>JAWWMU010000243.1:30818346-30917596 GCA_035048155.1 Cinnycerthia olivascens | reverse complement strand
TCAGACACCTCAGTCATTGCTCTAGAAGGTGGCTGGAACAAATGTTGCAGCTGAACAAAGCAATAATATGGGTAGATTTGTTTGTTAGTAATATTTCAGTGTTACATTCTGATGAAAGCATTCAGATTTGTTTGTTAGTAATATTTCAGTGTTACATTCTGGTGCCAAGCATTAAGTTTCAAGCCTCAGCCTGTATTACCTGCATTGGTAAGAAGACAGATTCCACCTTGCTGTCTGACCAGCATAAAGGAGGCTTTGTGAGCACCTGCCTGTTTCTACTGCAGTCAGAATCAAGGAAATTATTTAACAGTGTGACAGCTCTTTCACGTCCTGTTGTGAAGGTTTTCATTTTTTACAGAGAAATAGATAATCTAGGAATAATAAAGAGAGAGTATTATGTACATACACTGAATCAAGTAAGCTGTTTGTTCCTGAGGCAGTAATACCTAGATGTATTATGGACCTCTTAGGATGATATCTTCTTCAGGAGACTCTTATTAGGCTGCTTGTCACAAAAAATATTTTTTTCATATCAAATTTTGTAAAACAGAAAGAAAAGACAGTTGCAAAATTTCTTCTGTTAGCAGTAGAAGCATCCATTTATGTGAAAAGATATTGATCCAGTGAAGAATAAAGGCTTTAGTTTCTACCTTTTAGAAATTACTGTTTTTTCACAGCTGCACTAAAAATGAAAAAGTTAAAATCGGAGTCTTTCTCTGTTCATTGTATTGAATGAATGGCCACTAGGTCTAATATGCTTTGATAAACACTTTAGAAGCATTAATTAATTAATGTTTCTTAATGTTAAAGAATTAATAATGACACTGGGGTTTAGGGAGGCAGTTCACTAAGGCTGCACTGTGAAAATGCCATTCTACACTCTCTTTGGGCAGCAATATGCAGAGAAATTAATTTCAGAGGGAGAGCAATTTCTTGGCAGTGCTGGCGCTTTCCTTTTGGACAGGTAAGTGGTCAGCTGTGCTGTTACCTAACCTAATGTCAGCCTCCCCTGAGTGCAGCACAGTTGTTCAGGCTCCTTGATGAAGTCCCAGAGTCGATTGCCTTTGGTGTGTGATTTGTCAGCACACATTTGTCCCTCTGTCCCAGCTCTGCCATGGCTCACACAACGCTGTGCGATCGAGCAGGTGCTGTGTAACGCAGATAGGAAAGCAACTTCCTCTTTAATGGAAAGGGGCTGGCGTGGTTCAGCTGGGTTAGAAAGGAGACAAGGCTCAATTCTGAGCATCCTCTGCCCATAGTAGTGCCCAGCTCCCACCTCCACCCTTGCAATTAGGTCTGTCAGACCCTTGGGTCACCCGGTGTTAACTTGGTGCAGTTTTCTCTTAGAGTGCTGTGTTCTGGCTGAGAACAAATCCTGAGAAGCTCTCACCCGAGTCAAATTCCCCTAAAAGCTGGACAGCTGCTGCACCAGGGGCTTTCTGTGCCTGTGCCACACACTGAGCACACTGTGCATGTGCTGAGGTGGTGTGGGGAGGCTCCACACAGGATTGCCAGTCCTGGTTAATCAGGGCTGTGATTTACCCCATGCCCTTGAAATTAGAGGGGTGACCCTTTCTCACACCTCCTGTTCAACGCAGTACCAGTGAGTGTGGCAAAACCACCACGTACTCAGGCTTCTTAGAATTTCTCGTACCTCACTTAAGCATAGGTTTTATTAGACTCTGAGAGGCACAAACTCATAATTTGCAAAACCTCAGAATTCTCAAGAAAACAACTGTGCACTTTTTTAAACTTTAATGTAAACTCTAAGGCGACCTGGATAAAGAACTTCAGACAAGATCTAAAATAACTCTGGTTTTCACCCAGTGTAACAGCATGAGTCCTTTCATTTCCTATTACTGTTTACATTAGATGCAGGTTGTCAGGCTTGGTTTTATGTGGGCTTTCAGTTCTTTCTTTAGGGCCTACTGTTTTATTTAGCTGGGAAGTGTCTAGAACTCTTTTCTGTGTAAGTAATAAAATAATAATATGAACTGTGGTTTTCATTGTAGGGTTTCATATTTTGCTTGTTGCTTCAGAATGAATAATTAAGTTTTAAGCTGTGAAAACTCTTTAAAAATTAAATTAGGTTGAGGGATCATGCAAACCACAAGCCATATCTACATCAGATTTTTGACCAACACTTCTTTTATAAGTTTTCTTTTTTCATGTTATTCTCGTTTATTGCATGCAAAATGTCTGAAATTTGGTCCTTCTCAACTGCTGTGAAATCATACTAATTCTGAGCAGTATTTCAAACAGCTGCTGAGGGTGGTGTAAGTCCAAAATCAGGCCTTACAATTCAGGAAATGTGGGTATCAAACTACCCCATAATAACTTGTATGACTTTTTGTATGTCTTTGCTATCAGCCTGAGTTTTGCCTTGTATTGATTTTGTTTAGCACTAAGAGCCCTTTCCAAAGTACCACCACTGTGCAATTATTACTTGCCTCTAAGAAATGGAATTCCACCCTCAGTGGAACTCTTCAGTAGCTGTGTCACAGTGTCTGTGGATCTACATCTGAGTGCTGGACTATTTTAACCAACAGCACAAGACTCCTGAAACCAGGTGTCTTTTGGTACCCCACTAAGTTCCTGATTTCATTTTGAGCTGAGAGCACCTGCCCATATTTCCTGATCTTCCTCCCAGTTAGGGGTACCAACACTTGCCTACCAGTATTATTCCTTGCTGGAATCTCTGTCACATTACTGCTGGAGGCTGGTAGGCAACTTGATGATTTCACATTTTAAGAAAAACTTTGTACAAGATAATAAAATTGGAAGATTACCTGATGCTGAATTAAGACCAGTATTTCACACTTCATTCCTAAACTAAATAACATTTTTTTCAGATTGGAATTTGCACTGATGGGCTGAAAGGAGGAAAAAACATTTGCAAGTAATAGTTTTGATGGTATCTGTCTAGCCGTTTGTCTGCTTGTAAAACTATTTTAGAAGCTACAGCTCTGTTACTTGTTTGTGGTGGTACTGGGCATAAAATGAGTGGAGAGCTATTGCAATTTCCTTAAGAGGTTCAGTGCTCTATTTTTACTAGATTTTCCTTTATAAACCTTACTGAAGCTAGTAAAGGGTGATGTGAAGAAAATGGGTAAATTAACCCTTGGTATTAGCAATGTGACTGCCCCTGGAGGAGTTGAGACTGGCCCAGTGCGGGTGTTCCCCAGCGGGCTGGGGCAGTCCTGTGCTCAGTGCCAGCTCCCCTGTGCCTGGCCTGGCAGTGACCAGATGCTTGGCTGGGCTGCAGGCTGTCTCCTGGGCTGACAGGCTTTGTTCTACCAGGCCTAACTCACAGGTTCACTGGGATGGTTATTTTGCACTTTTGGTTAACATCAGCCTTTGATGTTATGTTGGAGATCAGTTTTCAGGTGTTGAAATATTCTGGGAAATGATTTCTTGGTTCTGGCAGTCCAATCACAAGCTACAGCTAAAAGGAAGAGCTACTTTAATCATCCTCCTGGGTGCTGCTGAATGGACAAATCATTCTTCCTTAATTAAGAAGTGATAATATCACTCTTCAGTAATGGAGCTGAACATTACTGCCATCTAGAATGAAATTTGCTTGGGGAAAAAAATTCTCCCAGCTTTGTAGTTCTGATCCTGTTACTGTGGTGACTGGTGAATATCTTGTCTAATGGATTTCTTGCTTCTGCATAATGTAAAATATTTAATTATTGCTTTAGTGTCAATCAGTGTCACAGCTTTTGCTCCTCAACAGTTTGAAGTGAACAGAATTTTATTGTTCTTAAGTGTAACTAACAAAAAAGTTAGTAATTACTGTAACTGCAACTCCCCACAAAGGCAAATGGAATTGTGGCTATCTGAGGGTAGAATTTTGCTTTAAGCTATTATTCTGTTACTTAACCCAATAAAGTTCCAGATTTGTGACTTTAATTCCTATTTATTTAAACTAGGATCATCTCAAGTTAGAAAATACTACTAAATGTTAAATATATGTCACATAAAATATTGATTTGAGTTACAGATTCTCCCAAAAAATGTGGTACTGTAAATTTTGGAACATTTTTGTTTTCTTAAATGCTCTCAAATGAGAAAACCTTGAAAATTTCTTTCTAAGATTGTAATAAAAACAAGCTTCTTCTTAACATTTGGAATTCCATCTTAATTGTGTAGAGCATTCTAAAAGGCCATTAAAATAACAGGAGAAGATGTATTTGACTAATAATTACAGAATTATGCCCGTGCAGCAGGAGAAGAGAAAACACAGTCTTGTAATGAGAAAGTTAAAGGTGAATATGCAAATTTGTTTAACATATGTATGAAAAAATTACAGATGATCTGAATTTCTAAATGAGATCTAAAACTTATTAATCTGATCTGCATCCTTTTTGTTTTATAAGGATTAGGGCTTTCTTCTGTCAGTTACAGCTTGGATAATATTTTGCTTGTCCCTTTAATGTCTTGATAATTCATCAGAAAAAGCACATGATTCATCAAAAAACCATCATTAGATGCACAAGATGCAGTCAGTGCTTTAAACAGCAGGATGCAGAAAATACTGATCTAAGGCAGAAACAGCAAACAATCTCAGACCAATTAATACATTCAGGGGAGGAGTTGTGCTTCTTATGGAAAACCAAGTTGGTTAAAATAGGAAGTGGGCCCAACAGAAAGAAGCAGGTTCTTTCTTCTAAATGTTTGGGAAGGTGAAAGATATTTTTCTCTAACTGCTTCAGACTGCTAGTTTTTTGAGTAAGAGGATGATTGTTGAACTTTTCCACAGAGGTACTGTTATACTTAAGTTTACAATTGAATAACCTATTCAGTGCTTCTTTTATTTTGCTTTTCTGTAGACAAAACATGGATGCACACTCCCGAAGCCTTATCAAAGCATTATATTCCCTATAATGCAAAGGTAAGAAAATATGAAGTTTTCTCCTCATACCTTTAGAACACAGAACATTTTATCTTGTTTTTAACGTGAAAACTGCAGAGACATAGATTTGCCAGATGAAATAATGAAGACCAACTTAGTAAATATCTGTTTTGCAGGTGAAAATGTTCTTTTTTTAACAGCCAGTTGATTCTTGTTCTGAACTAGTTTACTGGCAAGCAAGCTAGTGTTCCTTCTCTGCTTGATGATGCTTTTTAAATGGATGGAAATTCTGACTGCAAAGGAATTTAACATCAGGCTGCATGCTTACAATATTATTAAAATTATTGGCACAAACTTTGAACAATATCAAAAGCAATGAGTGACAACCCTTTCTGCTGGATATATTGAAGTGTCAAATACTCAGGAAATATGGTGGAACGATAATGGCATTTTTGCACAGTAAACTCAGAAGCCTTACTTTTATTTCCTTATCTCACTTACACTGAGATAAGTTTATATAAGTAATGCTTCAATTTGTCCACTGATATCCCATTGATAGGAAATGCACCTTATCTCAATACCTTAAAAACGAAAGGTTCCTAAATACTTACCTAAATACCAGCTTAGAAGATAGTTTGCTAAAAGAAGGAGAGAATATGCACCTGTTAGTATAACTCAGAGTAAACTGAGTAATCTGCAATTACTTGCTCAAACTGAGAGCAGAATTCAATAAAATTCTATTGTGGGCTGTTCTGGATGATATTCTCTTATGATAGGTATTTCTTAATATAAAAAACTTTCTTAAAGTAGTCTTAATAAAGAAATCAGTGTGAAAATTCTTAATATCAAAAATTTATATTTCTTAAGAAATAGATATATGTATATAAATGTTTATTTCACAGGACAGTACTTGGGTTTCTACATGAGTGTTCCCTGTTTTTGTATTTGCAATTTCCTTTTGCTTAGCATTGCCACACAGTGAGCTGGTGTTTGTAGTGGAGTCTCGTTCTCACAGTTGCCAGGTTTTGAACGTTTTTTATTCTGTGTGTTCTCCAACTGAATTGTTGTCCAAAGGAAGTATTACCCTTTAACTGAACAGCCTTGCCAGACATCTTGGCTTTATATTGCACTTTTTGAGAGGGAGGATTACTTGCTGTGGTAACTGTGCCATCTGTTTTAAGAGCAAGCTGAAGCCGTGAGTTTTTTCAAAGCACTGAATAATGTCTGTTCGTTTCTGGTCTTTGAGAGAAAAAAGAAACCTCCTTCGTCTTTCACGTTTCATTGTCCTGCTTAAGAGCAGATCTGGTGAGTAGGTGTCAGTGCAGAAAAAGAATTTGAATAAAGAAAATGGTGCTGAGATGGTGGTAGCTGTACAAACAACAGCATCAGCAACTTCTGGAGCACAAGAAATGAAGTCCAATCTAAAGGAAGTCTGCTCACAGCCTGGTTAGGGAGACTCCTGGTCCAAAATCTTTCCATTATTTAGGCTGATATGTGCCTAAGTGTCCTCTCCAGTTCTGCTGCTGTTTGTTGTTTATTTCAGGGCCTGTTCCACCTTTGCGCTGGTGGCCTCTAAGGTCTGTGAGAACACTTGCAGGAAACTGAAATTTTATTACCACATATATTGGGTTTTGGTTTTTATTTATTTTTTTAAGCAAGTCAACCCATTTTTTATTTGGATCTCAGTAAAAAAAATTTTATTTACAAGTATCAGTTATTTGATTCAAAGCAAGCAAACATTTGCTCTGCTCTGTAGTTGGAGTGTAAAGGGTATGGGATTGCCTACCTTGTTTGTTTATTGAAAAATGGAATAAATTTGCTTTTATGTAGTTAGCTGGCATATGCAGGCATATAATTAATAAATCTAGATTATATTTCCACCTCAGTTCTCAAATGTCCTTCTCATTAAATTTTGCAATATTTTTAACTTAAAGAGGAAAGTATGTATCCTTCAGTACTTTATTTGGGCTTTGCAGCATTTTAGTTTCTAAGTGAAATGTCTCACTGATTTTGTAATGTTGTAACTATGTTGTGAAGTAAACCAGAAAATCTTCATAACACAAGTTTTGAACAAGACTCACTGATTTTTGCCCAAATTGTTCCACTTCCAATTCTCTAATATTCAGTTTGTGTATCTTCCATGTTTGTTGGGAAGAAAAGACAACATGTGATTTGATTTATTTCAAAAAGTAATCATGTGAGTTAAGAATGACATGTTCAGAAAATCAAATCAGTGTGATGGACAATAATACCAGAGATGTTATTTGTCCTTGAGCAAGTGAGCTGTATTTTACTCCATAGATTTTTGGACGCAGATTACTGTGGATGGAAAAGTGGTTTCTGTTCTTTGTAAGACCCAAAAATAATTGCTCTGACACTAATCTGAGATGATCAGAACATGGAGAGAGCTTACTGAGCAAGATGAGATTTTGTTGATTCCTAAGACAGCTTGTTGATAAAATGCAGTTCATAAGTTGACTGTTATTAAAAAAAATCCTAGCAAAGTTAACTGGAAATTAAAAGAGCCCTGCAATCTTGACAACTGGCCTTTTCCCTCTACCAATCAGAGGGGGCTTTTTAACAGAGAATAAGTAATGTCATGTTATCTCTTAGGACACTCACCCTCAGGATGATTTGTGGCCGTAATCCTCTTTGCAGGAAAACATGAACCAAGTTGTTTCTTCTGGAAGTAAAATCCAGGAGCCATGAGTCTCCTAAGGAAGCCCTGAAATATAAAAGTATCTTGATTTATCTCTATTTTCCAACACACCCACTCCTACCTTTCTGTTTTGAAATTTGCTGATTTTGGCATGGTTTGCATGGTGTAAGACAATGAGGGTTTGGGCTTTGGGATTTTATATCTGTGGGGGCAGGGAGGACAAGACAGGAGTGATTATTTTCCCTCTTTGGTTTGATTTTGTTTGGTTTTGTCCTGTTAGTGTCTTTTTTTGTTTGTTTAGTGTTTTTTCTTGGGTCCTTTTTTTAATTTTTCTTATCTTACTGGTATCTTGGTCTACCAGAAGTCACTGATAATAAGATGCCTCACACTTCAGCATGCTCTGGATATGCAGCCTTGGTTTAGTGAAGCCAGAATTTTGACATCAGTTTGTGGTCCAATATTTTTTTTTTTAACTATGTCACTATAAGTGAAAGCATATTTGTCACACAATTGTTTTGCTTCCAGAAAGGTAATTTAGAATTTTTATAATACCATATCAAATATGGACTCATTTTGATGTGGTGGCATGACAGTTTTAATATCACCCAGATATAAAATTCTAAGGCAGCCCCAAACTTCTCTTCTGTGTCAAATTTTTTTGTAATGGTCCTTAATTAAGAAAAGATGTTTATGTTATTTTCTGTACTGTAAAGAAAAAGTTCTCTTTTGCCCTTAAGGTAATTCTCTTGATTTGAGGCCAGCTTCCTTTCTGCAAAACAAAAGTGATCAAAGTGTGACTTTATAATGGAATAAGACTGCAGCCTTTAAAAAAGGGCTGGTGCTTGTCATCATCTGAGTGGTGCCTTTCTGCCAACCAAAAGCTGCCCCAACCAGCGATGTTTACTACATCTCTGCAGTAATTGTGTCTGTAATCCCCTTTAGAGTCACTTGCTTATTTTTTGGCTTATATCAAGCACCCACATGCGCAGCTTTCCATTCTGCAGACGAGAGGCTGTGCTTTGCCAGCCCGGTGTTTATGTTGGCTGCTGGCAAGGTAGGAGGTCAGTGCTCTGACCTTGCACGAGACAGAAGGGTTGCTCTTTTCCATGGCAAGGGGTGGCACGTTAAACCCTTGGGAGGATGAGCTGGAAGTCAAGAAGCTAGACCCCCTCCCTCTGAGTCTCTCAGAAGGAGAAAATAATGTAGAATTTGAGTTATTAAACCACATAAATAAGTGTAAGTTTTGGTGCTAAGTAAGTTAGAATTAGGCCTAAGTAAGTAAGAATATATTTCATGCTTTTTAAGTGCCTGAGTAGAAGCAGAGTGCCTTAAGTTCCATTTAAAAGTTCAGTACTTTCATAGACATAACTAAAACACAGTGGAACATTGCTTTGCATTTTTAGATAGAACCGCAAACATAAACAGAATGTGTCGATAGAGTAATGTGCACAAATAAACATAAAGATGTGTAAGAACTGACACTGCCTTTTCCATTTTAAAGTATAGTTTTGATAGGTGCAGAAAGATTGTTTTAGAATCGTGCTTTTAGCTGATTGGCAAATTTAGGGTTAAAACTCTCAGCTGAGGCCTGCATTGACTACCTGCCTACTGCTGCTGCTGCTCACTGCTGCTTGCCTTTGCTTTACCTGCAAGCACTCTCATGACAAACACACATCCACACATAAGGAGAAAGGAGAAAAGAAAAAGACAAAAGGTGGAAAAGCTGGTGCTGCTGCCCTGTCTGGAACTCTGTGCCAGAGAAGGGCTTGGAAACTGCTGCTGCCTTACTCGAAACCGAGAAAAGCTGTGGGAGCTGCTGCTCCTGCTCAAGGCATGGCCAGAAAATTTTAGCCCAGACCTGAAGCATTCTGTACTGTCACCTTCAGACCAATGTATTTATGTAAGTAACAACTTTATGCCCATCAGCTACTGCTCTTGTCTCTCTGAGACCCTGACCCATAGAAACAGCTTGACAAGGATGTTTCGCCAAGAGATGTCACAGCTCCCTGGTGCTCACACAGCCATGGCCTAATGCTTGCTTCACATTCGCTTTCAAAGTTTTGATATTGTCAGCTGCAGATTTGATTCTTGATGTAGGAGTTTCAATTTGAAAGCTCAGAGTTAAATGAACGATGCAAAAAAGGAATTTAGTGATGGTCACGCTTTGTGATCTGGAAGGTCTTTTCCAAGCCAAATGATTCTGTGAGTCTGTAATAAAAGACCTCCCTTGGCAGTACCTAAAACTAATGGTCTTCACTTTAGGACAATAAACAGTTTATTTAGATTCTCAACTATCTTTCATTTCTTATTCCATGTATTTTTTTTATCATCCAGGAATAACAAATAATACTCTTGTGGAGCAGACTTTTTGGGCAAGTGATGTCACTATGGTAGCAGGGTTTTAGGTGCAGTTCTGTCTTTTGAATATCTGCATTTTGCTATCACTTGTGTACAGTATTATCAAAGCCTCATTTTTGTGCCATAAACTGCACTTCTACAACAAATTTTTTGCTATTGCTATAGAAATTCTTTTTCTATCCAGTCAGCATTTCAGCTGAATGATCATGACTCTATCATTAAAAGTAATGAAAAATGTCAAGTGGCAAATTGTTTGTAGCTTTCCCAAGTCAGCCGAGTTACGTCACCCTATTAAAAAGTGTATTCAAGATATGTGGTGAAGTTAGATATAGCAAGATATTTCAAACAGAGCACAAAAATGTTGAAAATTAGAAACTACTGCAGTAGAAGAGAAATTACGAGAAATAATGAATTTTCCTACTTTAAATCTACTATAATTAGAATTAATAACTTAATACCAATTAAGTTTCATTAGAGTACTGAAATGTCTTGCATGTGGTCATAATTAATTTAGTGTTTAAGCACAGGAAAAAATTAGTATTGTGAAAATACCCAAATGAGATAGGAAAGCAGAAAATGGTAATTTTACAAGGGAATGCAAATTTGAACTTCTTCGTAATTTCTGATACATTACAGTCATTAAATTTGAGACACATTACACCAAAGGTGAATAAACAAGCAAATGAAATATAAAATTTTTAAAATATATTTTGAAATATAAAATTATATTTCAAATATAAAATATTTAAAGTCTGCAACAGGTACTCTCAACAGACTTTGTTTACTTCCTTGATTGTTCTTACTGTCCAAAAGAGGATCTCCTTCAAGAAATGAATCAAATTTATGAGCAATTCCAGTGTTTCTTCATTAAAGTTCATTTGTGTATAGTAATGCAAGGCAGTTTAGTATAATGGATAATGTTTCATTTCTTTCCTTCTTCAGGGAAAGGAACCAATAGGGCCTATGTGTTTCAGTGAAATATTTGTGGTAGGTTCTGGTTAAAGAATAAATAAATTGCAAGAGTTTAATTTAATTGGGGTAGTGAAATAAAAAACAATGGTCATGTTTGTCAATGCTTTATAAACTCCAGCTGAAGGACAAACCAGCAGTGTTCTGTTCTCCAGGGCTGTCATCCTCTTTAAGGTTCTGCTTGTCATCCTTTGGGCTTTCCATAAGCTCCATTTTCCTTGAAATTTCTGGTCCTACATGGCGTAACTTCAGTTACTGCTATGAAACATTTGCAATGCAAGCGAGTTATGGGAGCTAGAGTTTCTTGGCAGGAATCACAAATAGTTCATACCAATTAATGGCATTCAGCATAGGATCTCAGAAGCCATTGGGGTCCCTCAGTAATGTAATAAGATGTTAAAAATGTCATAAAACAGGATGGAGACAGAGCCCCTTGTTTATGTTGAAGCTGATGTATAATCTACCACAGCTCTAAAGTATTTCCTATCCTAAGCAAGTTTTAGTTTTACTTGGTATCCAAGCAGTTTGTTTCTCTCACATAAACTGCCATCACATCCATTTATTTAGCACCCTGGCTGCTAAATTACAATCTTTTTCATCATCTCTGACTTTGAGCAGTCTAATTTTCGCTTCTCTCATCAGAGAAAAATTATTTTTTAAACAGCTTAAGAACTTTAGATAAATTTTTTTTGGTAGAAAATTCTAAAATCAGTCATTTTGCACATTGATATAATTTCTAGCAACTGTAATCTGGATTGAAAAGAGAAACCTGCAAAAGATTTAGCTCTTTTTTGGACTTTGAAACACCCTCAATCCTAGGAAGAGGCAATGTCCTATGTATCCTTGAATGTTGGAGTTGTCCCTTGGCTGTCCTGCATTTGGATTAGGATTTGCCTTGGGAATTGAAATGGAAGAATCTAGTAATATAGGTAGGAACAGACCTCTGGAAATGATCCAGTTGATTCCCATCTGAGAAATGATTTCAAAGCCAGGTGGTACAGAACAGAGCCTTATGCAACTGAGCTTTAAATGCCATTAAGGGCAGAGACTCAGAGCCTCTCAACAGCCAGTTCCAGGACATGTTCCCAATCATTCTGACTGCTTTTTCCTTATTTCTAGTGGTAATTTTTTAGTTGTAGTTTACAGCTTGTGACTCTCAGCCATGCATACACATCCGTGTTTGTACACCAGACTCATCACCTTCAGGCTCAACAAGTGCATGCCCATTTTTCCTCACCACTTTTCCTCTCTGTCACATTCCTCACCACTTTCAACCTCAGCTGAGGTTTGGCTTTTCCAAACTCATCCATTAATGCCTGGAAAATATGTCTGTGTTCCTCCTATGGTGTCTGTCCCATGTCCCCCTTCCATGCCCTCCCCTCTGTATCTCTGCCAGCTGCAGCTGGATGCTCAGTCAGCTGTTCAGGGATGCAGGGATGCTTTTGGGAATTATGCAGGCTAACTGGTTGCTGCCTGGCCTGTGGCTTTAAGCAGAAAGGTGATATTGGTGTCTTACTAAGAGGCTTCAACTACCATAGCCATTGGTCTAGCAACCTTTCATATGGAAGTCAGCCTTAGTTTAAGCTTCCAAGCCTGAATGCAGCTTGAGGGAAACAACAAAACTACAAGGCATTATTTACCCTGCAGGGCCTGAAGAGATTCCCTGTTGGGGTAGCCCTGCAGGGAATCTCTGAATGTTGCTGCTCACGCAGAACTGGTCTCTTGGTGGTAGAGGGCTGTGCTCAGCATTAGGAACTAGGATTCTGAAGTTTCCAGAGCATGAGTATTGCCAGGTTTCTCACTTTGCTTAGATATGGGGAGGAACTGGGCCTAGGTATAATTTTAAGCCTTGTGTTTTATTTAACTTCAAGAATGGGTTATTGTTTTGTCTTAGAATTGCAGAAGGGCTGGAACGTGAAACCCTTGGTATTTATATGACTTCTGGATTATGGGACACGTGGTTTATACCTGTATGGTAAACTTTTTTGTGGCTCAAATCTTTTTGCTACCTTTTACTACAAGATCTGTTTTCCTAAGTATGTATATTGTTTTGGTAGAGTTTGGAAATCCACAGCAGGGGATTCTGTGGTGTTAATTTCTCTGGCATGGATGGTGGGATTAACAGAGCACTTTGGTAAACAAGATAGCATCTGAGACCCAACCTGTGCTAGGTACATTCTTTAGAATATTTTTGTTGTATAAATTATTATTATTTATGTAGATTATTAGGTTATTTTTCTAAATTGTGATTCTTGGTGTAGAAGAGCTGTTTGTTGGAATGAAGAACTGCCATGTGTTCAAGTGTTAATCCAAAAAGTTCTGAAAGTAGAAGAATATATTTGTTTCTATAGAAAAGGCAAGTGGAGTTTTTTCTGTGGTAGTAATAGCAACTCTCAACAGCAATTCTTCATAATATTGCATTTGGAACACAAGTCCCATGAGGAGCTGCTGAGGTTGCCCCAGATGCTCCCCAGCTTTTAGCCTAGACAAAATGAGGTTGGGGGAAGACCTTATTGGTCCCTACAGGTACCTGAAAAGAGACTGTAGGTGGGTAGGGGTTGGTGCCTTCTCTAAGGTAACAGGTGACAGGACAAGGGGAATTGGCCTCAAGTTGTGCCAGGGGAGGTTTAGGTTAGACATTAGGGAAACTTTCTTCACTGAAAGGGTGGTCAGGCATTGGAACAGGCTGTCCGGGGAAGTGGTGGTTGGAATCACCAGCTCAGAAAGTGTTCAAAATACACTTGGATGTGGTTTGGCAGGGGACATGGTAGTGCTGGGTTAACAGTTGCATGCAATGATCTCAGAGGCCTTTTCAACCTAAATGATTCTTTGGTTTAGTATTGAACGCAGCATCTGAAGCGTATTTCTGAAGATACCACGTTGACTATAAGTTTAAAAGTATGTTTTGAACAGTTGCATCACTGGCCTTGCCTGGTGTTGTCTCAAAAGAGGTGAGCAGTGAGATTGTTGAGACAAAAGTCACAAAATCATCAGGAGCTTCGTAGCAGATATTACAATGTCATTTTCCTATTCTTCAGAGAAAGACTAAGCTCGTATTTGAGCAGTATCTTTTCAAGTCTGTGATACTCAGTCATGAGTTCCTCAGCCCTGGATAAGAGCAGGCACTCAATGACTAAGGAGCAGAGTCTGATCTGCCTGTTTAAGACAAACGAATAAAGCTTAGGGTCTGTCCGGTCGGAATATTAGGGTCAACAAAGATTCACTCAACCCTCCACATCCCTCTCTGCTCCTTCTCTGTTGCTCATATTTATTCCCTTGCCTCTCCCTAAAGTCTGCTTGAAACTGCCAATTAGCCTCATTAGCATGTCCTCCCGGATTCCCTCTGCAGCTCTTTCCACGGAGCTGTCAGCTGTGGCAGTGTGAGGTTTGTGTAAGGCCTTTTCAGCCTCTGCACTCTCAAGTATCAAGTGAATTGCATGTCTGACACTGGAATTAATAGGCTGTGGGGTTCAAACATCTGGATTATGGTCCTTGTGGGCTAGGTGGCCCACAGCTGTTTATAGATTGGTTTGCTTTAAATTAAATGAGATCTACAGGTAAATTACTCTTTCTTATCTCCCATATTAAATCTCAGCCTTTCTATAAACTAGAAACAGAGCTGGTTTATAGAAAATAAGAAAATGGCACGAGTTTTTTAACAGAAAATTCAACAAGGAGACACAATTTTAAAAACAAAACCAAGACTACAGGAGTCTAACAGCCAGTCTGTCTAACTTCACCATTCAGAAGAAGTTTCATATATGCTGATCTCCATGAGGATTCATTCTCAATAAACCATCAGACAAACCACCAGCTGCAGTCTCTGACTTCATTACTATTTTATTAAAGTTAATATACACTAGTCAGCGGTGGATCCTGGACTGCAATGAATATTTCTCTCAGAAATGCCTCATTCAGATTACTCTGGCTCTAAAAAGGTAAAACCAATCTTGGCCTCTTAAAAAGCATTTTGAACTTTGAACGTGAGAATATTAACTGTAACTTAATAGAGGAACTCATAATTTCTAGTTTGGAGCATAACAGAGGAGAAATATTTCCATTAAGTAATTTGTAAAGCTTTGTTGAAATGTTTTGCATTTTCGGTAGGAAGTACCATGCGCAACTAAAAGGGAATAATGGGTTACACTGGTCTAAACCTTAATTTTTTTTCTTCTGTGTTTTCATAACTAATGTTCTCTTTATTCTGAATCTTTAAGGAAAATCAAAACAGGGCAGGTCCTATTGTTTTACAATGTGTTGCTGTAGTATTTCTGAAAATAGGGAAAACGTAGAAACAGGGATGTCCATTAAATCTTTGAAATGTGTGGAACCAAGGGTTGCATTTGAAGGAAAAGATAACTTGAAACATGAACTAGAAAGGTCCTTAAACCCTATCTTGTACTATTGCTGTAGCTCCCAATGCTTCTGAGTAGGAAGAAACTAGGAGGACAGATAAGGAACTCATCATGTTAATTAGAGCTAGAAGATTAGGTGGCAAGGAAACCTTGTTTACTCATGAATACAGGTTTATTGTGGAAAAATCCATTCAAATCAGGAATGTATAGGTCTTCTTAAGTCATAAATTAGAGGCCATATCCCAACTTGCACTTTATGAGGCATTGAGGAGCTGAAACTCTAAAAGGCAAACACATTCTCAAAATGCAGAAGCATTCCCCAAAATTGCATGTGCACGCTTAATGTTCAAATTAATCTTAAATGTTTAAAACTAGGTATGAGTTAGGGGGTTAAATTTTGGGTTTTGAAGAATTACAGGTGGGAAGGTGAGACCTCTTCACATTTTTTTTCATCTTTGAAATCTGCTGAAGCACTCTTGAGTGTGTGCGGTATAACAGAGCACTATTTTAATTTCGTAGTGGTTATAGCTTTTTATTTGTGTTAGTGTTTGCTGTTTGATGTGTATGAGGAAGAATAGGGTCGATGTTTCGTATTGATTTTCATCAGTAACACTCAGAGGTACTAACTGAAACTGTGCTGTGCTTTTCCAAGGGGTTACTGCAATTTATCACAGTTCATTAGATCATAAATTCTTTGAAGCTAAGGGCTATCTTTTTGATGTTTGTACAGCCTCTAGAATAATGAAAGAGAGGCTGTAGGTACTACCCTGATACAAATAGTCACAGATCAAAGCTCAGAATAAGCAGGCAGCAGAAGACCTTGGACTTCTCTCATGAGCTTTCTTCTCAGTTGGGATAATTAAATGATAATGCAGATAAGAAATGGGTGACTTATTATCCGCAGCTTAAAGATAAGGAACTGAGGTAATACTGAAGGTTTTCCACGTATCTGCCCCAAATCTCTGTTCTCAAATCAGACCCCAAATTTTGAACTCTGCTTTCATGCCTTGAGCTCAAGATTAAATGCCTTCTCAATACCAGGTCGCTTAGTGACATGGATTAGGTTTCTATTTAGGGAAGACTCCAAATCCTTATGGGAAGGATTTTTAAATACAGAATCAGAATTTTGTTTCTATGTTCACCTTATGACATGAGTATCACTATAATGATCTAGACTAGATTAATTTTACCACTTCAGCACCAGATTGAGGTCTTTTATTGGAAAACATAATATTTTTTATGAAGCAAGAAGTGAAAGCCAATATTTTTGTTGGATTAATTACCATTGCATAATAATTTACAGATTATTTTCCATCTCAATTGTATTTTCTTAAACAGTTCATCCAAGATGTTCATCTCATCTACTGGTGGATCTAAGGTCATAATATTGGTGGTTTTATTTCATATCTGATGTTGTAAGGTTGAAATATTTTTGCATTTTGCTAAAATAATCAGTCTAATAAGAAAATTCACTTTTCTGTTTTGTACCGTTCAATGGGAAGAATATTTCCTGTGTTTCAGTAGTGCTCTGCACATTTGTTAAGTGATAACATGAAGAGAAAGTTATTTCTGTTCCAAATATTTTTTTAAAACAAATTACTCTCATCCTAGCCAGATTTTGGAAAAAAATCTGTTATGGATATTCTTCAAGTGCCTGAAGGCCAGGCATTGAGTTATGGTGATCACATGTGTTTTATAGCTGTCCTTTATGAGGAATTGTATGTAAAGAAGGGAGTTTCTTCTAAAAAACAGATTAAAAAGAGAGATTATAGACAGACTCATAAAAGAGAAATCATCACAGAGAAAAGACACTTCCAGTTCCCTGGAAGAAAAGTGCAGCTAAACCAGTGTAAGTGCTTTTCTTGTTGAGGCCCATTGTCTGAGTTGTACTTGCTTCCAGAATCTGTGATGGAATTGCACAAAAGGGGTGTAGGGGTAGGGTTTGTGTTCTGTGCAGCAGCACATTCACAGACAATGAGGCAGAGGTATGTTAAGGGTACATTCCTGCCTTGGAAAGAAAGGTTTCCAACATGTTTGTCTTTTCCCATAAAAGTCTCGAATGCAATTCCCAAAAATCCTTGCACAGCTTGCCTTGTGCTGTGGTCATGAACCGGCAGCAGATGAAAGCTGTTGAGCTGCTGTGTCTGAAGAGCCCTTCCCTCTCCAGCCCCTGCTCTTTGTTGGCTTTTTCAGTTTGCCTCCCAGCTGGCCTGTCTTGTTGCTATCGCCCCTTTTCAGTCCAAAAACCCAAAAACCAGTTCAGGTTGCCCTGTTCTTTTTCTTTTATTCCAAGATATCCACTCAAAGAGATTTTGTCAGAACTTCAAACATGTTGCAGTTTTAAGGGCATGGATACTGCCCTGCTTTGTTCCTTGTGTATTTATCTGCTGCATGGACCTTCTCTGCAGAATTAGTACCTTCCATAAGTAACTAATTTGATTTTGACTTGGGTATCCCAGTCAAATATTCTCTGAAAATTTCTGAGGATGTTCTGTGAATATAGCAACTGAGAAAGATATTTATATGTGTCATTTGTATAAAATTACCAACACATTTAAAGAAGTAAATGGAGTAAGTAGTTTCTAGGAGCAAAGGAAAAAAATTCATTTTTAGTTGAACACAAACATTTTCTTGTCCACTTTTATCAGATGCTGATATTAATTTCTGTGAATATAGCATTTAATTTAGCATATTCATGTAGGTTATCCATGTGATTGTGGATTACACTGCATACTGACTCAACATATTTTCCCACTGAAGTTTCATTACTAATAAAACATAAGGCTTTACAAATTAAGTGGTTCTCAGTATAGGAAATCTACAGTTTAGGAAAAAAACAACAACCAACTGATGAAAAAACAACAAAGTTTCATACTTCATGTTCCTGTCCTGCAATACTCCTCAGCACCTGTATTTGTCCCATGGTATCTATTATCTTGCCCACAGGATGTATGTATAAATTACTTACTACATACAAACTAGTTATGATACTAGATTTTAAAGAGCAGATGATCTCCTCTGGTAATGATAGCTTAAAAATAAAGAAATTTGGACTCTGTTCAAATTTTTGAGTTCCTTGAAAAGCCTACCAAAATTTATATTATATTTCCAAGCTGCTAAAGCATTAGCTGTGCACATTCATGGCTCTTTTTTCAGAATAGCTCTTTTCTGGTGTGCTACTTGTCCTCTGTTTGACAGCACATCGATTCTCTGAATCAAGAATTAAATCAGGAGTCATTTATTCTAATTATGGTGCAGAAAGCCTCGCAGTATTAAAAGTCCTGATTCAGAAGCAATGCAGTGTCCTTAAAATAGGCCATTTCTTATTTCACATTAAACTGGAAAAGGTCTTTAATAAACTGAGAGTCAGGGACAATAGTTATTTGTTCCTATTACTGAGGCTATTTGTGTTGGAATGAGGATTTTGTTCCTAACTGTGACTTCTGTTTTTTGTCCCATAGGGAATTCCTGTTTCTGTGTTTATAATGTCATTGCATGTTGCCATGGCAAGAGTGTGACAGTACAAGTTCAGTATTATGTTAGTCAAGGATAAGGGGGTAGAAATTAGATCAAAATAAACTTTAACCACAAAATGGGAAATGTCTGTGGAATTTCATCTCTGCTTTTATAAGATATTGTTTTTCTGGGACAAAAGAATAACTTCAATACTTTTTAGTTTGTATTTTTTAACATATATATATATACTATATATATATATGTATATAAATCCATCACAATTTCTTCCAGAACTTGCAGAATTTATTTACATTGAGCAGAGGAAGGCTGTAGGAATTTTGTGTCCAGCTTCAGTCGCTACAAGCTGAATGCTCAGAATTGCACAATCCCACCTTGAGCTGGCACATGGAAACTCCTGGCTGCTCTTGTACTTGTTATGAAAGAAAGAATCTGAAGGCTGTGCTCAGAGCCCTTCCTAATAATGAACTCATCTGGGAAACATCTCTTGGAAGGAACAGCTGCTCCCAGTGGCGCCGTGGCCTGTTTGCTCCCCTGGCTCAGAGGTGCACCCCAAAAGTTCTGAGTGCATCAAAATGCTCCCAGTTTTAGAAAGCTTCGCCTTATTGGTAGAGCAGAGTGGTTTTGTCAGTTTTCTGAATTAAGATAGGTTTTGTTATCAAATACTTAACAGCATAGCTTGGTTCTTCATAAGGGCTTTTTGTCTCAGTTCAGTTTCCACTCTTTTTGGGGGAGATAGGCCTAATATTTGTAACAGGAAAAAAAAAAATCAATAGGACAGATGGAGCTTAACGGCATTCAAGCTTCAGCTTGCTGTTTAAAAAAAAAAATGTATATTTTCAGGATGCTAATACAGAGCTGACCATAGGTGCTGCATTCAGAGGAGCAGTGAGGTTATTAAAACCAGAATGTTAACTCAGCAGAGCCATATTGTCAAACCAGGACAGCAGCTTTGGGTGACTTACGCTGGGTGTTCAGGTTGCTGTGAGAATACCAGAACTTGGGTATATATGATGAGAAATTATGTTTTCCAGTGATGAATTTCCTCTCGCTGCCATTTTCTCCTGCCCTTGTTTATTACATGCCAAATGTTATCCTTGGTTTTATTTATCAGCTATGGGAAGTGCACCTGGGATTAAAAGGAAAACAGGCCTTCAGCATGATATACTACTCATACATCAGCATCCCTGCCATTTGTGCACTGGCAAAGTGTTCCCTTTTTAAGCTCTTTTTCCCACACATCAAAGTTCTTTAAGAATTTTATAAAAGTGACTTGAGCTTGCTGGTTATTCTCCAAGCTGGACTATCCCTAAGATGTATCCCTGTTTCCTTCTTGCTGCTGCCTCCCGTCACTCAGAGCTGGAATGAACAGTGAGCTCCAGCTTACAGGAGTGTGGGGCAGAGCGAGGGAAATGTTCTCCCCTCACCAGTGCCTGGGCTGGGAGTCACTCTGGGGTAGCTGTGGGCTGGCTGCTGCTGGTGTGTGCAGTGGGAGCTCAGGGTCCACCACCCCCAGAGCCTCTCTAGTGTCCGGGTTCAGTCTGACAGCTCCTCAGGGCCTGCTTCAGTTTGAGATGTGCTTCTGAAGTGCTGGGGAGATGGATGGACTGAAGCAATGCTGGCTGTTTTCTCTTGTGCAGCTGGTATTTTCTGCAGTGACAGTCTTGACAAGATACATGTGTTATTACCTTTCCTTCTTTCTGTATTCCAGCCTGCTCTTAGCTCCATCGTGTTGGTCCTGGCTGTATTAGCATTATTTTATCTTTAGAATTAGATGGTTTAATGCAGACCACAGCTTTGGTAGCTGTGTTGCAATCAGATTTGATTTTTTTATTTTACCCTTGTTGATAGCACCCTGAGTATGTGACCACACTGGAAAACATTAAAGTTTTGATCATTTACCAAGCATGTCCTAAAGTCTTCTGAAGTTCTGCTTACCAACAAGCTGGTTTTGGTAATACAAACATATATTCCTATTGTATTTTTCTTTTTGAGTGCCACTTTCCCTTCTGGCTGCAGTGGGATTTGAGGAGGAATGTGACCTTGTGTAATTATTCCATTCTCTGGCCTTTAGGGTTACACCAAGCTGGATTCAGCTGACTTGGTCCACGTATCAGGTTTCTTCCAATCAGCAGCTCAACAATTTCTCTTCTTACCATATCTGAACATAGGTTAGAAGACAGGTGTAGGCAAGATTAGGGCTGCCATGTCCTCAGTTTCTCGGGTATCTTTGACAGAGTATTTCTGGGGATTCCTGTTCTCAGATGTTTGGGCAGGAGCCACATCCAGGTGAGGTGCACTGCTCCAGGGAAATGTCTGTTCTGTCAGCTTTTCAAAGATATGTTGAGCTTTAGTCATCAAATAATGTTCTTTATTACTGATTAATAGATCCAGACTAAAATGACTGCTTGTACATTTGATAGTGAAGAGCTCTTAATTACTGCACATGTAGAGAATAGGAGAAAGTACAAATTAAGCCAGTGGGGTTTTTTGAACCTAATTATTTTATGATCCTTTCTGTAACATTCTTTTTTTCTCCCCAAATATTTCAATAACTTATTAAATAGACTCTTCTTTCTCTATATCTTAGTTACTGTAAATGTTTTATATTGATGGATTTTTCCTGGTAGTATTTGATTTACATTAGATACCTTTTTTTTTATGTTTTTAATTGTTTATTCATCTTTCTTCTTTGCCAGTAGTACTTGAACACCCCCTCAAAAAAAATCTAGACTTTCTTTCCTGTGTCAGGGCCAGAACATGAGACATCAGACAGGCAGGGGATATTCAGGGAACGTTCCCATGTCTGTGCCACTTTGCTGCCTCACACTCCCATGTGGTGAGTTGCATTTCTGCTCTCATTTGAGGGCAAACCATACCTGGGAGTTTTCTTTAAGGTGGCACTAGGAAGGTGCTCTCCAAAGGGGAAAAATCCAAACATTTATGTGCTCTGGCAAAAGCATCTTTGTAGAGAACCGAGGAAGCCGCTGCAGGTGAGGAGCTGGACGGTGGGGTGGGGAAAGAGAAGGAACCCAAAATACCAAGTGTTGTTTGTTTTGTAAGCCCTGTTGTCCTTCTGCTGTTTGAGCAATGGAGAAGGCTCACGTATGCAAGGCTGAGCAAAGAGTCTGCCTGGGCTTATGGGGTGGTTGACAGCTCAGACATTTGTTCAAAACTGGTCCCACTTCTCCTTCATTCTTGTTTTATACACTGTTGTGCTGGTGTTCTCACAATGTGGGTACATTTGTCTTCCTTTCATCTGTAAATCACCACCCCTGTAGAACTGAGGAGGTAGAAGAAACTAATTTGTCAAAAGCTGGCAGCAGATATCCAGTAGTTTTGCATTGGTTTTTTTCCTTTCTTTATTGTATGAGTTTGGTAAATACTGTTTTCATATAATTGCATTTAAGTCTGTATGAAAGAGGACCTTTAATATTCAGGAATTTCAGAGTAAAAAAGAAATGTGACGCTATAAAAGACTGGGGGTTTTTTTTAGATTGAAATGTGATGACAAAGGAAAACAGATGTTGTTCTATTATTAAAATATCCTACACTGCTCTCTACTGGAAGAGTGGAAGTCTACATTAAATATTCAGAAGTGTGCCTAAAACTATATCTTTATCAAGAGTCAAGTTTATTAATTTTTTTTTAGTCTGGTAAAGCTAACCTTTCCTAAGCATGGATAGAGTTTTTTTCTCCCTCCTAAGCTTTGAATAAAAGCACCTGGATGTGCTTTGCATGTAAAGCCAATAAAATGTTGACGGTCAAAATCTAAGCTGCCAGGGGAAGAATTACTGGAGAGTTTCCTGCTAATGTCAAGGAAAAAAATGCACTGCTAACTTTAACAATTCACCTAGCCTTACTCAGACCTGTAGGGCACATCAGAACAGCAGCAGACTTGTCAGAAATGTAGGGGATTCTGGAGGCCTGAAGTTGTGTTACATTTGAATTGACTTTTAATTGAGCCAGCAAAGTAAAAGATTATTTACCTTTTATTTAAATAGTTTCTCCAGCCAAAGTACAACTCTAAATGCAATTTTAATAATTTCACAATGGAATTGGACCAAAAAAACTCTTGTTCATGGTAAGGCGTAGGGAAATGTCCCCTACATTCTGACAAAGATATTCCCCACAAAGGGTCTGTCTGATAGTTTGTTGTGTAAGACAGCCTTCTTGGCCATTCCAGAGCTGAATTTTCTCTCAGTTGCTGTCAGTGATAAAACCTCTGTTGATTTAATATGTTGAAATAGTGTCTGTTAATTCTTTGCAGCTGCATTATCTTGTAAATCTTTGCATGTGGAGTGAACACATCTGGTTGTCTGCTGATATTAGATTAGAAACAGTTTGATCTGAGGTGCTTTTCTTGTATGTGGCTGGCCAACAGCTCACTTTCTTCATGGCAAACATCACTGTACATTAAAGGAATGGTTCTTCACTTAAATGGTTCTGATAGGATCTGTTGGCCTCATAAGAGTTATTTCTGATTGCAGACAGCTGCTAGTGAAATGAGAATTTGTAATATGTTAGGAAAATGCTCATCAGTTTTGTAGGGAATATGTTTGGAAGAAAGGCAGACAAGTGAAGAACGTGTGGTAAAGAAAATTGCTTTAGCTTGTTTTGTTATACAAAGTATTAAATGTCATCTTCTTCCAACTTTTTAAAGTATCCAATGAAAATTCAGTATGATCATGATGAACTTATTCTTCATACTAAACACAAGTATTTGAGTCTTGTTGCATGCTTAAATTATGTATTGTGTCTGTTTGAACAGGCATATTTATGCATGGACTGCACCAACCTCAAGAATAATCTTTTTGCTAGTTGCAGACAGTAAATAGATGTAGCAGTCATATGTAAACATTTTTCAGATGTATTATGTATTTGATCACATTATTAATGTAAAGAACACTTGAGCACTTAATGCATTTATTAGTTTACATTTAGGATTAATAGTGAATGATCTAAAGGGAAACTGTTATTTCCTGTTTCCCTTTTCTGCAGAGAAGTGTAGGATTTGTGTTAGCTTGACTCTCAGGAGCCACTTATGTTTCATATTCTGGCTGTTCTGTATGAGTCCAGTTGCAGGAGGAAACCTCAATTGCTGAAAACAAACACCGATTTGCAAAGTTCCCATCTAAAACTCTGGACCAGTACTGCTCCCTTAAGGAGCCTGGGTTTGAAAAGGGAGGTTTCACATTTTCCCCTCTTGCTTTGAATTTTTTGTTGCAGTAACTCCTCCGTGCTGAATTAATTGTATTATTCGTGCCACAGCTGGCCCAACTTGCTGATATAACAAATATTTGTTCTCTATGTTTGTGAGAGATTTGGTGAGAAAAATCTGCTGAAGAGACCGTGATGCAATGGTCACCTTCCCATTTCATGTGAGTGGCTTCCCCTGGAAACCCTGGTGGCAGCGTGTCCGCGTGTGCCAGGGGGGGTACAAACGGCACAGTGGCCTTGGCAGCTGAAGCTGTATTTTTTTTATTTGAAAATACATCTATTTGCTTAGCTTAACTATCGTGAGTCATGCCACACTAATTGGTACCTAATATTAAGCAGAAAATGATGATAGATGAGATGGAAAAGGTACAGAGCAGATGAAAATGCAATCAATAAAAGGCTTCCCTTTATAACATTAGCTGTTTGTTTAGCCTTTATTGCATTATTCTTTAGTTACAAACCTGTCCTGGTCTGAAATTCTGTCTATATGTTTCTCCAAACAGAACAGTCCAATTAACACAAATACTAATTTGCAAAATACATTCAGAATATCTTCCCTAATTGATGGTTTTCTTTTTATTACTCTTACCAAGAAATTAAGAAGGGAGGTCAAGCATGAAATGTGTAAGCAATTTGAACACACCTGAATTAAAAAGTAGAATTGAAATTAAAAGAGTTAGAAATAGGTGCAATCAGCACAATCCATAGTATAGCCTTGTAATTTTTCTTGATATTAGCACTTCAGCTCCAAATCTTCTCTATATATCTGGATTAATGTGTCTTACTATATTTTCCTATGCTTAATAGCTTATTATGCACAAGCTTGAATTCTACATCCAGTTCAAAACTGCTGAGAGCCATAGAAATGTCATGTTTAATGTCAAAACCAACACTCATCTGGAAGAGAGAGAATGACATACAGAATTCTGGTGGGTTATGTTCCATGTATGCCGATATAAGGCTTATGGTGTTTCTATATTCTCTGAGTCTTGGTTGCTTATTTCTTTTGCAACTTACTGAGCAAATACAATGTTTTTCTTCAGGTTTTGTCAGTCTTTTAAAGTGCTTTCAGCAGTTTATCTTTCTGTTTAGAAGTCTATTTCTCCCTCCCCTCCATGATCATAAATGGTAATTTCTGGTTTGGGGAACATTACTATAAGCTTTAAAATTCAGTGACATTTAACAGATTCCCCCAGCTATGGCAGAAGCTTAATTTGATGCTTACATTTTCTGAAGCAGTAATGTGAATTAGCTGGAGGTACAAGCCTCTGGGAAAACAGTATTTGTGGTAGGTACTGTTTGTAGAAAGATTGGTCTGCTGCTGGGATTTACTGAATACAGCAAAGATACCTTCATCCTTCTTGGACTGTGAAGCAGAGGAGAGAGCTGGGGAGAGATTTATGGGGAAATTACTGTTTCTTTCTTAGCTTTATCAGATCTTGGTCATCTGGATGGAAGTAAGTCAATAAAAAATGTAGGACAGCCCTGTGCCCTTCTGGAGAAGTAGCTGCGGGTGAGGCAGCATAACCTGAGGTGTGTGTGACCCAGTTCCACCTGAGGCCTGGCCCTAAATCTGAATTGAGAAGTGCTGGGCTGCTTACCCTGATACTGGTACTGCCAGTTTGAAAACAGCACAAGGATTAGGAAACAGCCATGGATGAAGCATCTGTCTCAGCTGGCAGCTTCTCCAGGGCAGCAGTGACCTGTGCTCTGCTCATGGAGCTCTGTCCACACCTGCAGCTCTTGTTTCCTGTGCTTCTGCAGGATTCCTGCTCTGTGTACCACATACCTTGAGCTGTTCACAAACTTACAGCAATTATAGTTCTGCCTCTTGTGTTCTGCCAGGTGTGGTGGATATAAGAATGCTTGTGTGCAGAGATCTGGTAATGTTGGTGTTTCAGCCTTCCTCTTAGACTCTCATCTCATCTTACCTCCTGGCTTGGGATTTTTTGCTTACATATTCACTCATCTTTCCCTTTCTATCTCTGCCACCTGCATTATCCATCATGCCCAAGAATCATTCTTCCTTCTCTACGTGCATTTTGTGCAGCTATCACTTTTCCAGGCAAGATCACCCCCTCGGTCTAAAGGCATCGGAGATTTTGTGTGAAAGACATGAAATCAATAGCAGAGCCTTCTGTTCTGTTATTGCAAACCCTTGGTCTCCTGGCTGGAGAATTGTAATAGTAGTGAATATTGACAGCAGATGTGCGTGGTGTTTTGATTTACACACCGTTGTTTTCGAGGTGGCACATCATATTTCAGAGTCAGTAACAAATGTCTAATTGAGGCTTCATTATTGGTGGAGCTGCACAGTTTCTTTGCAGGAGTACCTTGTGCACACTGACTACACTAAACGTGTTTGGACGGTTTAATAGAACTAAAAACTTCAGTTACTCTGTTTAAATTGTCTGTATCTTGGCAAATTTAAATTCCTTTCGAAATGGCTAGGACTTAAAAATTATACACACCTCTGTGTGTTATGGTACACAGAAAAATGTCCTTGGGGAAAAAAGGGAGGGGTTTGTTTTTTTTTTTCCCCTAGCTTTATTTTAGCCTATACATGTACATGGTGTGACTTAACTGTACTTCAGTGTGAAAATTTGGCAAGAGAAAATCAATTAGTGGACTACACAGATGGGTTTCAGGCAGGATTATCATACCTTTTGTAACAGTGCAGTAGAAGGTAAGTGTGACTGTATAGAAAATAAAAGCATTTCAGTGTGCAAATAAGGAAATAAGGTCCCTTTGCTATATTATGCTTTATATATGAAAAGACATGTTTGGTTTTCATTAAAACCTTACTTGGTAAAAATATGAGTTGTAATAGAAACTACTTGAATTACTCTTGTTTTACATAAGCTGGAGCCTAGTTCCTGTAAATCTATCAAGTTAATATACCAAGCAGCTCTGAGAGGAAAATCAGTTATTTTAATTTATGTTACATCTTGTGTGAAGTTTTAGTGACATAGTCCGAATGATTGTGTTGATTCATGGGGAGTATCTTCCATCTGTATTTTGTATGCATTTTTTCATTATTTTTTAAAATCAGTTATTACCAAAGTGATAATTTCCCTGTGGGAAAACGTACTTGAACCTCTAATTTACAGATTTGTATAAGATGTTTTTTTAAGTCAATTTTGATAATGCTAATATTAGTATAGAATTTAATTCTTGTTATTTTCTTGATTAGAAATAGCTGTGTGAAGGTTTTTTATTTATCAACTACTGAAACAATTGCCTTTCCAAAATGCTGTTTGAAAATAATTGGCAAACGAGATTACTCAAGTTGATTAGGCCTTTAAATGCATAACTTACTGCTCACAAATTACAATCTTTTCAGTTTCTAGGCAGTACAGAAGTGGAGCAGCCCAAAGGCACGGAAGTTGTAAGAGATGCTGTTAGAAAATTAAAGGTAAGAATTTTTAATGAAACATAAATGGAATGTGCTCTTAACTACTTTTCACAACTAAGACATTTTGTAGCTTTGCTAGGTGAATTCACTGGCTCTTTAAGCAGTTGCTTTCACTAATCCCTTTAGGTTTGGTCAGGTGTTCTGCTGTTTACAATATTTAATTGTCTTACAGATTATGCAGTTCTTCAGAAATGTTTATAAAGTTAATGTGCTTCAATGGGTAATGCTTCTCAGGGCTTGTTTAGGGCTTCATGAATACAAAATTGAGGTAGCAGGAATTTGTTATAGCTGCCATCCCCAGCTATGGCTGAGAAAATCAGACGTTTGCAATTTCCTCTCGGTTGCATATGCTTGGGCACGGAGGGACTTGGTGGACAACTAAAAATATCTGAGTGTAATTAGGTGTTGAGGGTTTTTATCAGTTAATGTGGCTTTGCCTTGAGTGCTGAGTGAGAGCTGCTGAGCTCAGAGCTCCTCTGTGAGCTGGGGCAGGGAATGCTGATTGTTCCAGTCCACTCCACTGCCTTGTTCCTGTGGAATTGCACTGCTTCGTGCTTAGCTGCTCTGAGCTATTGGCCCTTCAGTTTACTTAGACGTAGAAATCTTTCTCCCTACTGTTGCATTTTTCATAACTTTTTTGCAGGCTTTTCATTATTCGTTTAAACAAGTTTCTTGGAAATAGGCAGGAAGGGTGGGGGAGTCAATATTGAAAAAATTGATCGTGTTGTTACCATACTAAAGAAATGCAGAAAGGAAACATGAGACTACTCATGTAACTCAACTTTCAAGGCTCAGTTTTCCCTTGAGAAATCCATTTTTACAAGATGGATCAGTAATCTTATTTAGGTATTGAAACACATTCTTTGCTGCTGTTTTCACTCTACCAAAATAGTACAGCTGCCTTTAAAGATTCATTTAGTTGATTCTTAGAGTGTCTTGTGCCAAAAAGACTTTATTGTGCTGCAGTTACTCATAGTCATTATTCCTAGTTGTTTTCAAGTGTTTCAGGCTAAGTTTGACCCTTTTTTAAGCATTGCAGCATTCTGTCAGTGGAAGCAAAATGTGCGGGTTTGTGTGCACCTTGTATAGTTTGTCTCTATAAAATCCCAATACCCTTGGCAAAGTTAGTTCTGTGCAGAAATCTCTCACAGTGATATCTTGCTATGGAGCAGCTTTGCTTCCGTTTTAATGGTGTTTTATTGGACTCCTGAATAAACCAAATGCTGAGTGTCTCTGTCTCACTGGTGGAACCCCAACCTGGCCTGGGCTCTCGCTGATCACTGGAGGCTTTGGGTGGGTTGAATTCTATGATTTCACACATGGAAATAGTTTCCTCTGAGAGCAGGTCCAAAAAGAATTTCAAATAACTGCTCTCAGAAGTGTGGGCTAAGCCAGAAATGTTGTGTATATGTTTATGGTGTCACTGGAGTATGCAGATACCTGCTCTAACTTTATGCACACATTCCCTAAGAAAACCACCTTGGAGATAGAAGTCTGAACAGTTGCTGCCAGAATTACATTATTTTCTTCAAGTTTGGAATTTTGGAGCTTAGATATCAAGAATTGCATGTGATCTTACATAATCACAACTTTATTAGAGAACTTCCAAAGTAAATAAAGATGACTTTCGGAAGGACTTGAAAAATCTTGGAACAGAATTCAGAGAGCAATGAAAAGGCTTTTATGTTTGAAACAACCCCTAATTAATTGAATACTCATCTGAAGACTGACTTACATTGTACATCTGTAGTCTTTGAAGAGAAGCTTTGAGGTACTGGATTTTTTTATTAAGCTCACATCTGTAGCTTGTTTTTAGAAAATGCTAATTGAAAATTTTTAAGCAATTAAAACAGCTTGAAAAGCTAATGTCATATCGTGAGAAATGCTGAAGAAAAATAAAGTGGTTTGGTAGTAGGAGAGTTTTTAGAAGACGTATAGCTTCTGATGCCATATTTATGATTTTTAATTATCTGGATTTGCTTTCAATTGCAATGTTATTAATCATAACTTGTTTGTAATTAAAATTAATAGCTAGTAGAAAACAATTGACACTTTCTTAATGTTTGGAGCTATTTTTACAAGTGATATGCAATGCTCCAATAAGCTTTTGAAGTCATGTGCTTCCAGTGATATAGAGACCATGAAACACGGCCACTAGAAAGCATTTTTCATAAGCCCTCATGTCACCAAACTGTCAGAGTCAAGATTTGATGTACAACTGTTTACTTCTCTGAATCAAAAGCCCTTAACTCAGCACAAAGATTTGGGTTGCCCAGCACAGAAACTGCAGCTGCCATTCCACAAACTGATTTTTCCCAGCAGATGGAGCTGATGTTCTACAGAAACATAAAACATCTTGGACAAACTTTTTTTTGATGCTTCATTGTGCTTTTATCACGAATACAACTTTTATATTTTCTTGACATTTTTTCTGGGACAGTTGCAATTAGAAGATAATTCTTTTCGAGCAACTATGTTGAATTTTTCCAGAGGATTCTCCAGTGGTTTTATCTAGGTGGGATTTCTCCTTGTGTTTTCCAAGTGCTTGGAGCTGTACTGCAGGAGAAAGAAGTTGAACACTAATGTTTTACAACGTGTTTATTTATTTGTAAGATAAGGTGAACTATTATCATAATTTATATCCATATTTTCCTCAAGTTTCCTAGTCAGACTAAGTTCTAGGATGAAACAAAAGCTAAAGCACATGGCACCCAGATTCTGTATCCAAACATGCCTAGGGTACTCAGATGTCTACATGTTGTCCCACCACACTTTATTTTATTACGTGAAATGATTAATTTTCTTGATTAATGAAGTTTGTAACTTCCTGATCAGACTGTAGGAATGAATGTGATCCTTATAAAATGTTAGAAGGGTTGCCAGAGATGGGAACAGGTAGAAAGAGCAGCATGACAGACGAAAGGAGCAGCATAACCAGAGCAGTGGCAAGAAAGCTGCATGGAGGAGTGTTAGGGAGAAACCAGAATAAACACCTGAGTTTTGGGCTGTTTCTTCTACAGTCTTCCAAGGGATATCTTTGTGAAGGCCAAACTTAAGGGTGTTTGCTTACCCAGCTTTCAGTTAATTTTCCTTTTTTTCTTCCACTTTTCTCTGTAAGTGGAGATGACCAGAAAAAATGCAAATAGAATGAATCACTTTGAAACCACTTGAAGTATTTTTCATCATGTTCTTGACCTCTAAGGATACACAAAGTGAAGAGTGCTAGTTCACACACTTCCACACATGCAGAGCTGCTGTCCTGCTGCTGCCTTTAAATTAAAGGACCATTCATGGATATTGTTCTGAGCTCCCTTCCATGTTAAAGCTCAGTTTCATTTGTTGTTGAAAGGACAGAGGAGGGTGGAGTACAGAGAAGCTTTTAATATTGGGATAAAAAGATTTGCAGCCAAGCCTTCCAGCCATGACTGCTGTCCTTGAAGTGCTGCAGAAAGCAGAATTTGTGGTTCAGGATTAGTCAAAGATGTCCTGAAGACCAAAGCAAGTGCTATAAGAAGAGCTGAATATGAGAATACCTGTTTACCCTACCTCTCAAAAAACCTGAAATTAAACCCTGCCCCACCTCCCACAAAAAAAAAAAAAAAAAAAATTTTAAAAAAAATCAACCAAACCCAACCAACCAAACAGGAAAAAAAAGCAAACTTAAAAATCCACCACCAAAACAACTAACCCAACAAACCCCCAAAACTCCATGCCACCAGACAAAATAACCAAAAAAAATCTCAAAACAGCAACAACAACAGAGCAGCCCACCCCCAAATAAAGCAAAACACAAAAAATCTGTCAGGAAATGAGAGATGGAAAAAAGACTGCACTGTATTGTCTTCAAAACTGTGGATAATAGATGGATAGCCCTCCTCATAGTCTAGCATGTGTCTGGAAAATAAAATCCAACCTATTCCAAAGAAATTCACTTCTAGATGGATTTGTCCCTGCCCAGATGGTTACTGAGAAATTGAATTTTGTATATCAGTAGCCTTTTCACCCTTTTCCTCCTCTTGACAGCTGTTTTTCAGAGGCCATAATTTCATTATGTCCATGACAGTTTGGACCATAATACGACCAGTTAGACGACGTGGAGGCACTGCAAAAAAAAAACAAAAGAAAAAAAAAAAAAAAAAAACAAAACATGGAGCCTGTTGGGTTTTTTCAGACTTATTTCCTTTTAATGAATATTCTAATTAAAAAAAGGAGGAAAAGGATCTTCTCCAAGACAAGTTAAAAAGATATTTCCCAGGTTATCCAACAACCCTGCCCTAAACCAGGAACCAGGGCTCTTTAAGGTGTGAAGTGCAATGTCTGATTCATCACCATGAAGGAGCTGAACCTCTCTTCTCTGGGATGAAGATTAGCACACAAATCACAGGAACATCTCCCTTTTGTTGTCTCAACTATTTTTAATTAAATCTTGACTCATGCAGAGAGGTGTAAATGTTAAAGAGAAGCACGTAGTTTTGGTTGCATGGCTTAAATTGATTTATAGCTAGATAGAGATAATTAGTCTTAATAATTAATTCTTTAGCTCCAATCCTTGGCCGACTTGAAAACATGATTTTTTTGCTGGTTGTGGTTTGCTGAGACCTGATGCATAAACACATCAAATTTAATTTTAATAAGATTCTTAGAGTCTCATTTTCCCCTGCTGCTGTGATAAATTGCAACTTATATGCGTGGTTTGTTTGTTTGTTTGTTTTTTTAAAGCTAAGTTACACTGTGGAAAATAGGTTTATTTGTATCTGTTCCATTCTGTAAAAATGCCATGAAAATATAATGTTAATTCTGAATCAGTTGAACACAAACTAGCCCATCCCACTGAGCTGGACCAAACCTGAGTTCGTGCCTGAGAACATTATATGTATAAACTAACAGTTTAAGAATTTGGCCGATTGTGTCTTTTCCCAAGCCATGCTGTGATTCAATATAATTTTATATCATTTTCCATTTTGATGCCAGTGGGAGGCTTCAGATTTTTACTCTCTTAAATAATCTTGTTACTGTGTGAGATATAAATATTACTTGGTTTCAAATGTGTGCTTACAGGAAAATAGAAAGTTTGTACATCTCCCAGGTCCAGGGGTCCCTTGGGGTCCTCCTTAGGTAGAAGGAATGACTAGAAATAAATAAAAGAGTAAATTCCTGGTACCTGACTCAGTGATGGGATGTGCTGTTCAAACCCCACAAAAGTTTGGGAGGTGGCTGAATGTGGCATTCTAGAGAATGTCTGATATAAAAAGAAATTGCTGATCAGTATCTGTGTTATCTGTATTGCACAGGACAGTGGGCAGGAAAACTGCTAAGAAAGGAACAGCCACAGATTTTCTGAATTAATTTTTGTGTGCTGTTCACTGTACCCAGTAAACCTTTGATTAAAAAGCTCATTTGTCTGCATGGAAGGGGTTTTTCTGTGATTGGTTTCTTTCACCATTGGCCTGTTTTGATTTTATGGAGTTTCTGAAATTGAGTTTTCCAGCCTTCTGCTAACTTTGGTAAATATCCTGTGAATTTTTTCTCTGTTTTGTCAACTTCCTTGTGCATTTGAAACCCTCAGCAGATAACATTTGAGTGTTTTCTCACAAGCAGCTGATGCAGTGTGACCATTGTCATCATCTTAAGTATCTCTGAAATAACCTTCCCAGTTTTGGTTTCATGAGAAGGTCCTCACTTAGCTGAAGTCCTGTCATGTTATCAAGATTTCATTCTTCCATGCTCATGGGGTAGTCTCCCAAGAACCAAAGTTTGTTGCCACGTGTGGGATTTGCAGGTTTGCTTGCAGGATAACAACGGGCTCTGTTGGAATACCAGTCTGTGGTGTTCTGATTGATGAGGTTCTCTCTGTCACTTGCCCTTTCATCAGTCCTTGTTGTCTGCAAGCTTGCTCTGTAAGGATTTTAGATTTCAGATCATTAGTTAGTTTTCTCCCCTTTTTCCCCCCGCTCTTATTTTTTCTGCCTGCAGATTTTATCAGTAATTATTTTTCTCCTGGTCATTGTTCAATAATGTCATGCTTAAGAAATAACCCTGCTGGAATACATTAGAAACATATCTTCCCAATGACAATTTCCTGTTTATAACTACATCTGGAGACTAATGTAACTAACTTAACCCATACTTTCTTTCTATTGCTTTGCTTTCCTCAATATAATGACGTACAAAATGCAGATGCTTTGTCTATCTGGGCAAGCTGCATATTTTGTAAAATATTGATCATCATTCATTTCATCTCACTTGAATTCTTTAGTTCTCAAACTGGATTTCTGCTTTTTGAGAGTGGAGACGTGGTAGGGTCAGTTTGTTCACTGTTTTTTTTTTTTAGAATTGGCACAGAACTGCCTTCTGGAACTTCCTCAGTGTTGTAAGTCTTCTTGACTACTTGGAGCAAGCTTTGGCCAGCTGTTCTAAAACTTGTGCAAGTTATTCGCATCACTTACTTTAAAACCTTTTTCTTTAAAACTTTTTTTTTAAAAACTACAACTTTTTCATGTTGTAGTTGTTGTTTGAGACTCTGAAATGATCGTTGTTAGAAAATCAATCATTCTCAATACATACCATGGGTTTAATGCAGTAAAATCAAATATTATTTGTGCTTGCTCTTCACTACTGCACAGAAATACTCATGCAGGACTTATTTATAAAGGGACATTTCCAAAAGGTCAGGATTTGCCCAAGTTCCAGGCTGTTTCAAGCTGAGCTATCTGTTCCATGGGTGTCTTTCCCAGCACTGTCAAATACATTGGGAATCGAGGTGTCCAAACTGTCTGGGTGATCTTTGGATTTTGTAGTCATTCCGTTTAAACTGGCAAAGGAGGAGAGGGATCACACATGTCCTCCAAGTCCCACCCAATGAAGGGATTCAGGAAATTACAAATCAGAGAGGAAAACTGGCAGAGAGCAGCTAATGAATAAAAGCATTATCTGAAAATTATCAAAAGACACTCTAAGTTTTATATTCAGCTTATGAAAAAAAAAAATCTATCCTAATAAAGCAGTGATTGCTCTACCTTTTTCCTCTTAAGCACAGACTTAGAAGGCTGAATTTGCAGCAAAAAAATTTAGGGCAGATTTTGTATGGTTTAATGAGTGATTTTTGTTAAATAAAACATTTTTTTCTCTAGTAAATTTTAATTGTCCTTTAAATTTAACAGATATCATTGGTCAATATGCTGTAAACCAGCAATTGTAATATTTAAATTTTATTTTCTATCAAATGTCCTTTAAAAAGACATTTTTACGCACCTGTTTTATTCTTAAAGGGACTGTTGAGCAAAAATGTGTTCAAACATGGAGTTCAGAAGCAGAGACTCCCAACTTCTAGCCTTTAGCCTTTAGTGGATCATCATCCTTATTTATGCATTTGAAAATGCAATTCCAGGCTTTCAAAGACTTGAGAGTAAAAGGTAACAGAGCAAAATATAGAGCAATCACATATATTTGCTAAGAAAGGTACCCAAATTTAGGGAGCTTCGTGACTGTCATGCAGGAGCAAATTTGAGATGCCGTGCTGATTTTATTGGCAGTTTTTGTGGGAGAAAGAGGGAAAGGTAAGTCTAGAAAAGGAAATGGAAAAAATGGAAAATGCATTGGGTAGAACATATTACCCAACTCAGTCATATTAATTGCTGTCTACCCACCATCTATCTAGTGGGCTGCAGGCAGATAAATTCTGAGAATAAAATAGATCAAGTACTTCTTAGGTGTTGACAATTGTAGTGCCTTCAAACTGACCCTATTTAAAACAACTGATGGAATATCTTAAAGGAACATCTGGAAGTACCTCCTCACACGAGTATGGAAGTGAGTTTTGAAATAGTGGAAGTGTGGAAGACACACCAATGTTCCCTGCTCAGCAACCAGGCAGCTCCTACACTGAAAGAGTTCTGCTGCTCTCACAGAAAGCTCATGCAAAAGCTTCAATTAAGTGCATAAAAAGCAAATAAAAGTTTCAGGGGAACATGCTAAGTAATTTTAAAATACTTCTTCCTGAATGTTAGGAGCATTCTGTAGGGTGCAGTTGGAAATGCTGATCCGTGCTCAACTGAGACTCTTGGAATAGTTGGTGCTGTTTATGGGCATCTTATTGTAGAAGGAAGGAAACAACTTCAGGTGGGGGGAGTTGAGAGGAAATGAGAATTAATAAAAACAAATAAACTTTCTATTAATGTGATTGCTGTTGTGTTTTTCTTGTTTCAGTTTGCAAGACATATCAAGAAATCTGAGGGCCAAAAGACGCCCAAAGTTGAGTTACAAATCTCAATCTATGGTGTAAAAATTCTAGATCCAAAAACAAAGGTAAGAAACTTAAGTGGGTTTTTTCCATGCTAAGCTAGTAAATATTTGTTTCACTGGTATTAGGGTTTTCATTGTTTTGTATTTTTTAAAGTATTATAACAAAAGCCATTCTGTTGATGGAAAAAGTCTTCTAAAATACCATGTTTTTGTTGCAACACCTGGGTGATATTTTCCTGGGAAGGTACATGATGGTCCTGAAGGTGCACTGTAGCTAATGTGGCATTCAATTTTTTTTTAACCCTTTCACTGCAGGACTTTTAAACTTTGAGGAAGATGAAAACAATGAACAAAATAAATGTTAACCCTGCATATTATAAAAAACCTTTCCATATATATGTTGAATATTGAATTTGGAAGATTCTTCTGTTCCTGCTGCTTAATTGTGGAGCAGTTGCTACACTCAGGCAGTGGCAGTGCCTTTTCTCAAATGGCAGCAGTAGTTCAAAGCTACAGATACTTGCAGCCCATTTTTGCTTCAGATTCTTTACACAACCAGAACTCAACTGTTCATACATAACAGAGGGGACAAGAAATATCCATGTCAACTTCAACTGGAGTTTTTGCATCTTCCTTATGCCGTAGGGCAGACGGGTGTGCTGAACCCCCTATCCTGGCAAAAACTGTTTGAAAATAACAGTTGGAAATGCCAAAAGATCTTAGCCTTCCTGCAGAGATTAACAGAAAGCTGTGGGATATATGTTCCTGGGGGAGTAGGAACATTCTAATCTCTTAGCAATGTTGTTATTACAACTCGAGTAATAATCAACTGTGAGCAGTCCTTTTATCTCCCCCACTTAGTTTCTTGTAGCTGCACATAAATTTCAGTTGAGTTTTCCTTCTTTTTGCAGATTATAAACGCTTTAGGAAATTCAATTTCATGTTATAAGCACTAACTAAAGTTTTTTGCAGCGTGTTTTTGAAGCAAAACAGCATGTTACAGAGGAATATTGGGTTTTAGTCACATAGTGGCTATTAATGGCAGTAGGAACAAGAGGCCAGCTCATATATCAGGACCTGATTCTATACTTGGCACTCAAAAAAAGGATTATAAGAAAATGGGTCTGTCCTTAAATTACATAAAATAATTGTATGGGTCTGTAAACCTCATAGTGCCAGGACAAGCACACATCATTATTTCTGTGTGTTAAAGAGCTACCACAGGGCAGAGATTTGGGACATGGGAGAAACAGAATACTCAGAACAGCTGTAAAGACTGAGAAAATGAACTCACTTGGGGCAAGGGGAAAAGATTGCCCATAGAGTGCATTTTTTGGCTATGTGGTTGTGTGCAGAGAGGACATGGCCTTGTTTATGGGCTTACAGCAATCTGGGAACCCCAGTGCTGCACAGAGACTTTCTTTTTTTAATAGATAATAGTTCGCATCTAGACGACATATTTTCCTTTAAAGCAAATACTGCTTTCCCATGTAATAAGCCAAATAAAATAAAATACCAAGAAGAGACTTGTTGAAGAAAAACAATAAAAAAATAGTTGAGATAGCTTATTTCAGTCTCGTCAAGCTCTCACAGCTGAAGAGCATTGCCACTGCAACTTTTTAAATAGCTAGAACTTGCTTTTCAATGGAAAATTAAATACAGTAGCACAAATATACAAATAATAATGCTTATGAGCTGCTTATGTGGCACCTCAAGTAAACAAGTATTTGTATGTCAGATTTATTTCTCTTTATTTCATTAGCAAAGTCATTTTATTTCTGTTTTCTATTTTTAATATAGAAAAGTAAGGACTCTTTTCAGTAAATCCAATTTAACAAACCTTGGGAGATGATGAAATTTAAAGATTTGTGCACCTGGAAAAAGGGCAGATTATTTTACATAATCAAGCCCTAAATAAATAGCAGAGGGATGCAAGGCAACAGTAAAATCAATTTTCTAGAACCGAAATTACTGTCCAAGTAAACACTTCCAGATAAATACTGTCCAAATAAAAACTTCCTGTTTACATTCAGTAAAAGCAGGAGTGTTTTTTATGAGATGAGTTTGCTAACTTCTGTTACACTTTAAGTCTGTTTTTGGGTGCTCTCATATACAGTAAGAGACATTCAAAAACATTTCTGCAGCTTGCCTGCTCTTTTGAGGAGATCCAGAGCTTTCCTTTGTGTGACTTTATCCTAAGCCAGTGCAGCAATGTCTCAAAAATTGCATTTCTGTTTGTTTGCAGGAGGTGCAGCACAACTGCCAGCTCCACAGGATATCCTTTTGTGCTGATGACAAAACTGACAAGAGGATATTTACTTTCATATGCAAAGACTCAGAATCAAATAAGCACCTGTGCTATGTGTTTGACAGTGAGAAGTGTGTAAGTACCGGGGACTCTGCAGGGCTGGAGGTCACTGTGCTGCTGCTGGCTCTGCCCTGAAGGGAGGGGGGAATGGTCAGTAGGAGAGAGCCTGCCTTTTCACTGGGACACAATTCTTCATGCCACTGTGGGGTCTTGCAACTTCGATGCACTAAATTAAGGAGGAGTCTCTTTCTTCAGTGATCTGAGGTGGTTTTCTGGGATAATTTCTCTTACTGCCCAGCTCAGCATCCTGGGAGAAGCATCTGCAATACTCTCAGAGAACAGGCTGCATCCCACCAGGCTTGAGATGTTTGCACAGCTGTTTGCAAAGATTACTGCAGCTCTGGGGCTGAGATACCCTTGCAGGCTTTTCTGCTGATGTGTCTGTCTCCTGTTTTAGTATTGGGATTTCTATGTGTTATTTGTTTTTTGGGATTTTTTTTATTATCACAGCAAGGTACTTCCTTCTTTGTCCACCCCTTTCCCTGCCACATCTCTCAAGCTGAACACCACAAAGCGTTCCCAGACAACTCATTGCACCAAGCACTGTCACTCTCTTGTGTCTGAGGCAGAACAGTTTTTCCTTGCTGTGTTTGCTTTCTCTGCTAAAGTGAGTTCTAAGCAAGTGGTGTTTCCATATGTTCATTTTTTATTGATCCTGCTTTGGCATCACTTGTTTCTGAAACCTTGGGGTCCTCCATCAGCTTCCTGTAGGCTTATTTTACCCCCATCGTTTTTGACATAGATATTCTGCATTGACTATAAACATAAAAACATCATAACGTAGGAGAGGAATCAGCATAGAACTGGTAAATTATTATACTTTGCACGTACAAATGTAATTTCTGTGGATTTCTTTTTTCTGGATATATGTAGTTGGAAATAATATACTCATCTGCCATATGCTGAGTGAGCTTTTATAGTACTCACAAAAGTAAATGTTGAAATCCAGATTTAAAATCAATAGGGGTCAAAATACCCATTGGCATGAAATAATTAACTCATTGAAGCTAAAAGGCTTTATTTAATGATTGAACAGGCTGTATTTGCTTCAGAAGTCATCAGGAAATGCCATTGTGCAGTATGGTATCTGTGTTTGTGGAAATTGAAGACATAATTTATACTGTCCAGTCTCCCTTTTTATCCAAAGTGTTTTTACATTCTTTTATAGTGTTTAGCCAAGGTATTCTGCTGAAGGGTGCTTGTCATGCTTCATTGTAGTGTTGGCTTCGTGGTGGATGGGGCAAAGCCTTTGGATATGATACATGCTGTAAAGTATTTTGTGATCTTCTGAAATGAAAAGTGCTCCAGCAAATATTCCTAATTTGCTAATTTCAATTTTATGTTTTATGTAAAGGCAGAAGAGATAACTTTAACAATTGGTCAAGCGTTTGACTTAGCTTACAGGAAATTTCTGGAATCGGGAGGAAAAGATGTTGAAACAAGGAAACAAATTGCAGGTTTACAGAAAAGAGTAAGTTCTGAACTGTGTTGTTCTTTTATTTAAAAGTACATGCTGCTGTATTTGTATTATCTGCTTTTTATGGAAGCATAACTTCCAGCAGTATTCTTAGATTGTTAAGATTAAAAAAAGAGACTGAAAAAAAAGTATTAAAAAAATATTTTATATTTTGCTGTCCTGCAAGGACACTAAAAAGCAAGGTTAAAATATGGAGGATACTGAAATTTAATTCTGTTTTCTAGTCAGATAAAAAGTTAAACCTTGGTTCTAAATCACCAGATCTCTGATGAAACTTATGTTCAGTGAATGCTGTTGTTGAAACCTGTGACTATCCCAATAGCTGTTGAATAACCACTTGCTTTGTAGATTCAAGAATTAGAAACTGAAAATGCAGAACTGAAAAATAAAGTTCAAGATTTGGAAAACCAGCTAAGAATAACCCAAGTCCACGCATCTCCAGTAAGTACATGACATAACTCTTGTGTCTGAAGTCACTCTGTGTTTATAATCACTTTATGATGATTTTGAGCATCCCTGCTGTTCCCAGAGCTTGCCATTAACATGCAGTGATCAAGTAACACATCTTGAAGGGCAGTGTTGAACTAACAGTGACATTGTGACGAGCCAGCAGAAGTGCAAATTGCAGCCTCTCCAGCTGTGGCTCTTCCATGCCTATTTGTTGCTGCCTAAGGACTGTAAATGCTCACTCGAGTAGAGAGCTGAGTGTGCCAGCTGAGGGTGAAAAAATGTGCTGCACTGAAAGGATCTGCTTCCAAAATGCTGCCTGGGAGCTCCTCACAACTTTGTCACCAGCACATGGTCACCTGTGACTGACAATCTGCCTGCCAGGGAGTCCTCAGGTCTTGGGAGCCAATGCTGGGTGGTGGGGAAAGAGGAGCAAGTGTGGGTTCCTCACTGGAAATTCCAGCTGCTCTGCAGCTCCTGTGGATGATCAGGGCAGAAACTTGTTTAAATTGCTGGCTGGCACTTCCTGACACCCAGGGAGGACCTCCAAAAATGCAGATTGCACTGCAGACTGGTCCTAATGACTCCTCTCTTCTTCCAAGTGTGTTCCATCTGCACAGCTTTAGACAGCTGTGAAAATAAATCAAATTTCTTAATGTATGTGTGGCAAAATCTCAGAACAAGAGGAACTGTTTTAGCTGTGCACTTTGGGCTGCCTTGCCCCGAATATTCACCATTTCCCCTTAAATGGATGTTCAAAACTGTGGGCAGTGTAAAAGCACATTTGCAGTGGCACTGACAGTTTCCCAGTAGTGTCTGTACACTCTTTATGTTGATTAGATGATTATTCCTATGAGGGAGGGCCATTTCATTTTACTGAAATCTACTTAGAGGAGAAAGCACCATAAATTATAAATACTGTGTAACCACCACAGTGAACATTTTAAATTATGAATGTCTTCTCACTTATGAAGCATTCAATGATAGATAATCAATTTTAATGCTGGATTTAATATCATGTTAGTCAATTCTTTCATCTTTTATTTTCCATAATTGTGATGGCAGTTTGTTTTTTATTTATGAATATAATAACTAAATATATATTTGAATGCAAATAAACAGGCTCTAAAGTCCATTGCAATCAATTATTTTCTATCATTTAAATTAAAGAACTTTTTAATTTCATTTAGCAAGAAAAAAAGTAAATAATAATAATGCCCCAAAAATACCTGGTAGTTTGTTATTTATTGTGTGTTTTAAGACAATGATGTTGTATTCCATATTAAAGAGTTAGGATCTAAATTTGTAAATTTGCTGGCCACTTGTAAACTCTCTCCTTAGATGATGTTTTATTGTTAATTACTATTGGTACAGTGAATAGACATATTGCTTAGATAGCACTTGTGCTGCAACAAAACTATAGAATACTGATAGTTATTGATATTAATTAATTCATTTCAATAATCGCCATTGGCTATTAATTAGCACTTTTAAAAAATTGCTTTATTTACTCCTTTATCTTTAAAATTAAATCTCCAAACATTTCCTGTCACAAATGTTTAAAATTGCAGTAAGAGCCACCTGTTCGACGTCTGCATCCGTTCCGACAAGAAAGATTTCTCTAAATGGATGAGTGTTGGAACAGGATGCCCAGAGGTTGGAGCTCTCTCTGCTCTTGGAGATGCTGGATCTTCCCTGAGCGTGGTCCTCAACAGCCTCAGCTGACTGGATCCTGCTTCAAGCAGGAGTTTGGAATAAGCTCCTTTCCTTTTACAGGATTCTTCCATCAGTTGTGCAGCCAAAAATTTAAACAAAACAAAGCCAACCAACCACCCAAAACCAAGCCCATTTTTAGGAAAACATCTTTCCCAACCCCAGCGGCTCCCACCAAGTAACCTTGCCCAGAGGCAGCTTCCAGGCAGGTCCTTCCAAACCAGATCTGGTGGAGATGGTAAATCAGAGCTCTCAAGTGTAGGAATAACTCCATGTCAAGGCAACTGCTGGGCTGAGAATGAATGAAGGAATGGGCTGGTGAGGTTGTCAAGTGATTTCAGTGCAGAGGAAAAGGAGCATAAATATTTTTAGGGCAGTTTGAGTCTGTTAAAAGGATTGTCAGTCATTGTGCCTGGAATAGCAATGAATGTGATGACACCTATCTCCTTTTTTACTATGTGAGCAACAAATATGTATGAAGGAACAAAATTACAAACAATTCATAAGATGATTGCCTGTTATAGTTTGCAATTATTTTTTTACCCTTTTCATTCGAATCAACTATAATTTCAAGTATGAATCTGCTAAGTCTCAATTCCTGTCAGAAAGAAGGGGTGCAAAAATTTCTTTCCCCCTATTTCCACATAATTTCTGTAATAATAAATGTCACTTTAGTTTTAAACTAAAAATTGGTGATTTTTTCTGAATTTAAACTAAAAATATCTGTACTGCTGCTGCTCTGTCTTCAAAATTAAAGTAACAGGTCTACATTGTGATTATTTTGTCAGAGTAAACTTTTCAGATCTGCTGATAGTATTTTCTGAAGTAAAATACCTTAAATGAAGTTGAATATCCAACATGGGGAATAATACCATGTTTGAGCCCCTTTCTAAGCACTTTTGGGTGGATGGGGGAAAGCTTCCTTCCATGCAGATAGTCTTGGTATTACATGCTTTGAACATAAGGTAATTGCTCTTGTGATTTAGAACAGAATTATTAAACTATAGGTTTTAAGTTTTCTTGCATTTTTCATATCACATTGTTGAGTTAACAGAGATGCCAGTGCCAAACAACAGCTTTCTAGAGCTTTTTTTTAGACATAATAAGCATTTTGGTTTATTTAATTTTTTTTATCTTTTATGGCTGGAGCTCCTTATCTGGCAGTCCAGCCCTTCTGCGTGCTCAGGTCTAGGGAAGGGATTGTTCAGTGGTCAATGGAAAGTTTAAGCCTTGATCCTTGACATCTAATGTGAAAAAAGAACACACACCTTTAACTGGCACCACAGCAGGTGGTAAAGAAACGTTCCGTTTCAGAAGCCAACTACAGATGGTTAAAAGTTGCTTCTGTTTGTGCTTAAGCAGTACCTTGGATTTTCACACCTTGTGCTTTCCTTTTAGTATTTGGTTGTTTGCATGCTGTTTGTGCACTCTCAGCATTTGCAGATGTGCTCAAGTGGCTCCCCTGTCACACAGATTGTTGGCTGAGCCCTTGCTGCTGTGATCAGTGCGTGGCCACAGCAGCTCCTGGCAGAAAGCAGCTGATGCAGGGCTGCAGCAGCTCCCACCAGCAATGGGATCAGACAGGGATCCCCTTCCCAGAGCAGGGAGTGCTGCACTGTTCAAACAAGGATCCCCTTCCCAGAGCAGGGGATGCTGCACTGACCACACAGGGATCCCCTTCCCAGAGCAGGGAGTGCTGCACTGCTCAAACAGGGATCATCCCAGAACAGGGAATGCTGCACTGACCACACAGGGATCATCCCAGAGCAGGGAGTGCTGCACTGACCACACAGGGATCATCCCAGAGCAGGGAGTGCTGCACTGACCACACAGGGATCCCCTTCCCAGAGCAGGGGATGCTGCAGGGCCAGTGCTGGCAGTGCACAAACACAGCAATAGAAACACTGGCTGACTCTGGGCTGTGTCCTCTTCTCCCTCCCAGCCCATCCCAGTGGAGCCAGGGGTCTAAGCAGGCACAATGTCAGGCTGGCAGTGGGAAGGTGTTTTCCATCCCCAGGAGAGGAGACTTAGGGGCTTTTAGGATTTATTGCACCTGTAGGATGACACACTGCCGGGACAGACAGCACATGATGTCACTGTCATGCTTTAGATGCTGGTCCAGGACAGAATGCCTTTCCCACCTGGCAGTAACTGGTGGTATCATTTGCATGCAGTGCCAGTCTATAATTTCTTTATTCCTGCTTCTGAGGCATTGATTTTGGTGCCTTTAATCATTCTAGACACATTAGTTTTCCTATTAGTTTTTAATGAAATGAAGAAGGGAGAAAACACTTTGGGAAATTTGAAGTGCAGCAAGTTGTTTTTTTTAATTATATCACTGACCCTGAATGTTGTTGGTTCTTTGTGTGGTTTGAGGTTTTTTTGTTGTTGTTGTTGTTTTGGTTTGTTTTTTTTTTAAAGCAAGCCAATTTTTCTCTTTCTGACAGCTCAGTCTTTCATTTTCCCACAAACAAGACCAGATTACATTTTCTGTTTTCACTTCAGTATCAAAAGAAAATAGAATATGCAGCATCTTTAAACTGTGGATGGATAAATTAATATGTGTATGGTTTTAAGCATCTGGTTCTCTGCACATTTGTTTCAAAAAAATACGTTTCAACAAGTTTCAGTTCAAAGTAGATACATCCAAGCTGTCATTTGAAATAAACTTTTCTAACTTCCTGTTGTCACTGAAAATAGGTTTGTAGCTAAATATGAAATAAAACTATTTGCTCAGGATCAAATATAATGCTATCAAGACTTAAAATTCAGATTCTCTTTTACTTCCAAAATGTGTTTAAAACATTTTTTCTGAAACATAGTTTCACAAACTATAGACAAAATGTGATGTGCCACACTGGACTGCAATAAGTGTCATTACTGACAAGATTTAGTTCTCTAAAAGAAGTTGGCCCTGTGCTCACATATTGAATTCTTGGATAGTAGTGTTGGACACTTCCTTTGCAAAACATAATACTAAAACACCTTAATCTGCTGATCCTTCACATCAGAATGTGTACAAATTGATGACTTATCCAAAAATCCATGCAAGGTCTAACTAAGAGAAGAAAATGCAAACAGTGAATTGTAAGCTTAAAGCTTCATTTTAAGTATAGAATCAAAAATATTTTGAGTTGATCATTTCATAAAAGAGAACATTTTTCCAGCTCAAATATGTTACTAATTGTTTTAATTAAATTATGTTTTACATTATAATAGTGAATTGGAGTCTTAGGGAGTGTATTGTGAGTCCTCAGTTTTTCTATTAAAAAAATCAAAACCAGAACAAAAAACACACTCGCGTGTGAAAAATAAGAGTAGTAATTAAAAAATTTAGGGATGACTTTTCTCTCTCCAGTTTATAAGTACTGCGAGTTAAAGGCTTGTTTGAGACATACAGAGCAAAATTCAGTCTAAAACTGCTTTTCTGATGATTCTTGCTTGTATTGCAGTTATTTTGCAGGCCAACTAAGGGTTTATTTGAGGACATATTTTAAAATAATACTGACAGACTGAAATTGGTGCAAAATACATGTGTGAATAATGCAATTACCTACCCTCTGCATTTTTGCAGTATGCAAATGGGTGAAAAGCATTGACAGCAATCAAGTTCTGCTTTTGAGGGATACAGTTGCCATCAGAATTCTCTCTTTGGTTGGTTATTAGTATCACTATGAAAATTTTTCTGTAGCTGCTCTAAATCTAGCCATATGGCCTAATCAACATCCATCTAATTTAGGTGTTTTTTCTGTCAGTTCATAAACTCTATGGGAAAAATAAAATTTCTTTCCGAACCTATAAAAGAAGCCATTAAGGCAATGAGATCATAGCTGGAAATGAAAGAGAGAAAACTGGCTTGTATAATGAAATATTTTTGCATAAAGTATATTGTGAAAGTTGAACATCAAATTATCAATCTTCACGCTTTTTCTCTCAGGATATTGTAGCTAATTAGATTTACGTTTGCTCAGCACATTCAGTAAATAATAAACTGCTTAGTGATCATTTTTTCTGCATTCGGGTCAATGGTTTTGAGCAGTCCTCCTAGGACTTTGAAAATGTAGTCCCTCAGATGTTGGTTTGCCAATGCAGAAGTGTTATGCAACAGGAACTATCACTTTTTTTGGTGTCCTGAGTGGCTCTGTCGAGGACATGCAATCCAAACTAAGAGTTTCCTTAGTTTGCCTCTCGAGCTGCGCTTCCATGTGCCATGGGAAATGCTGGCATGGGATGTTTCCTTTGTCTCACTCCTTTGCATGCACTGCTAGTTTCTGTGACTTGTGTATCTGTTGTTTACTTCCCATCTGTTTTAGTGCCTTGGCAATGTTTTAATCACTGGCCTTTTTTGCATTTGGTCTTGATTATGTGTGGGCCATTGGATTCCCATCTCGTTGTTTGCCTGTGGGGACTCTGCTCCAGTTTGTGTCACAGGGAGGCTTTGGCTGCTGCTGCTGTGTGTAACTGCAGCCCTGGCAGAGTGGGCTCGCATCACTTGCTGCTGTTTCCCCTGCCAGTGCTGCCCAAAGCTGCCAGGGTTCCCTGCGAACACTGAGATGTGGGGGGAACAGAACTGAAGGGCAGCAGGAAGAGATGTGGGGAGAAGCAGCCCCAGAAGGATCAGTGTTCTTCCATGTACTGTTGATGCCTTAAGCTCTAGCTTTCATATTTTTCAGATTCTGTGCTGGTTTAGTGGGTAGTGCTGGATTTCATATTAGGTGCTAGTGAGCTCTCTTCACAGAGCAGGTAGAGAAAATAATTCCTTCTCTAGCTTGATACCAAGGACAACCTACACAACTTTCAAGCCCAAGAACTAAACTGTGAAGTGAAAAGAAAAAAAGCAAGGAGAATGGAGCTTCATAACCTGAAGCTATAATTGGACAATTAACTCTAATATCCTAAAGGATCAAAACTTATCAAAGTGTGAGACCTTGTGACCAGGTGTCCATTTTGTGACCATTTTGGGGCATCCTGGGTGTGGCCCCTCTTGTGCTGCCCAGATGTGCCCATTGAGGCCTTTTAATAAATCCCTGCTTTGTCCTTTTGCTCTGTCTGGTCTCTGTTCCAGGTCAGCCTCCAGAAGGCAGCACCATAAGTATTACCAGAGAAGCAGTGTGAAGACAATACCCCTACATGGAGGTGGTGCAAAGCCCCTCCAGTTTTAATCAGGCCATTAACGATGCTGATTGATTAGACCTTTCCTCCAAGGTTTTGTTGTGACCTAGAAGCATAGGCCACCTGCCCCAGTGACCCTCATTGGAAAGCTTTACCACCCTCACAGGAAAACCCCAAAACAGATGTTGGAACTGTATACAGATTTCAAAAAACATTTTGAAAAGTGTTTATGGATATCACTTGATTCCTGTTTCCACCAAGATTGCCAAGTGGGAAAGTGCACATGGTTTTTTTGAGTTTTTTTGGCCTATCTTCAGCTTTTTTAGATTTATAGTAGTCTATGTTCAGTTGTTTGAGCACTTCTTCATAAGGGTATAAAATTCTGTTACATTTATGATGCAAAAGAAAATGAATTTGAAATTACCTATGGCATATTTCATGTCACTGAAAAAGTACTAAATGAACTGAAGATGTAGCAGTTAATGAATGAAACTGCTAATGCTTATATTGTAATTTATGAATTAGTGAGTGTTCTTAGTATTCCCAATCTCAGGAAATGATCAGGTTCTTAACCAAATGCAGAATTTTCAGTTCGAGGTCACTCACCATTCCCTGGAACATCACTGCAGTTACCCACTCTGGTGGTTCTGTATATATACCAATTTGAATGTTCTAAGGAACAAAACCATTTTCTAATTTATTCCAGTTCACATTTAAGTGATTGCCATGTGACCATGACACAGAGATTGTAATCAGTGTCTAGAGACACCTTGTAAAAAGAAATAATTTTGAAATGATTTCACGATAAACAAAATCTCTATCACATTACGTTTTCTGGTATGATGCAGCACAAGAGTGCATCTTCAGCACCATTCTCAGTAGGATGAGTCAAAAATAAACCTTTTGCTGGCACATAGTTACATCTAACCATAAAAGGGACCAAGTCCACTGAACTAGTATGATAATTTCATGAAGTATCATTTCTTGTTGTTTTCTTATGTTAATGGAACGAGGCCCAAATTGGGACATTGTATCATTGCAAATATTAGTACAGGTCTGAGTGGGAACCTCAGACAAAACATTATTATATAAATTGACAATTTAATTATTTTTATTATATTTCTTTCCTTTATAATTTGGTGTAAGAATACTAATTTTCAGAAGCTACACCCGTTTCAGGTTGTATTCTTTAGAGTAAGGGTCTCTTCCTTTCTCCTCTGCACTCTGTGCATCTGGTGATGTTCCTGTTTTCCGCAGTGGAACACACTTCCCTCCTGCCCCTGTGGTGTCTGTGAGCTGCTTGAATCCAGAGGGCTGGGAGCAGAGAGCCCATCAGCCTTGCAGATCCTTCTGGGCTGTGGGATGAGAGGCAGAGCAGCACTCCCAGCTCCTGGTGGGTTCTGTGCTGCTCTGCAATGAAGAATTCCTGGGGGAAATCCGAGTCCTGAGCATTCCCAAAGCTGTTGTAGGAAGCTCACCACCCCATATGGTCAGTGTGGTGCACTAAGTGTCACTGATGTCACTGTGAGTGCTCCAGTTCAGGGCTCAGATGACACCAGGGCTGTATATTCTGGGTTTGTATGGAATATTTCCATTGTCTGGATTTGATAAATATTCACCATCCTCATGGCTTTGCTGCTTGGTGCCCTATGTGCATTTTGCTGCTTTCTGTGTGATTTTTCATGTGACATCCATGCCTGTTTATGAAAACTACTTATCCTTTGCTGTTTTGCATTTCAGGAGAGTATTTGGCTTTCTTAATTACACTGTATTTAGTCTTTTTGAGCATTTATTATTCCAAGGGCTGTTTTGTTTTTTTTTTCCCACAGTTATGTATATTCTATGCACAATAGCACTGCAACTCTTCTACCTGTAGTCTGGTGATACACTTGAAACAATAATCAAAATTCTCTCCTGTAGGTTTTTTGATTTCTTTTTATTGATTTCCATTCAAAACCCTCCATTTCACAATTCCAGTGCGGAAATTTTTGAATTTGGGATGAAAACCATTTATTTTTTTCTTTAATCCTGAATTCCGAGTTTTTTGTAGGGAATTTTGTGAGTTGTTTTGGTATTCTCAGGTATGGCATTGTTACTACATCTAGTCACCTGTACCCTTAGCCAGGTTAATCCGTAAGGAAAGTGAAGAGAGAAGCTGAGACTCATCTTAGAAGGATATGAAATGTTTTGTTTTCTACATAACACTGAAAAAAATGATCTAAAATAATTGATTGGATCCTGCTCTGAGTTATGCAAACTTCTAATGAAACAATAGTGACATATCCATTGTGTGAAATCCCTTCTGTTAAGATCCAAAGATTAATCTGTCCTCTGAAGATTTTAGTTCAATAATGAGGTGTTGTTTCAGCATTGGTGCAATATAAATGGTAGGTTTTTCCTCAATTAGCTCAAGAGAAATCTGACCTGTGCATTAACCAGCACAGTAACTCTTCTCCCCAGACTTGTGCCTACCTGCTAAATTAATTTACAAGTGCAGATGTGAGGGATTGCTTGATACCTCGTTGGATTTAGACATTCCTTAACATCTCACACACGCACTATTGGAAAGATGTCTGACTTCATTTTATTTGGTGTAATGATCAAGAATCAAGTTGTCTTTGTTCCAGCTGATACTGGGTTACCTCTTCATGTGGCATATTTTGTTTTGAAGTATTTTCAAGTTCTGTATCTTGTAACTATAGCATGGAACAAGTTGCTGACAAGCTTTTTTGAAATATGAAATGTGTTTCTTTTTTTCTTCTTTCTCTGGCGTTACCACGTTCTGTTCCTCAGAATGTTTTCTCTTTCTGTGATTCCTTTTCAGCTGCTGCACATAAAGTGTGATAATGATGAACATATGTTTCAAAGACCCTCTACTTTTTTCTGGTGTAACAATGAGGATTCACCTCCTTGTTTAGATATCTCTTCCATTACGCTTACTCCTAGGAGTTCTCCTGACTCTAGACTACCACCTGGATTGTTAATACCACCACCTTCCAAAAGTGGTCTTCCCAAGCCTGCCAGTGAATACAGCTGCCCAAGACCTCGTGTAATCTTGCTGTGCAAAAGCTTTTTCAGTTTTTTTTTATTATTATTTTTTACTTTCTTTTGTTCTCTGTTGTGTATTAACTCGTATTAAAAATGTGCATTTTGTACAGTGGCTAAAGGATAGAGCAGACAAATCTTAGGTTCTCTAGGGGAGTACTCTTAAGATATGGAATTTGTGAAGAAATTATTCTTATTTCTACAGAGCTTTTTCTCTCCCATCCCCAAAATATGAATTCTTATTCTTCCAACATGTTTAAATTACTCCATTATTTAGTGATTTCTGCTATCTGTCAATCTTTTGTTATTTTTTTAATATGAAGAATAGCAATTCAAAACAAAAGGTCCAACTTCAAGGGCTTCTTCCCCCCATGAATTAATTGAAAAGCAATGAGCCATTAAATAACCTTTAGCATACTTTATAAAAACTGTGCAAAATGAAGGTTGAAAATAATTTTCAAATATGAAATGGGCATATTGCCTGCTTTTTCATATTCATATGCTTATACTCTCAACTTTTCTTCCATTTGCAAGTAATACTTGGCTTTTATTTTGCCACCATCCTGGCTTTCTGCATGTGTTCACTAAATAAAAATGCTTCTTGTGCTCAGATGTATTCAAAATACACATTTCTTAATTCACTCACAGTTTTAATTTAACTATATCAGTAGAATCAAAATGGGCAGTAAGTGACTTAAAATGGAATATAACTGGGAAGTGAGTCTAAAGTTTGGATTTTCTCTTTTTTGCCTAAAAGGCACATTTATAGCTAAATATAAATGCTGTTTATGTGTCTTCTAGACAGCCATAAACATTTAGCAAATAATAAGAGTCTCCATTAGTACATATGACCTCCAAGGCATCCTAGGATTACCCATGGGTGCTGATGGAAGTGGAGGTTGCTGTCAGCATTTATTTATGCCTTAAACCTGACCCCACCTTCCTGATGCCAACAAAAGCCTGTCTACAATCAGAGCGAGGTTTGGATGAAGGGTTTGTTTTGGGTCCAGCACATCCATTGCCCTGCTTTGAGTGGGAGCAGATGACATCCAGTCATCTGCCAGGCACATTTTATCCTGGTTCTGTGCAGGGTTAATGCAAGGTCCATGGGCACTAACAGGTGTCTAAACTCTGCACTGAAATTGTTTCACAACACGTGATTTTTGAAATTCCAATAGTAACACAAGTTGAAGACAGTAAGAGTTCTGGCTGTGTTAAAATCTTGAAAACTGGTTCTTTTATGAAGTTGGTTCACTTACGATTGTGCTTGGGAATAGCAATGACTGAGAAGATATTTTTTTAAAAAGGCAAAAAATAAAAGCGGCATGTTAAATGTAGATTTTTTTTTCTTGCTATGCTTCTGTGTGTCTGGGATGAAATACCTCAAGTTCTTCTAGATATTGAACAGCTATATCCAATTTTAAAATAATAATCCAAATTTAAAATATGAATTCAAAACTCCTAAGAATCACATAACCTCCAAGAAATAGGAAATGTAGGACTTGAGAGCCCAGCCTTTTTTCCTCTTTTAACAGTGCATTCAGAGGAAGGCTGTGGATCAATATTGATTCTCAGCAGCCACTGCAGAGAACCTGCAGAGAGAACAGGGATGGTTAAGGGCTACCTGTAGACCTGGCTTAGGAATCTGACATGAGCTGTCCCAGGGCAGCTGCAGGTCTGCAGCACAGGCACTGAATGGAGCAGCATTCCAAAACAAGGATTCATCCATGAGACTCTCATGGACAAGCAGTGCTAAGGACTTGCCAGGTTATCCTATTTGTGTATTCTGAATAAAGGGATCCATGTGACTAATTTAACTTGTGCTTCAGAATTTCTGTGTGGATAGTTTGGGCAAACTGAATCTTGTTTCAAAGCTGCAGGCTTTTGCTCTGCCTGGCTGGCCTTTCTAACACACAGTGTGGGGTTTTCTGTATTGTCCCAGCAATAACATGAACATGCAAGCTAGTTTTGCCTTCAGCTTGTCAGTCTCAGTTTTAATCTGTTTCATCCTCTGTCTTAAGTGTTCAGTATATTTTGTCTTGACTGTGCCTCACTTGTGCCCTGAAGTAGTGTACTGGTGGCAGGAGGAATGAACCATTCAAAACCAAATGTGGCTGTAGAACTATAGTAATTGATGGGTTTGAGGTCTCTTGCTTGCCCAGTATTTTTTTGAACCCTTCCAAATTCCTGGGCCTTTTGAATGAAATCTCTTCAGTTTTACCTTTGAGGACAACAGGTTTATTTTGAATGTTAATATTCAGTATATCATGTCTAGATTATTACTTACGGAAAAGTGCATTTAAAGCTTTGATCATGCCAGTTTCAACTTGGTTCTGTGCTCTCCAGAGCAGAGCACATTGTTGTTGCTCCACTGGGTCTCGGGAAGGTGTCTGTGTTTGTATGTTTGCAAGAGAGAACTGCTTGTCACAGCTCTGTCAGGTGTAACTGGGATACGTTTTCCACTGAAAATGGAAAAATTACAATGCTGCTTTTGTACTGGGGAGTGTCAGCATGTGTCAGTCTGTACTGCAAATGCCATTTGCTTGGTGTCAGGAGCTGGGGTTTGCATGCTGATGGTTGTTTTCAACTTTTATTTCAAAATGTGACTCTTATCTGCATGCTGAAGAATTCAGTATTGTGATCTTTTTCATGTGAAACATTGCCCTAATATTTATTGTCCTTATTGTAGGCAGGCAGTGTGACACCTAAATCACCCTCCACTGACATCTTTGATATGGTTCCCTTTTCTCCCATATCCCCTCAGTCATCAACACCTACTCGCAATGGTACACAGCCTCCTCCAGTACCCAGTAGATCTACAGAGATCAGTAAGTTTTGTAACAACTGACCTACTTTTTTGCTTACGTTCTTTTTTTTAATAAAGCATCTTTAAAGTTTTACGTACGTTTTGCATGAAAAGCCAAATAGAGTTTTTGTAAATCACATTCACTAATGCCGTTTCATCTTTATACCATCTTCCCAAAATCCTTGATGTTGTTGCCAAGTTGCATTATAAACAAACTTACTGTGAAACTATGACATATACACTTGGAAGGAGTTGGGTTGGGGATTTTAACTTGGCTTTTCTTTTACAGTCTTTTTTTCTCTGTACTTCAAGGAATATTTTTACTTCCTGTTAGTTCTTTCCTTGTCGAGCCACGGTTCTAGCACCTAGAGCCTGCATTTCTGGGGAAGGCAGCAGGTGGAGTAAGTATGGTGATGGTGATGCTCAAGGGAGAGCTGAGAAACCCCTCAAGGAGACTTGGAATGCTGTTTTCAATATCACTTTTTATATAATGCACAACTTTGTTTAGTTATAGTTGATGAACCTCTCCAGATCTGTCAACCACTCCTAAAGGATCTTCAAAAGGTTATTAACAATAAAAATTTTATTTTGCAAAGGCTTGAAAGCATCTAGGGTAGGCTTCTCAACTTTAATGGAAATCTTTCTGGACTCCAGAAAGTCTTTTTCAAAGCTTCGTAAATCCCTTGATGGGGAGGAGAGTGGGGAATGCACAGGTTATTTTAGAGGCTGTGGAAGTACTGATCTGAGTTTGTATCTTCTGTTCCTGATGCGTGTTTTAGAGTGGATAAGGGACATTAATGTTACTGCCTGACACCGTATGGAACACATTTGAGGAGACTGTCCTGTTTAGGGGCATGCCTCTAGGATGTAGAATTTTCAGCTGTGCACAAAAACAAAAATGCATTTTATAACTTCAGTCAGTAAATGTTGGCTCTTCCCAAGCCCATATCTGATGCACTGTTTGGTTCCATTGCTCAGAATGTCTGTCACCTTCTAAAGAGAAAGTAAATGTTGATACTCTTAATCCAATATAGAACCCTGTTTTTTTAAAGAGAATATTTAATCAATGAATTTCTGTGAGATTTTCAAAAGGTATACTAAAAGAATTTTACGTCTATCAAGTATAGTCAGTATTAACTATTTTCATATAATTTAAAAGAATATTAGAATATTCTAATAGAATATTAGGATAGAACTACTCTATTAAGAAAATTTTATGGCTTTGTAGTAAATAATTGAATGATTGCTTCTCTGAAACTGCAGAATAAATAAATCTAAATGTGCATATACAGCTTCAAGAATGATAACTTAACTTGAATTGAATTATAGGTCAAGATTTTATTTTTTTTTACCTGTTGTCCATTTCCAATTCCAGTTCCATTGAAATTTTGGCTCAGTTACATAGAAGTCTTGTGGGAGTCAGCACTCAGTCTTGAGGGATCTTGAAAATTCCAGCTGTATGGGATTTGTAATTGTTTAGACAGTGGGGTTTCTAATCTATTAAAAAAAAAAAAAAATAGTTTCGTATTAACAGTGATATCCATTGTTTAAAAGAGTTGCTGCTTCTGCACTTCACTGATTTGCCTTCAGTTGAGATGATGCAGTTCAGAAATGCCCCTTCAGGCAAAGATTATAAAGCCCATCAAGGTCTTTATACTTTTGATCCCTGCTCTTTCAGTCCGTGTCATGATATGTTGAAAATTACTGTGTTCATCAGCTATTAATGCTTTTTGGCACATTTCAGAGTGACATTGAAACACGAGAGGAATATTTTATCACCAAACAAGGGCTTTACTGTCCCAGCTGAGAGAGTTCAGCTCCCATGATCCCGTCCAGGCTGTGCAATGTCCCATTAGTGTAACAATGTGCAATAATGCACTGCTTTGTGGTGTCACTGCTGCCAGTATCAGCCAGCTGGCATTTCTTTCTCCAGTACAAGTCAGAGGGCTGGCAACTAAGAGGAGCCAAAGCTTGGAGTCTTCATTTTCTGAGAGCATCTTTTCCTGTTCCTATCTCTACTTTCTTTGCCACTGCACTCAAGCAGAGTTGGTTTGGTGAAATTACAGGGTGATTTTGTTGGATTTTATAATTGTGTAACTTCCCCTTTCTCACATTCAGTAGCAAAGAGGGAGAAAGATGAGAGTTTGCCATCTATTTGCTGGTATCACCTCATTTATTCCTTTTGCCTGAGTGAACCCTGTTGCCCAGGGAGGGCAGTTGTGCTGCTCAAGCAAATGTGCTTTTAAAAGCCCAATTGCATCTTACTCATCCACTGGCCAGTTTGAGAAACCAGCCAGGAATAAAAGTGCCCCGGAAAGGCATGGACACTTGTAGGAAACCTGCACTTTGCATTCCTCCAAGACTGAGTTCCATAAGGAATTACTGGCAGCAGGATGACAGTTCAGCTTCCCATAAAGAGAAATGCCCAGAGTTAAATTTTGCTTACCACTTCGTCCTTTGGTTATTTCCCAGAAAAAAAAAAATTGTGGGGTGATACCTCTGGCTTTGCCAAGCTTGCAGCACATAGTTTAAGAAACTCAGCCTTTTAATACTAGAGGAGAACAACAGTGACCTTTGGTTTTGTTTTTGTTTTGGAAAGACAGCTATTTCCAAGGCATTTAGGCTTTAAAAGATGAATTAAGTATCAGCAATAGCAAATAAATGGGGTTTACCTATTTAAAGGAGAAAATGGCATAATTTTTGTGCAGGAGGTTGCAGATTGGATAAATGCACGCTGAATCTTTAGGTAATAATTGCAATGTATGAAATGCAACCAAAAATGCAATGCTAGAGATTGCATGCTGCTCCTTGCTCATGGAGTAAGGGGCTGTAAATATTCTTGTAAGTTATCTGAATGGTCAGAATTAAATTAATAATTTTATTTCGTTAAAGGAGGAATTAACTTATGTTTTTTGTTGGCACAGCATTACTTTCATATCTCGGAAAAGAACTGGAGAGGATTATCCTCTATTGAGTTGTTCAGTATTTATTTCACACAAATTCATCATGAACAATCCAAGGACACAACAGGCAGATGCAGAAATCTGCTCGAGGTGCTCTTTTTCTGCAGATATTTAAGAGTGTTTTGTCAGAATAATAATTTCCAAAGAAAAAAATACGGAGTAGCCTGCAGCTACAGGAAAGGCTTTCTGGATTTCCCTGTCTCAGTTTATTCCAAATATTTCTTTGGGTGCTTATCTCTCAATGTGATTTATTTTTGTCATCACAGCTGCTCCATGTGGGCAAAGCATGCATCAGCATAGCTGGGTGCCTGCATGAGAGCTAAGGTAGAGATTGGAATGTCAAATGCAGCAGAAAAGCCAAATATTTGTATTTTTGCTTAGTAATTGCTGATTTTGAATTTATCATAGAGTGCAGGTTGCTATTCTCCAGTATTATGTGTTTGTTCTCCTGAATGTCAGGTCCCAGGATTTATTACTTGTTCATATTATCCTGTGGTTTGAGTTGAGGATCTAAAGCATCAACATTTTATGGCTTTTGAATTTGTGGGTCAGTTTTGCAGCCTGTGAATTTATTTCCATCCAGAAAGGAATGAGAAATGGAAAGGAAATTATTTGTACCATTTGAAAGGATCATTTTCAGAGGCTTCCTGGTTGCTGTTTATTGGAGAAAGAAATGCCTGTCTGTGCTACAGTAATTTTGGGGAATGTTCCAGGCAAGATATTCTCGTTATAGCTAATTTTTATGCAAATACTCTGGTCTGAAATAAAAAGTTACCAATTTATCCCATCTGTGCTAAAAAGGAGCCCCCCCTCCTTCATGAGTGAACACTGGAGGATAAGCATGTGGATATCCCATGCAGTAGTGCCGCTCTGCAGGGATGAAATGTTCATATTTCTCCATTTTACACATGTTTTCAGCTCTTGTTCCCAGGGCAAATACTGACAGTACCGTTGAAAATACTCCATGGAAGTTTGTCCCTCTCTGACTCTTAGCAGTGCAGTCTGTCTTAGAACACTCAAAGTTGAAGTGCAGAAAAGCAGTTGTTCTGTGGACTTGTTCAGCTGAAATGGATAGCAAGTTATGATAGAGATGGTCCCCCAAGTATTAGCTTTCCACAGAAACCCAACTAGGTAATGCTTTTATTTTGAATTTGATTCTATGCAGGGTTTACTAGGCTCTGTCTCTTGGAATAAGTCACACTCTGGTTGGTTTTAAATTCTGCCTTGTATACAACAGTATAAATTCAGAAATCTTTCACATTGAAGGAAGAAGTGACATAAAGGACTTAAAACTTCTGCTGTTCTCCTGCTAATGAGCTCAAAAGCACTTTCATTAATAAAAGCCCAGTAATAAGGCATGAATGAGATAATAGCCATAATAGTGTACAAAATACTTGCTTTTAAAAATAGTCTTAAGTCATAATTCAGTACAAATTAAATGCAGGAGTTTTGTCCTTCACTGTTTCCTCCTAAATACATTCGTAGAATGTTTGCTAAGCTTTGGTGTTGGAACTGTCTGCTTTCAATTGTCTGACCATAGAGAAAGCTGTCAGCTCCTTTTAAAGGCAAAAAGAGAGAAAATGGAGCTCCATAATGAGCCATAGACTGTTGAGGGTTATAAAGCAGAATCACTTTTTTGCCCAGTAGAGGTTAGATTGCAAGTCGAAGCTGCTACACATCTGAAGGTTATTTGCTAGGAGCATCAGAGCATTTCAGGACACTGGTTATACTGGAGCAGACCCATTTTGGCTGTGAGAGAGGCACAGGATGAGGAGAACCTAATTTTCACATTAGATTATCCGAGTTAAAGTCTCTCTTGCATGCAGGTGGTCTGCCTTTGCCAGGAAAGACTGGATTTCTTCTTGGCTCAAGTGCAGTCTTGGAATAAGGCTTTCTTATCTGGGCCATCTCCTGGTCCCATGTGACAGTTTGTAGCTGTTTAGCCACAGTTTTTGAAATATGTAATCAATCAAGTTCTGCTCAAGTTTCTGTATTTTATGATGGGAATTTCTGTACTTTGTTGTGGGAGCAAATGATGGTAGTTGCCAGTTATTTAAAATGCCTGGTGTGCATCCTGGTAACACCTCACTGATAAGGGCAAAGCCCTGACAGACTGATGTGCACAATAAGTGTTGAAGAGGACACAGGTGTAAAATTCTGCCTCTAAGGATGCCAAAATCAAAATCTCTGCAGCTGTAGGTAAGTGCTGCACCACTGATAACAGGATGGGGAACACTGCAATGGGGGGTTGGGTCCAGCAGTTAAATGTCACCCAGACTTCGGGTGTTAAGGGTGACTTTTGTGTTTAACTGTCCAGTCACTTCAGGGTTACTATTGCCCCCCTTACTGTCATGCTCTAAAATTAAAGTTGTTTTGGGGCAGGTAGAATGCTTGTCAGGTTTCTTCCTAGGCAGCCATGAAAGTCAGGAGAGAGGATATCTCCTAATGGTTCTGCTTTTCTCTCCACCAAGGACAAGGCTGTAGAAACTTGGTTCTGTAAATTCTGCAATCAGTGGGGTTAAGTTAGGTTAGCAAAATTATTTTTTTTAACTGCTGTATTTTAGTCCAATTTGAGATGGGAAAAGTGTCTGGAGGTGGAACCTTTAACTGTAGACAAGAAAAATCTATTACTAAGAAGGAGTAAAAAACACCCAAAATCTGAAAAAAAACCAAAAAATATTTGAGCAGGCAGATATGAAGAGCTATACTGGTCTAATATGAAAAAAGAACCCAATTGTATTGGACGTGTTTCTTCTTGCTCAGATGAAACAAAGAAACATCCCCCCCCTCCCTTTGAACACTGGAATGCAAACTGCAGTTAAGGAAAAGAGAGAAACTTTTGGTCTTGAGAAAGGGAAGTTTGCAATCATTCTATTTATGCACCCAATTTTAATGGAATTTTAGTGTAAGTGACGATTCGTGGTCCTGTTGTGTTTTGGGGTTTGTTTTAAATTTTTTTCTTTCTTGATGTGGTCTTATCCGAGATTTTAATGTCCTGATGATTTTTGATTAGTGCTAGTTGCTCATTGAGGAACTGTATCAAACGAAGGCCTTGCCTTGCCTGAGTAAGAGTATTTGCTTGTCTTATAAAAACATCTTTAACCTGAGGAGTAGCAGAAAGGGGACACAAAGATTAGTTGGTTGATAATTTGTTGTTGACATAATGTAGGAACGAAATTTGATAACTCCTGTCCAGTTGCTTCCTCTTAATTTTTTGAAACTCCTTATACACACAGAGTCAGTATATGATGTATTTGATGGTTCAAATAGGAACAACTTCTCATCAGATCTCTAGAAGGCACAAGCATTAAAGGAAGATAAAGAGAGGCTTAAATAGAAGTTCGGTGGTGTTCTTGGAAAAATATTTGAGTATTAAAGTTTGGAAAACTGCCCAAGACCTGGCTTGCAAATTGGGATGTTAAAAGTTGTGGTTAATGAGTGGGGTACCTGGTGGTGCTGTTACTCAGCTCAGAATATGCAAGGTTGCTTTTTCAGACCATTGTTTTCGTAGCCCATATCTGTTCTCCCAGTGACTCACTTTTCTGTTGTTGCAGAGAGAGACCTTTTTGGAGCAGAACCTTTTGACCCTTTTAGCTGTGGAGCAGGAGATTTCCCTCCAGACATTCAGTCCAAACTAGATGAGATGCAGGTAACTACTGACTTACATGAGTTTTGATGGCTGTGTGCCTATTCTTGAAATACATGCTTACTGTATTCTGAAAATGTGTTCCACAGTTGCACACACTAATGCACAGACAAACCCGTTTCTGACCATTCCTTCTCTAAGTTTATCTCCTGGTCTTTGAGCTGGAGTTTGAGTTTGCCTCGAAAGCCCCACCTGGTACCAACACAGTCAGCTACACTGATGAAGGGCTTCTCAGCACTGTAACCAAAATGGTTTGGGAAGCATTACCTGGGAAGGGACTCAGCTGAAAAAGAGAGCTCCAGATCCCTTGATCTTCAGCTGCAGCAATCTCCAGCATCCCAATGCACCCTCTTGGTTTCTCACAGCATTGAGCAGACTTAGGTGCTTCTGCGGCCATGGCAATTTTCTGCTGCCTTTAAAAACAGCTCTGTGGCACCCTGGGGCAGTTAAACCTTGGGAATTGATTCAAGAATTCAGAACTGTTGTGTTTTTATCAGAAAATGTTTGTTGATTCTAAAACACTCAGCATCGTCCCATCAGTTATTGACCCAATTGTGAAACAATTCTAGGAGAAAGTCCTCAAGTTTTGGAACAAATGATGCTCTGCAGTCAGACTTTCAAGACTTGTAGTTCCTTGCCAGCTTGCTTATCTCTATTCTTTTTTAAGCAGCCTGCCAGCAAAAGAAAAGGCTGAAAATAATGGAAACTTGAATTTCTAGGATCCTGGCTCCTCAGCAGGAAGCATTCCCAGGGTTTCCAGTTCTCTTGTCTCTTGGGAGCCCACAAAGGCCAAGAGCATTTGCTCTTGGGCTCCTTCTGTTTCTCTCTCCTGCCTTGAGAGCATCAGATGCTTTTTAAAATAGCTTAAATAAGATTTGAATATAATTTCATTTTCCTGAGTACATTTTCTTTTCCATGTCAGTTCAGGATGGTTCCACTGACAAACTCTGCTCACAGTGAAGTAAGAAATTTAGGTTCTTGGTCCCCCATGTAATTGTGAAGAGCAGTTAAAAGCCAAAACTCTCTTCTTTGCAATTCCAACAGCATGCTCATATGTTATGAATTCTATGATATTGTTACCAAGGCCTTGAACACAAACCCCAAATCTTGCAGCACCTTCCATTGATATATTACCAACATTTCCTTTGTTTTAAGGAAAAAAATAAATTGTAGCATCTGTGATTACCACTAATAATGATATGTCAATATTTAAAAGTCACATATTAATAGTTCCTATTACAGGTAATGTTTTGACAATATTTGGAACTGTTTGCCTATAGCACTACAGAGTGCTGTCACCTCATAAAACATCAGGGAATGGAGTAGTAAATATCTTTATCTAAGATGTCTGAAGTCATAAAATAAAAATCTCCCATCATTGCTTGTACTCTCTTGATCTAAATAAAGGAGACAACCAAAAAATAACAAAATCTCCAAGCATTAGGGTGTTACTGGGTCCTGTTGTGAAGAAGGGCACTCCCCCCCAGCACATCAGCTGTTCACTAAAAATTAATTAGTGGGCCTTTATGTAGGCACAAAACTTGTCATGTATGATCCAGCTGAAAACAAGCTCACAGCTGAAAAGGTATGAAAAACCCCCACATTGTATCTTGAGCCAAAGCAAAGACTGTTTGCAGTTATTTTACTGTTTATTTGGTGCAAAATACAGATTGAAACATGTTTTTCCTAATGTCTCTTTTATCTCCTTGTGCTTTCCTGGGTGCACAGCGTCAGCGATGGTTGGTATATCATATTTTAATAATGGTATTTAAAGCATTTACAATTGAAATGTGCGCGTGTTTGTCTTGTGTTTCTGTTGTTCTGTATATTTGTTTATGTATAAAATTTTTAAGGCATTTATGTTTTGTACATAAAACTCTGAGGGCTATTTTCATTTTTAGGGGCCTACAATCTCTAAGTTAGGGACAGCTGATGGTCATTTTCTTTGCTCTGTCTTGCCAGGTGCTAATACTGAGCCTTTGTTTTCACTGCTGTTTGTTTCCCATGTGTACTTGTGAAATCTCCAGTTGTCATTACCAGATTGTCACTGGTGAAATGGTTTAAGCAAAACCTTTAGTACAGAGATTGTGTTAGTACAACCACATTTGAGAGCAAGACTTTGTTTGGACATAATGATTTAAAGTTTTCAGCAAGCAGAAGCAGCTGTGCTAGTCTCAACAGCTGTTAGACACAGCCTGTGTGAGGAAGGTGAGAGCACAGAACGTGCCCTGAAAATCCAACAATGAGAAACATGGAAGAGAAATGTGGGCCTCTCTTCTTTTCTGAAATGCAAACTGAATGAATCTATCATCTTTGCACTATGGTAGTACAGGCTGGCTTTCAGTAATTATGTATTCCATTAAATCTGTAAAGGTAAGGTTTTTGCAGACACCTAGCAAATAGTTCCAAGTATAAACTTCCTCCAGGGGAGTTTTGAACACAACTCACCCTGCAGAGAGGATGGCAAGCAAAGCTGTGCCAGCCTGGCTGGGACAGCCCAGAGCAGACTCTCTTACCCTGTTTCTTGTGTGGAACATGTGAGGGGCCTCAGCACACACACCCCGTGTGCAGAAAGGCTGCCCTGGTGTAGCCTTGTGCTGAAGGTGATTTTGGAACAAAGTGGGAGAGGAGAGCACAGCACAGAAGAGGCACTGGAGAATAAACTCTTGAGTAGTGGGTGCTTTTCCTTTTCATCCTGCATTCTGAACTTAATGAGATCAGATAAAGTTCCCTGGCCTCTAGGGGAACACTCTTATTTTTAAACTTCAGTGGGGATCCAAATTTCACAGTTAAGCTTTCTATTCCATTTCTCAATCCAATCTCTGTTGATCTTTTTGGAGAATTTAAAACTCAAACATGTGCCGAGATGTGACTTTTACAGCTCAGGCCTCTCTCTGATGACTGTCCAACCAACCTCCTGTTTCCCTGCACCCTTATGCTGAAACATATTTTCATCTTTATTTTGACTGTATCCAGACATTAATAAAATGAATGTCTACTTTCCCAGAAATCTTGCAGTGAGGAGAAATTTCCCTGGATCATGAATCACACCAGCAGCAGCTGCTATAATTTATTAAAATCTCAAAGTAGTTAATATCAGAAAGCTTCCATGAGCAGCAAGCCATTTTCCCTGCATGCCCTGAAGCAGTCAGTAGGCTTGACATCTTTCCATCTGAAATAAGTTATGCTCAGCCCTCTAAATATTCTTCTCAGAGATATGTAAATTTGTCATTGCTTCGTTGGGTTTGTGCTGTCTTAAGCTCATTGAGTGAAGCCACTGTGAAGTGATAAGTGAGTTAACTTCTGAGCCATAAGGTTGACTTTGGCAAATTTATCTCCTGATAAAATGCAAGTATTTTGTCTTGTACTGCTTACTGGTTTTTACCAGAATAACTCGCATCTTTTTATCCTTGACACCAAAAAATGCTGGTTTTGGAAGAAGGATTGTTTCTGAGCTATTTGGAGTAAAAACAAGCTTTGGTCTCCTCTTTAAGGCATCAATCACATCCCTTAGTACAATACCATTACTTAGTAGGTAACTACACTGCTCAGTCCTTGTGTTAAATTGCCTCTAAAGTGAAAAAGCTCCTTGATGAGGACACGAACACAGAAAAACAATGCACAATATAGATGCACACTTCACAGCCCTTCTTGTTCCCTCTCCTGGCCAGTGCCACGGGGTGGCCTTTGTCATCATTCCCTGAAAATCAGCAAATCAAAAAGATTTTTTGACTGCATGAAAAGTTTCTGTTTCCTGAACCTTTAAGCCATGGCACACTTGGGTTTAATGAACAGGCAGAGTTATGCTAAGAACACGCATTATTAGAAGCTGAAGGGTCTGAATTTCACAAGGCAAAATATTGTAAGTGATGTACATTAAGATTAGTGATGGACTATATATATATATAAGCTGTAATATTTACCAAGAAGCTGACTCTATATGCCATTAAAAAGAACGGCCTAACACATTTGTCAAGTTCATTAGAAAAAAAAAATCATAATTTGTAATCTGTGTCATTGCAAGTTACTGTGGATGGTGAGAGTTAAAAGCTGTCAGGTGCCAGAGAGCAGTGGCCAGAGAGCAGCAGTGCCCCTGGGAGGCAGGGCACTGGGGAGCCCTGTGCAGCTCAGGTGTAGGTGTGAACTGCAGGCCTAAAAGCACATGTGGTACTCAGTGTTCTGCACCTCTGTGAGAACTGCTACCTGCATCAGCAACAGTTCCACTCTGCGTGCAAAGGAGAATCTACCCCTAAAACCTTCCCATGGCTTGCTTGGCTGCAGCTCATTGGATTTTATTTTTCAATTTTGTGTTTGCCAAAGTATAGTTTTGGAGATTCCAAAAATTAACCAAGAATTTGGAGTTATGTTGCTGAACCTGAAAGTTTGGATATAGTGATGGCTGTGGGAGATCTGAAGTCTGTGCCTTCCTCATCTTTGGAAATTGCAATCACTTTGCCAGGGAGTCTGCTGGATGGAGATATTCAGATTAATTTTTTTCCCTTTTGAGGGTTGCAATATTTTTTTAGGAATATTGATTTAGATAATGCAGCTCTCCTTTGTTTATGCTCCTACTCACTTCATGTCCTCCACTTAAAATATCCAAGAAGAGAAAAATCTAGATTTTATGTTCCTTTAATGAAAGGAATGCCCAGCTTGCCACCTGGATTGCTAACAGCACCTGGCAACCACAGCGCCAATTTCTTTTAGGACAGACAATTGTTCTTTTTGGTAACAAAGTTAAAAAGCTTTTTTAATAATTAGGATCCATAAAGAGCAGCAATCTCTGAATGGATTAGCATTGATCACATTGCAAATATGTGGAAATGTAATTGTTTTAAATGCAAAATATCACAGCTTGAGAAGGACTAAGCAGGGATGGGGGGAAGTGGGTGGAGTGAAGCTGCAGAAGGAAAGGTCAAAGATGCCATGGTTCTTCAAGGAAGTGGAAATAGTTCTAAGTCATAGCAAACACAAAGTGCTAAGTGACAAAATATTAGTTTGTGAGGAAAAAATCTTGACATGCTCAACATAGGAGCAGCGAGATGAGTGTACTTCCAAAATGCATCATCTGATTTGCTCTTTGCTTGCTGGATAAAGGGCATTGGAAGTGAAGCTACTTAAGACACCAGCCGACTGTGCTTAACTGTAAAAATAAGGTAAAGATAAGAGTGGGCAGGACAGGAAAGGGATGGATGTTCAGTGAGGGCTCTGGCTGGCTCAGGATGAAGGTCTCTATCCTTGTCAAACCAGTTGATGGTGATGTTCTGCTACTGGAGCTCATCAAGCATCCTCAGGTTGAAGCACCAACAGTCTGTTGTTGCTGTATGCCTTTACAAGCTCAAAACTGCAAGCAGCCTTCAGATGCTTCATAATTTGAGCATCCTAGGCACACTGGAACTGCAGAGTTTAAAATGTTACAGGTCAGACCCAGACACTAAGGCTAATTCTCTGAATTCTCCTTCTGAGTAAGCAGTCCTCCTTTGACTGCAGTTACATCAATTAATTTATCCTTTGGGTTAATGAGCACTGTCTGTTTGTAACAGGATGTGTTTCACTTGGAATTTCAGCTACTGTTTGCTTAAAATATCCTCTGCATTGAATGTTCTTCCTTTTAATCCTTTGGAAAATGCAGAGGAAAAGAAAGAAAAAATCTTAAATACACTAATGAGCCTTGGCAGTGCTGTGTCACCCAGGTAGAGCAAACTGGGTAGCCCAGTTGGGGAATGTTTACACCACAGTGCTGCTACTTGCTCAGCATCTCATGGTGTGGATCTGCCTTTGGGAAAATGCAGCTTTTACTTGGAAATTCTCAGACCGTGTAGTAACAATTGCCAGGAGGTTTGTTCTGTTTCTCCATGTTATTCTCCTGATAGCAGTAGCTGGCAGGGTTATTAGATATTTATACACTTCTCAAATGTTAGCCTGTGATTTGAATTTGTTTGAAATTAAGCTGTTTTGATGTGGGATTTATCTTCTAAACCCAAAAGGTATGGTCTTGAGGTACTGCTGTGCATGTGAGGGAAAGACTTGGGTTTGTGCCTAATCCCCATACAGATGGTTTTACAAAAAGATTTATCTTGTTTACAAGATACTTTCTTGGTGAAAGGACCTGTTATTGATTTCCTAGCACACAATCAGCACTCTCTCACTGAACAGAGTACTGTGACACCTGCCTCTGGAGTTGATATTCTCATGGCATTTCTAGTCAGAGCCCCATTTCCAATTGCTTAAACCTTCAAAGTACTTTCACCCAACAGACTGCAATTTTCTTGACTCCAAGGTGACTTTTGAGAGTCAAGGCAGCTTATTCAGCTTCTTTTAATGTAAAAAGAGAAATGAAATTAAGAGTGGTTTTCCTGTATTAAAAGTGCAGTTGTTACTTTAGGGCTGGTGTGAATTGAATACCTTTAGCAAGCCAAGCATGTATAAAAGCATACCAAAAAAAAAGTATTTGTAGAATGAACTTCTTTTCCATAGAGGAGGTGGCAGCATCCAATTTAAAATCTTTTTTGTGTTTCTACAAATAAAATGAGTGTGAGTAAACTCAGGAATTTTGGTCTGAACTTGTAAAGCAACTCATGGCACTTTCAAAACACCCCTGCATTTTATTTTACTGAGTTACATGTCTTTAAAATGCACAGGTTTTTTCATTTGCAGTAGAGCAAGTGTGATTTTTTTTGCCTTTTTCATGAAGCTCAGATGGCAGTGGGCAATAAAGCCCTGTCAGTTTTAACTGCACTGGGAGCAACTCAGAGCAGCCCTCTGAGGTGGAATGGTCAGCACATTTTGTTGGGCTGCTCTTATGGCACCCCAGATCATGGGAGACACCTTGTGTCAGTAACAATGTCCGTGTCATACCTGTATTTCTCAATATAAATCTTCTGGAGTTTTACTCAGGAACAACATGGTGCAAGTCAAACTTGTTTGGATTTCTGTCAACCTAAGTAGCAGAATATTCGATACTGTTATTCTGTAGTATTTTCTTCACTTTCTGTACATATTGTAGATATGCTGTTGTATGGTGTATGTCTTTTATGAGTTCATCACTTGGACTTAAAAAGTGGCTGTCCAAATAATGTAAATGTTTGTGAATTCGGGTTGAAGTATCGTTGCGGTTTGTCTGCCTAAAGATATGCTTGAATTTGAATGTCTCTACAAGGAGAGATTAATCCTCCACAACTCACTTGGCTCTTTACTAATGATGTCTTGTTTCATTGCAGGAGGGGTTCAAAATGGGATTAACTCTTGAAGGCACAGTATTTTGTCTTGACCCTCTAGACAGCAGGTGCTGATGCCAAGAAAGTCAATGTGACATTCCTCCACAGTGGTCTTTTTTATTTCTGAACACGTACTCACAGATACTATCCATGTGCCAAAAATTGCTTTTTTCAACATGTAAACTCTTGTGAGGCTTGCTTCTGTAAAAATCCAACTTACTTCCAGTCTTTCCCTGTACAAATGTAAAAAGTTGTATTTGTTTATGAATTATGGATTAAATTACTCTGTTGTGTTTCTTTCTGTCACATTCTGGCCCGAGTTTACTATGCTTTATGAGTATTAGCTTGGAGAAGTTCTTCAGAAAGGTTACACATACCTCTTCTCTCTCTGTCTCTCTCTGCAAATGTGCAGGCATGAATTCTACGTAATACTTTACCTGGCAGCATTTTGAAATTATGCTTTTAAGGCATTATTTAATATTCAAGCAGTAAAATTATTAATATCTACTACAGAAAATTTCAATTTGCAGTGAAAAAAGCATAAAATACTAACCATTACTGTATGCTTCAAAAGTAAATCTGGATGCAGTGTGATTGATTTCCATCACTGTGTGTGGTTACTATCCTGTGCATATGTTGTCATTGGTTTCTACAATCCAGTTTTTAGATCATTTCTGTTTTAGAAACTGAACAAGTTGTTAGTCTGCTAATTAATGCTTAATGAGCCTAGAAGAATTGCTGAATTGCAGAATGGCAAAGCAACTGCCCTTTGTTTTGATCTTTTATAGCTGAAATGTAAAGTCTATACTTGGAATCCACCACATGCTAGCCATAACTTAAAAGGAAGATTATGGTCTTGCATTTACTTAAGAATTTATGTAATTCTGTGTATAAGCAGGCACTGGGCTCAGTTCTGTAATTACTTTCAACACCTGAGTGTTCACAGCCAGGCTCTGTTGAGTATAATTCTTTTACTCTCTTCTTTAATTTTGTGGCTGTCTGAAAAGAAGCAACTCTAAGTATGTCGTTTGTACCCACTGGTTGTTCACGTTACAGAAATACCTGCACACCAAAATTCTCAGCTGCTGGTGAGGTGAATGCTGACATGTCTATGCATACTCTTCATTAATCTTTCTCATAAGCAATAAAACACCATCTTAAACCTAACTCAGAAAATTATTATCATGAGTTCAGTTCTAAAACTTTCAAACCTCTAGTATTCTCCCTTCAAAACATACAAATGTGGAAAACCCGACCCCCTAAATTTTCACTTTTTTTTTGAGAGATTTTTTTGGTGGCACCTATGGTTGTGTCCTTAACAGTCATAGTTTACACCAAAACCACATTTTTCAATTTTATCACGTGTATTTTTATGCCTTGTTCAACAAAGTACTTGTGCATGTACCTTTGGAGTCCACTAAAAGAATGGGATCATTCCTTTGCTGGGTTTGACACATCCTCAGGTACCTTGCTGAATTGGGGCCTTAACATCCTGCATTGCATTTGTCTTCCTCTCTCTTATTCTGAGTTCATCATTCATATAGAGTATTATAGAGAAATATATATATAAAAAATATATTAAATCACTAACAAATAGAATAGTATATGTTTCATAAAGAAAAGTCTTTATAATTTTGTTTGTCATATAGTATTTTCGAATTTGTATAATGAGGATGTTTAGTAGCCATAGCAATGGCCTTTTTTAACAAATAGAATTTGTATTTTTATTGTACTTTAAAAAGCTTTACATAATAAGCATCTATTTAGTGGTCATTTATTATCAATGGTAACACTAAGATAATATTTGCACATTTTAAGAAACCTTTTTCGTTACTGATTTTTATGATAGTTGACTGCAAATGGCATGGTTAAATCTTATATACCTGGTCAGTACATACAAAAATACTTAAATCAACACAACAGTGCATTTTTAATTTTTATGTGATCCAATTGGAAACTGTATTTCTATGTAACCTCAAATGTCTGTTTAATTTTGCCTAAAATAAATGTTTTTAAATAAATTGCATTGTAGAACGCAGTGTTCATTTACTAAAATGCCCAAGTGGGGGGGGAAGTAATTAAATTTTGGGCTGGACCTGCCACAAAGGAAGGTTTAGTGCTGGAGCGGGTCAAAAGTCACCTTTGGAAAGATCTGATCTCGGATAGGATAGAATGACTCCAATCCCTTTTATTACTGAGTTTGGGCTAATCTGCAATCAGCAGAGAAAAATCCTGTTCTACATGCAGCTGTATAATACTGACAATTAGGGAGTAACTCTCTCTGCAGTGCTTCCTGGGTTTCATTGACTTTTCTTTTTGCCTTTTTTTCCCCCCATACTTCTCTGCTCAATATGCTTGGCTGACTTTTTAAGGAGGGGAGGATATAATTGAAGTTTTCCTGAGCCTTAGAAAACAATCTGTATAACCCAGGTGTGTTAGGGTTAGGTTAGGCTCCTGCAGATGGTGTTGGTGCTTTTGAGAAAAGTGACCTTAAACCATCTGGTGATTTCTTCTCGTGTAAGACTTCCCTCCAAGCTAATGCTCAAAACCCATCCAAGCACTTGGATTTGTGGGGAGGGGGTTTGAACATCCGTGGGACTGGGTGCTGGCAGGGCTGGCAGGTAAGGAGCCCATGTCATCATTTCCTGTGAGCTGGAAACAGGCGCTGTCCCTCCTACTGCTGCCTTGAAAATCCCTGGCTGGGAGCAGTCAGAGCCTGGGCAGGCACTTCTGCTCCAGTCAGGGTGAGTGGGATGTTGCTGCTGGCTCACAGCACAGAGCTGGTTCTAGAAGTTGTCTTGTTACAGAGAGAGAGTAACACCATCTGCTAGGTTAGAGATACTGTGCTAATGAGTCAAGAACAAGACTTTTTTTTAACTTTTAAATTTACCTTGCAACAAAAATAAAATACCAGTGCAGCTTCATGCTGCCTGTTTTGTCAACAGTTTTTTCTTTCTTTTGGATGCCTTTTCTTTCTGTTTCTGTTATTTTCTTCTTTAAACTGTGATCACTCTGCTGACCATGCTAACTGTGGCTGTATCATTTCTGGACATGTAATAGATTTTGGTTCCACTTGACTGCCCAGCAACTGTCCTGGCCTGTCATACCAAGCTGTATTAACACCTAGAAGCAGGATTCCTTGCTTTACTTTCCTTTTTTTCCTATGAGATGAACTATTTTTTCTTGCTACCTGCCTATTATGGTGTACCTGAGTAAATGAGCTGCTTAGGTCAGAATTCTGAAGTCAAACAGCTGAAATATGGTGAGTTTGTGTTTTCTTTTTTTAACCTTTGATAAATCACTAAGCATCATTGCAGGATGTTCTTGGCCTAACTCATCTTTTCTTCTGATGGGTCTGCAAGTGGATCTTGTCCTTCCATGTGACAGAAGGGATTTGTGCTAAACATAAAATTTATCAAATTGCTCAAATTGGTAAAGACCAAATCTTTCATGTGGTGTAAAGAATTATATTCCATTCTGGCTTCCCAGATGGAAAGGAAGAAGGAGAAATTCTCACACTTGCAGAAGCGTGGTTGTGTAATCCCAGAGGTGATTGAATGTGCCAAGGAATGGAGCTGGCTCTGAGACTTCGTTAGGATGATTAATTTTCAATTTGTGGAAGTAAGCGTGGTCTCATTCTCACTGAGCACCTCTGCTTCACAAAAAGAGTCCCTTCTGCAAAGGAGGAGACTGTCACTGAGAAATCTCTGCTTAAACACACAGAGCCCCTATCTGCACTATCCCATTTGTCACTAGATTGTCACCCTTTGGACACCCTCTTAAGACAGGGGATGTGTTAAGAATTGCAGGCAAGCTCTCAGTTTTCTTATTTTCACACTTTGGGGTTTTGTTGTTGCTTTTTAAAATTAAAGGATGCAGAAGTCACATGTAAAACAACCCTCAGAATAACTGTCTATATGTTTTAAAATGCAACTGAAAATGCCTGCTGGTAGGTGTTTGGTGAGCTTCAGCTACAAGGCAGCAAGTGAGCTTTAGTACTTCATTAGCCTGCTTTACCCCCCTTCCTTTTTTAGACAAATTCTTCATGAGAGACTGAGGCATGAATTGTGAGCTGGTGAAAAGTACTGGTGAGCAGTTGTCATAAATGAAATAGAGACCAGGATTTCAAATATCTGGGTTTGTTCAGTTATTTCAGAAGGGTAAGGCAGTGTTTTGTCTGAGGGAAAGCCTGACATTTGTAATATGTGCTGCCTTCCTGGGATGCCTCAGCATTCAGCCAGTGGTGGTGCACAGATTAAAGAAACTGCACATTTATTTATTCATCCAAACAAAACGCTTTCTGGAACTACAAGACACAGTGGGATTTGTGGAGTGAATAGGTAATCTGTGTGTGTGATGGGGTGAAGCTTTCCAAACATATGAATATATAATTCAACTTTTAAGATCTTAATTTCCTAATAATCTAATTTCTATATTGTTGGGGATAACAAATCCTGCAGGTTAAGCCTCCTAAAGTGGATTCTGGAATAGACTGGACTTATTTTAAGTCTCATATGAATGACAGTAACCAAAATCAGCAGATTTCAGCCTTTAGACTCTTTTTTTTTCCTTTTTTTTCCCTCACATTTTCCACTGTTTATTTCAGCAGAGCTTATGCCTTGCAATAAAGATTAAGAAGGAGCAGAAACAGACTGGAAAGGAAGTATAGAAGAAAATCAAAAGGGAACAAAATATAATTGTGTGCCAGCAATAAGCAGTTCAGTCACACTGCATTTTTTTGTGAAACTTAACTGATACAAGAACTTCTCTCGTTCTGCCCCATCACTTTTTATGCCTATCTCAGGGTTGCACAAGGGCTGCCAAGAAGCAGATTTGCCAAGCCTGCAGTCCCCAAGAACTGCTCTTGGAGCTGTTTGAGTGTGCCAGAAGCAAGGAATATTGCCTCACACAGAGCAGGTAACCACAGTGACCCTTGTCCACAATGCTGCTAGCTGCAAGCTCCAGTTTCCATGCATTTATCCTAATTTCTAGTAGTTTGTACCATATTAAATTGCTTATCTGACAAAGACTTCCAGAAGGAAGCTGTACTGGGCCATCACAAAAGTTCTTTAGCTAATTGCCTTTATTCTAATATTGGTTGGAAGGCAAGACAGTCATCCATATTTTCTAAATGCCTGTTAATAAAACCTATATCTAAATTAATGTCCTAATAAGAACTTTCCCAAAAGAGGAGTCTTAGAATAGACCCTTTTGAATTTTCACCATTTCAGTTTCTTCTCCAGCTTCATGCTACACACAAGCTTCTCTGACCAAAAAGAAACTCAGAAATTCTGTTCAACTTGAGTACTTCTAAAAGCTTCCTCTGGTTTTACCAAGTATAACATTTAAATTTTGGCAAGTTTTCTTTTATGATTGTATTCTGTAAGTATTTTATTCAGTAAAAACAAGATACCTTTAGAAGCTTCTGTGCCATATTAAAATTGGGGTATTTTGAGCAAGTTTCACTGAAAATAACTGAATGAGTTCTCTAGGGATCTAAACTGGTTTGCTTTGGAAAATTATTTTGCATTTAAAATATTTTGGTGTTTTTGTATTTTGGGGTTTTTTCAAGGAACTTCATTGTTTTCAAATAAAGCAATCCTGATGCTGTGAAAAGACAGAAAATCCTTAGACTGTGCAGGATAAGGCTCTAAAGATAATATGGTTCTTGGGGGCAGGAGGGAAGCAACAAAACCTATTTGAAGGGCTTGGATAGATTAAAAAATCTGAGATTTTTTTCCCTCTTCATTAATATTTAGAGTATGTTATAACATTATCACTCATGTGCATGCTTTGCTATGCTTTTTGTGGTGGAAGAGAGCCACCACCATAATGGCAGATTAAAGTCACCTACAGTGTAAACAATGCAGGGTTTCCCCCAGTTTTTGCAGCCTTTTATACTATGTAAAAGCCAGAATAAATCTTAAGTTTTTGAAACACATCAACCCTGTAAAATGTGGCATGATCACATATAATTTGTGATTGATAAACCTGAGATGCAAAATAAGCAACTACACCTGGCAATAAAGGTAAGAGTTTTCCAGGTAAGTGAGAGTGAGTGAGAAACTGTACAGGAGCATGGAAATGTTCTGTGGGATTGCTTGTGTGACTGGGCTCAGCTGTGCTGCATTCATGAGTCAGGCTGTGTTTATGTAGCTTAGGTGATGATCTGCTGTACTGCTGCTGGGAAGCAAAAAGAAAAATTAACAAAAAAAAATTAAAATGCTTGATGCTGCTCCTAGGTTTTGAGTCATGGTGTCTCCTGATGAGAAGTGTTAATGTCGACTTTACAAGTTGCATGTCTGCTTTCACATCTCGAAGGTTTTAGTGAGTCTGCACTAAAATCTGTCCCTTAGGGTGTTAAGGATTTTTAGCACTCATTGTGAGTATTTTGATAGAAGCTGTAGATTGCCACAATATTTGACGCAAAAAAACGGAACAAGGCTGTGATCTGTGTCTTCACAGTTGCATCCTGTGGTAACATGGTAAAGGCTCGATGTATGAAATTTGGAGTAGTATAATCTCATAGAAGATTCCACTATTTAATAGCCCTTTTAAAAGCAGGTATTTTAAAAGACTGGAACCTTATTTAAAAGTCTGAAATATGTGACTAGAGAGGTAAGTAAACAAGACAAATTGCCTCTTGGCACTCAAATAAACCAATAAGACCGTTAAAGCCACATGAGTCATGGGGCCTTAATGAATTTACTTGAAACTTAGGAAAAGAGCAATTTGTTTTCTCAGGACCAGCAATTCAGTCCCTCACAGACCTCCCTGGCTAAAAGGTTGAATGCCAAAGGGAAAAATATCCCACACAATATTCTAAGCAATATTTGATTCTGGTGCAGGGGTCATCCTGAATCTTGGGGTGTGCCTATAAGCAAACTGTTATGGTGGGAAAAGGTACAGGGAAACAGTGAGAAAGGTGATATAAAATGAGAAAGTTAGTGTGAGGTTGTCAGCAGGAAAAACCTGAATTTGCATGACCACACAGCCCACAGAAAACACTCACATTATGCTTAACTGCTCTGAAAAGGCATTTAGAGCATCTGTGAATGCAGAAAATGCTAGTGAGCAATATCTATCAAGGGTCTAAAACTACTATATTGCAGATGGCTTTCATTTCTCAGCAAAATGTGTGGACAAACGCTTTACAATATTTCAAATGGCATTTGCTGATTGATCTGTTCACACTGGAATGGGAATGCTACACACATGCAAAACGAGGGCGCTGAAAGCTTCCCTTCCAGAGACTGCTGCTTCCAGAGGAACCTCTGGAGTCAGGAGGGGGCACTTTGGGGTGGCTGAATGGGGAGGTGCTACAGACCCTGCAGCTGCTGAGCAGAAACACAGATTAACAGAGTTTGTGGAAATGTCAAGTCAGTCTCCATCAGGATGTGAAGCACAAGGCAAATAGGTGCAGACAGACATTGAATGTGCTCCAGACCTTGGCCCCTCTCTCAGCTGTTACAAAACAGAGAACATTTAAAACTTGCTTTTTCCCGGCCTGATGGGACACCCATAGGAAAAGGTACCTTCAAATACATTCTGGCAGAATTAAGATTAAATAGAGACACATTCTAGCTCTCCAAATTTAATTTAAAAGCAACAACACAGTAAGCAAGAGAAAGTTTAATGAAATGTATAAAAAATGCATCATCCTATGTTTTATTAATGCCAGCCCTGTAGAGTGTTCCAGCTTCTATTTGTTTGAATACTACTTATTTTTCTTATCATTCTGTAGGTTTTATGAATTCATTTTTATTTTTCTACAATTTCAGTCTTCCTACAGAACTATCTGGAAAGCTGTGAAATATGTAATGGGTGTGTATCTCAACATTCTGACATTTCTGCTCAGAAATAGTGGCAAGAGTGTTTTTTCTTAAAACCTAACATCCAGCCTTCTTCCTGGGAATCACAAATTGCATGTTGGTGTTTCAAAGGGCAAATAAGCCTCCAAGAAAAGTTGAAACAAAAACCTCCTGTGGTTGGCCCCAAGAAGCCTGCTGTTTTCCAGGAATGCTGGATTAGTTTGTGATCTACAGCTCCCTGTTTCCTTACAGCTGTGCTTTTTGCCCCCCCACACCTTATGCAACAGCATCACACGACTTGAGCTCTGACTGGAGCTGATCTAAGCTCACTCCTGGAAAGCAGCACTTGAGGACACTGCCAGGAGAACACAGCAGGAGTTTGTGGGGAGTATGTTCCTGTGGGCACCCAGAGAAGCAAGTTCTGTGCATACTGAGGCCTGACCAAAGGCAGGGAAAATTCAAGTTGTAGTAATGCCTCAAACTCTTTTTTTAAGGGTAGTGTTGGTGCAGCCTTGTAGTCTACCTTTTTTAATCCAACCAGCTAGTGACTGTTGTTTTTATTCTGGTATTACAGTTTTTGTCCCATTAGTGCATAAAAATATATGGTAGAAAAACCTTGCCAAATTTAGAAACCAGGTAAACAGTGCCATACCTTTTTTATAAAAATAATTTCTTACCAAAATTCTTGTGTGCTACTCTAGCATTGTCTTTTACAAATTGCCTTTTCAAAGCTGTTTTTTTAGGGGAAGCCATTTACCTTTCAGTAAGTTACCTATTTTGGATGTTTCCCAGTTTTTTTACCACTGTAGGTATGGTGAGATAGAAACAGAAAAATGCTTCCATATATTTTTCAGTATCTTGGTGTCATTGGACGTCAGGCCATTCCTTTATCTTCATGTTGAGATTTAGATGTGAATAAGATTTTCTGTATAAATTGTATCTTTTTACATTGTTCCACTGCAGAACTGGCAGAAGTGCAGAATTGGGGCATTCAAGGCCCTCCCCTGGGGAGCCAAATTCCAGCAGGCCCCAGTGTCAAGGGGGTTCACTCTGGGCTTTGGAACCCCAGTGTACACCTTGGGGGCAGCTGGGGAGGGATGACCTCTGGGTTTGTGTGTTCAGGTGACCCTCTGGTGCTCAGCACGTGTGTGTCCAGCTCTGGGAAAGAGGATGAGGAAGCCCAGAATTGCCAGCCTTGTTTGAAGGACTCTGACACCCTTATGTGCTACAGTGCCTTGCATAAACTGGTGGGGTGTCTCTACCCCATTCTAAACCTAAATAAGTTGTTGGTGTTTCAGCTCTGGATGCCTCTCTTCTCTTCCAGATCTCCTCTTCCTCACCCCAGCAGTCCCTGTGCCCAAACCAGAATCATCTTTACCACAGCCACAGCCACATTCATTAATCTGGGCTCTTGAACAGTTTACACAGGACTTGCTTTTCTGCTCTAGAAAATAACTCCTGTCCTGAATGTCACTTGATAGGCCTTAGCTGGGCTTTTCTTTCCCTCAAGCTGAAATTGGTTCCTGTGGAGTGTCTGCTGAGAGGGAAACCAGGCCTCCAAGCAGCACTGCCGTAGGACTCGTTTGAAGCATGGGGATTTAAACCTCATGAAAGGCAGACTAGATACTTCTGATGAATCAGTCCCAGCTTCCCATTAAAGTCTGTCTGGAAGGACTTTCTTTGTGTGGCTGCCATCATGGTCCTCAGCGGTTCATTTGCTGAGGAGATGCTGCTTGAGGCCAAGCCAAATGTACTCCTGCTTTCCACAGGGCTGTCTCAGGACCAGTCTGTGGCTATGGCAGATTGAATGCACATGGAAAAGTGAATTGCTGCCCCACAGACTTGGCTGCCTCCACTATCCCAACTCTGCCACCCACACAATTCTCCGTGACCAGTATTCCTGTTAATACTTTCATCCTCCTGTGGATTGCTGAAGGCCCATATGCCATGTCCTAGGAATTCCAGAAAAATGGCCAACAGTGGTGCCTCCTTCAAATTTATGTATTCACTCAGGGTAAGACCACCCATCCAAGCAGACTGTAAAGCTTCCAGCACTGATTGATGAATTCATTTCCTTGTGGGCCACTGCCTCTGTCATAGCAGTCTCAGTTCCTGGTAACTCCAGGACATTCAGGATCCAGTGCAAGTAGTTCTTAGAAGGTTTTTGTGGCCCAGGCCTTTGCACAATCTTCTTTCCTCTTCAACTGCATGAGGTATAAGGAGCTTTCCTTCTGAGTCTTTGCCAGTGTGGCCAGGGGCTCTCTGCCCTCTGCTGAGGGTAAAACACCCTTTAGTCAGAGGGGTGTGTGGAGAACAGGGCTGTGTGTCCCAGGGATGCCACCTGTCCATGCACACACTGCCAGGCCTTGGGCTGGGCAGGTCAGCTTCCCACAGCTTTGTCAGCTCCCTTTGGAGCTTGTGGCTGGAGCTGGAGTCTGGACAGTGTGGCTGGGCAAACAAGTGCAGGCACAGGGGTTGGCTGGAGAAAAGGTTGGGTTGGAGACAAAGAGCTCTCACATTAGCAGCCTGTTAGTGTCATTGAAAGGGAGAGGCACAGAGCTGCAGACTTGCAGCTGAGGACAGTGCAGGGAAAGACAGGAGGGAAAGCTGCACAATTCCACCGTTCAATCACTTTCCATCTTGTGTCAGCATTTTCAGCAGCTGCCAGAGAAGCAATGAACATTCTGTGCGAGGTTGTATGTGCACAGCACGGGGATGTTGGACTTCTGGGGCACCGGGGCATCCACCCTCTCTGCCTTCCCAGTTCTTGCTGCCTGACTTCATACCCAGTGATTGATATGTTTAGAGCCCATGGCAATGCATTCCTTCTCCACTCAATCTCTGCATCCAAATCATGGAAAATTTATCTGCAAGGAACCCCTTGCTCAGACGGGTACAGATTTATGGTGGTGAATGGGAGTTTTTATGTGACCCTTTCATGGATTGTTATGCATTTAATTTAATTTGTATTGTTTCACAATATCCTTTAGTGACAGAGTATAATAAATTTCAGTGTGACAGTGGTTCTCCCTGTGATTGACCCATAGGTACCCTTGGATATTTGAGAGATACTGTAGACACTTAGCTCCCCCAGACTTGGCAGACAGCTCCTCCCTGGAATAATTAGCAAAACATGTTTCTAATCCCATCTCCAGGAAATTTAGTTAGTTCTTGTTGTCCCTTTCTGAAAGAAAGAAAAAATAAATATACATATCATAATTATATAATTATCTCTGCTTATGTGAAATCAACCTGCAGTTTGGCAAAGAAAAATAACCTTTTCTCTTTCTAAGAATATGGAAAGATTGGTTTATCAACACAGTAAACTCCAGCTCTTGCCATTAATCATGCTAATATTTATATATGCATATGTTTAAATGGAGATTCTTTTGTATAGGTCTGTATATGTACCTTCAAACAAAGAAACCCCCACAAAACTCTTTTGGAAAAGCCGATAATAGCACAATGAGTAACCACATGAAATAGATGTAAGATCTGTGGCCTTCCTTGCTGCCAGATTAGTGATGCAGCAATCTACCACCTTAGATATCCTAATGACTTGATTTATATACATATAGACTTATATGTATTTCTTATATACATTTGATACATAGTTTATGACAGCTTTGCTTTTTGGATATTGACAGAGTAGGGGAAAATTGAAATATTTTTATTTACTCTAGCATTTTGAGTGAAGAACAAAGGAGAGTTTGAGAGAAAGGAATCAAGGATGCAAAATTCTTGCTACAGGTTGAGATGTGTTGTGATAGATGTGTGACATATGCTGTTATTCTGAACTGGCTAACACAGTCTTACATAGTAATAAAAAAAATTACACATCAGGGAGTTACAGTGAAAGGGCAATTGTTTCTAAATTATCACCACATTTTGAAAAGGTTTCATTGGAAGGCAAGTCAGCGCATTACATGGCTTAAGCAAAGCTCTAATTATGTGCAGGATGTATTCTCTCTTCCCTGTATCTGCTTTCAGATATGTACATCCCAGTATACTTGGGTTTTATTAGACAAATTGTTAGCATTAGAAAGAGTTTTTTGCTAATTTTCTCGCTCAAATAATCCCAAGAGTCTCGTGTTCCAAATAGCCTGTGTTGGGGTAAAGCAGGGACGTGCCACAGAGAAGTGAGTGCACTCCTCAGTGGGACTGACTGGGGAATTTGCCAGAACCAACTTCTAAATGTACCATGTTGTAAGCCCTGGACCTCCTTACCTAAGGTTGTTCTTTCTCATTCACATGGGGTTGCCACTGAAAGGATGGAGTAATGGAGCAAAGAAAAGGGGAGAAGGGGTGTTTTAGGAAAACAGGAAAATAACACAATTAAGATGTTATTCTTTCTTCAAATATACCCATACATATCTAATATATATATTAGATATAATATATATTTAATGATATGAAGGTCATTCTAATTTTATCCTTTATCAATACATTTTTTCTAGCCACAAAAGCATGTAGGTCATTTGCAGGCAGCATTTTAAAGGCAAAAAAGCCCAAACCATCAAAAGCAATGGAAGTGTTCCTTGGTGTTTTGTCTGTTTAGCTGAATTACTTTGCTCTGTGTTGATGTTTTAGCTGTCTTTAGATATCTACTTAGCAAACTTTAACCTAAGTTGATTTCATTAATACTTCTAGGCTGCAATGTTTTTTGGTCAGATATTGGAGAGCTTTTTTGCTTCTCGTGATATCTGAACTCAGCTGTGAGTAAAGCTTTCAGTGAGGTCACTGGTAATCTGACCTCCTTTCACATGACATGACCACAAACTGAACTCTGCAATGAAGATTTTACTTCTTTGTTTCATCTGTGATCTGAAGTGATACCAAGTTTCCGTTGTTTCTGGAAAAACTCAAATCCAAGCTAAACTCCAACATGCTCTGTGGTTTTGATCTAAGTCAGAACATGCAGTTTGCAAATCTCAGGCTGCTCTGCTAGGAAAGCCTTGACAAGGGTCTGCTTCATTTTACTTACCAAAATCCTAGATTATTTTAGTCACTGCCCAAGCTTTTATCACACCAGGGGAGTCAAATCAGGCCTGTCCTGGCAGAGAGAGAAGCTCATGCTGAACTGGTCATCATTTACTCTATGGCCATGCCACAACAGCAGTGATTTGTTATTTTTTGGGTTGTCCCATCCTATCTAAGCATGCAGCAGGAGGCTGAAAAAGGCTGAGGCACCTCCATGTCAAAGCAGACCACAGAAAGCCTTCCAAACCACACAGGTGCCACAGACTCTCTGCCCTCCAGCACTGCAAACAGAAATAACCTTCAGCTGAGCAGGAAGGGTTTCATCCCCCTCCCTGTGGCTGAGACACGGCAGGAGCCCTTGCAGGACCTGGCCATGGCAAATACAGGAAACCTGGGTGGCTTTGTGTTAGTGAAGAGGGCAGCAGCAGGGCTCAAAGGCACAGGGGGATTTAGGGGAAGCAAAGGGGGATGAGGAAACCCCATCCTACCTACGTTTGCAGGGTAGCATGGAGCGTGTCCCCTGAGGAGTGGCACTGACATCCTGTGGCTCAACAGGACTGGCTGAGGGCCTCAGGGGATGCTGGGGAGCAGCAATGTCCCTCTCAAAGGATGAAAACCCTTTCTCACCCAGGTTTGCTAACGCTGGGTGATGAGGTTTGTTGGTGGGTTGATTTGGCGTTTGGGTCGGGATTTTTGTTTTAACAGATGAGGAAGGGATCTTCCCATGGGATTAGGAGTGATGCAGTCTGAAGGGAGGAGAGTTGGGCAGGAATGTTTCCTTCACAGGAAGGGAGGACAGAAATGAAGAAAGATGAGAGTTGGAGAAGACAGCTAGGAAGAGCTCTGGGAAAAACAGCCTTGCCTCTAATCTACAGATCTCACTAGAGCTGTAAACAAAGTAATTCAAGCCACTTGCTATTAAACAAGGAGATTGAAATCCTTTTAAAGAAAACAGCCTTTGGAGTTAGAAAAAAATAAAATGAAAGATAAAGATGTCACAATAAGATATCTTATGACTTTATGCTATTTTAAGATATTTGTGCTTCCTGTCATTATTTCATTGCAGATTGAACAGAAATTAGTTAGAAATACTTCTATCAGAAGAGTCCAGTAGCTAATTCTGATTCTTTTAAGACACTGAAATATCTGTTGGCCTCTCTGTCCTACTACTTTAAAGTGTGGATATAAAATCCCTGTAATGTGTGAGCAGAGTGCAGCTTATTTTGACACTGAAACTCTCTTGCAGGCTCGGTAAGAGGCTGCACAGTTGTGAACAAAAGCAGGGAAAGGAGCAGAAGGAGCAGTTATCAGTTCTGCTTGCTAAAATCCTGAGCTGACCGAGGATCTTCAGTGCAGTTGCTTCTGTTTCTCTGGATGGTTTGCCCATTTGATCCCACAGTTGTACATCCCTGCAGTAAAGCACATTCACAAAGCTGCAGTCATAAACAATTATTATCAGAGACCCCCAGCAGGAGCTTGCAGTGATCCAGAGCAGCCCTCCTAAAGGATTTCCTGGTGAAATGCTCTCCACGGGGCAGTCGATTGGATTTCTATCACATGCAGATGGCTCTTGTGTGCTTTCCTTTGCTGCAGCAGCACTCTGTGTCAAGGTGACACTGCACCAAACTACCACGTGAAAAAATGTAGTGATGTGCTGATTAGCCTCTTCCCTTTGGGTGTTAGCTGATTTTTATTTTATTGATGTCCTTAGGGAAAATCCAATGTGTTTTTTCTCAGACTGCTTTTGGATCTAAAACTAATATTGCCACAGATTATTAAATTATCTGGGCACATCTGCTGTTTCCATCTGTTAAGAGAAAGTGCAACTTCCTGCTTTTATTCTTTATAAGTGCCATTATGTGGTTCACTCTGAAAATTTTCTATCTGGAAGAGTCCTTATGTTACAAACCTGAGACTTTTAAAAATTTACCATCATCAATGTGTCATTAAGGTATTAGGGGTACTTCATATCCCTTTAAGGTATGACCCTACTCAGACATCCTTACTGTGTAGATTGATTTTTTCCTATGTTTTTCCAGTGATTTTCTCAGGTCTCAGTGGGAATTTCATATCCAAATTCCTCAGAAATTCAGGGGAAAATACCAGATTGTGCAACTAAGTTTAGATGGGGCAGTGGAGAGATAGAGGTGCAACTCAGAGTGCTCTGTGGGAAGTATTTGTGGGTACTTTGAGCCATTTGATCCCTTTCAGCCCTTTCCTGACCCCTGGATTTTATCTGACTGCCTCAAGGACTGGCTTGTGCATCCTCCTGCTACATTCATCTTTTCTCTGAGTGCTCTGGGCTGGGGATTTAACCCATCCTCTTCTCCCACACTGAGTGCAGGCACACAGCCCGTGCCAGGCCCTCTGAGGAAATGCTTGAATGAGGTGTTTGGGCCATCTTCTTCCAGACCTGGACAGAGGGAATTGAAGCCTGAACAGAATCCTTTGATTTGTACAAAAGCTTTGAGGGTCACTCTCAAAGATTCAGGATTTGTAGGCTCCCCTAAACCTGCTGGAGGTGATGTCAACTCTGATCATGCTTTCCCACCAGGAAAACAAAAATAAAACCAAAGAGTTCCTGTGTAAGAAATACAGCAGGAAGCAGGCAGAACTGGACACTTAGATTTTTGATATTGAGAGAAAGCTTCTAAAAACAAGGCATCTGCAATAAGGAGTCTTCTAAAACTCAGCCTTGCTGAGTGTCATGGTACCCAGTGTTGGGTTTTCCTGGTGGTACCAAAGGAGGTATGAGTTACTTATTTATTTGCTTTTAATCCATGCTGAGTAAAAGGTCTTTTGCCATCTATTTTGGTAAATAGTGGATTTCCTCACTGTTGTGAGGCAGAGATGGAGTAATATGCCACCATTCATGTTACTGGGGTGTAATTGAAAAAGCCAGCACTGCCACTCATCTATACCTCTCACTAGAACTGTAAACAAGATAATTAAGACCACCTTGCTATTAAACAAGAAATTAAAAAATAATGGTAACAGCTAATGTAGTTAAAAAATAAAAAACAGTTTAATGATAAAATAGTTATACTTAGAGATGTTTTACCAGGGTTTTCTTGATTTGGAGATCTGCAGAAGAAAACTCTCCCATGATAATTTCAAATTTCTCAAGTAATCATTACCAGAGTGTTCAAGGAATTCTGTCTTCCCTATATATTGTGAATCTCACGGTGTAAACTGTTGTCTTAATGAACCTGTCATATTGTTTTATATCAACATATCACTCACACCCATGGTTCTACCAGTACCTGACAGAGCCATTAAATAATAATTTTTCTCAGTTTCTTTCATTATTTTCTATACCTCTTGTTTCCCACTTAGCTTGAATCTGAATACTTCATCTGTATTAACTGTCCCATTAATCCACTTTCAGGTTGCTGTCACTGCAGTATTGCATGTGAGTGACTCTGTGAGCTAGATGACACATACTGGGAGGAACTCGAGCAGAAAACACATGCAGTGATGAGTAACATCCAGAGAGTACCAAAAAATAGATATTGTAAAATAAGGTAAGCAAACACAATGATTGCACTCTTATAGTTGCATCTGCTTTCAACTTAAGCACTGTAAATAAATGCAGTAAGTATATAAAATCACAAGTGAGATAATAAATATAGTCATAAGAGCATATGAACATTTATATTTCCATGCTTCTAGAAAACTAGTCTGTGCTTCTCATGCTGTATCAATTTTACAAGGTATCTTGTAACTAAAACAGGAACTCTGCATAATTGTGTATTCCAATATATCAGTAAAATATGCAAGAATTAAATCTTCTAGGATTATCTAAATTAAATGTTTTAGTTTCTTATAACATTTCTTATCATTCTTTTAATAATATCACAGAAAGTTCCCATAGAGATTCAGTTGTAGAAAAACTCCACAGCATTGCAGAGATTACCACAAAAGATAATAATAACCATCCTATACAAACTTTCGTCTTCATCCAGATCTCCATTTAGAGATTAAATACTTGGAGAAGTTTTAGACAGCTATGAAGAAAATCTGCAGTTTCTGGGTCATGATTTTTCTTTTTTTCGTCTCATGGTTCAATTTAAATAATTTATTTTCCAGTTATCTCTTGCCTCTTAAAAATTTTGTTCATGAAAATCATCAAGCTGATTTCTTATGAAAGCAACGATCTTCCAGAAGATTCCTTACTAAAGAAATACACAAAGCTCATGTTTCTTTTTGAGTAACAGTTTTCTGTGTGTTATTCAAGAAATAAGTGATGTCAATCAGGGAAGGGAAAGGAAAGGAGAAAGTTATAAAATGCAGAGATCTCTAAATGCCATGTGGAAAGAGGGTGCAGAAATTCTAAGATAGGAGCTGGGATCTAGGACAAAATTTTGTTGGATGCTACTGCAGGACCAGAACAAAACCCTGATAAAATAATTAGAGGTTGGCTAGTCAGTGCAGTTCAGAATTAATGTGTAGAAAGCAGATTAGCTTCTCACATCCAGGAGAAGATAGAGAATCCAAAACAATCCAGTTGAAGAAATTTGAGACGACAACACAGAGCATATCACATGTCATGTTTGTCACAGTATACACAAACCAGAACAGTGGTCACCCTCTGTAGGACACATGTGGTGGTTTGGAGGTGCCAGAAACGAGATCAGTGCCTTGGCAGACACGTGACAAGAGCACTTTTAGTTTAGGAAGGGTGACAGGATGCCAAGTCAGCCAAGATTTTGAGATCCGTCTGCACCCTTGTTCAAAGCAAACAGACAGAAACAAAAATCAGATTTGTTTGTATAATATCTGGAACAAGGTCATATATGAAACAGAGGAAATTTAAAAGAAAGAGATAAAAATAAAAGCATCTGAACACAGGCTTTGCCAGCTCTCTTTGACTTTGAAAGAGAGCATGTGTGCCCTTTCCCTGTTCTCAGTTAAGAAACTTTCTGTTGCAAGAAATTTTACAGAGTTCCCTTGTGGAAAAAGCTGCTTGATGTCCCCAGGGGGGCCTTGCCATGGCTCAGTGTCCTGCCTTTGTCCCCTGCCTTGTCTCAGCTGTGGGCTCGCTCTGTTCAGCCTGTGCTCCGACACTTCCCCGTGGTGCCCAGCAAGCTGCACACAACTCCACACCCCTGGAGAGACCGGGACCCCTGGCACCAGGGAATCCCAAGGGGTCCATGGACATGAGCTCCACGGCATGCTGAAATTGGTTTTCCAGTAGAAAATGGAAAGTTTTTTGATTTTAAACTGTACAGAGGTTTGCAACCCCAAGTGATGTCGGTGACACCAGGAACAATGAAATTAAGAGGACAAGAATCAGAAAGTCATCAGATCCAGGGGGGCTGGAGCACTGGAACAGAAGGACTGTGGGCTCTAAGTGACCTTTGGGCATCTGGCAAAAAAACTGGTAAAAAGATTGCTTTTTAGCCCCAGTTGAGGAAATTCCAAGTTGAGCACAAGGATGTGAGATATCTGATAGCTGAAGCTCTTCCTTGTGTGTGGCAAAAATGTGCTGATTTGAGGAGTGAGAAACTACTTGTCTCAAGTTTATGCAAAAAAATATAAACCTGTCTAGTCTCCAAACTGCAATTTCTGAAACCCCTGTGAAGGACAAGACACAGTAAAATGGATTGAATTTATTGGAATAGTCATAGTCAATAGACTACAATATTAGTCCTTAGCAGTCTTAGATGGATTTTTTGCCAACAACAGTATTGATTCTGAGAAAAATGTGATTAAATTGCCATTTAAGGGTCATTTAAGGATTGGGATATATAATAGATGGCTTACATTGGCCCTAAATAAACAGCAAACGTCAAGGAAATTATTAAGGCTTTTGCTTGTGCCAAAGATTATAAAAAAATCTCTAAGGAGACCATGTCAGTACAGTTCCTTGGAATAAGTACAGATAAGCTCAGGCTAGGGGAGGAAAAAAAAAGAAAAGAGGCATTTGGCTTAATCTCAGACAGTAAGAATATATTTTCAAGACCTTCTTTAATCAAATACACTTTTGCAACATACAGTGTATTTAAATGAATGTCTGGAAGATGGCAGCAGTTTAGTGAGCAACTTCACAGTTTTCTGTGTAGCATGAATAAATTCTAAGTATTTTTATCTTCAATCTAGCAGGTTGGTAAGAAAAAGATGTTCAAATAATTACTTACCAAAATATAAAAAAGGCAACAAAGCAATGTGAATATTTTAGTCAGTCCTGAGTCCCAATGTCAGAACTATTAAAATATTCTGCACAACCCCCAGGGAGTGCAGCAACAAGAGACAGATCCAGCAGAGCAAAGCTCAAGGGGCTGAGGTCCAGGAGCTTCCATTTGGTGGAAGTTGTGTCTGTGGCATCCGAGTGGGAGGCAGCTGTGCTTTTGCCAGGGTGGGAGGGTCTCAGGGGCTATTAGGAGAGAAGCCAGAGGCACAGGGAGCTGGGGGTGCTGGGGCCAGAGTGTCTGGCTGATGTGTGTCTGTCAGCACTGGTGTGGAGGTGCACCCAGAAGTGCCTTGTGCTGTGGGGTATTCACAGGGAGCAGTCTGTGCAAGAGCATTTAGGTTGTTTGCTGTGGTGTCTGTGGCACGTTGGTAACCCAAATATTAATGTGATGTTTGGCAAAACCAGGTCAGCTGGGTGGGGTCTGGGCCTTTGGGGTGGCACTGGAAAGGGGGTGCAGGGTAAGTGGATGTTTCACCTGTGCAGGGGGCTGCAGGTGCAGAGAGCTCAGTGGTGATGAACGGGCAGGGAGTGGAAGGGCAATGAGGACAGAAAGCAAGGTTCTGGCAAACTTCTCCAATGCACATTCTTCTAAGGTCTAATTTATAGTTACCTACAATGTGTGTTCTCCCTGCATCCAGATTTCTTCCTTCATTTCTTTTAGAGCTTTCACGCTCCTCTGCCCTTGCCTGGGCTCTCCTTGTCCCAAATGGTCATATCCCCTTCCTCCCTCACCTTCCAAACTTTCTCCACCTCTTCAGGCACTGGTCATTTCCTCAAATCCTTCAGCCTTGCACCATGGTAGTGACTTTTATTTCAAGGGTGACTTTTTAATGCTACTAACCTCTTTTAAATGGAGCAGACAAGGAGAATATAGCATTTAGACCAATTTTCGTATTTTCTTTCTGGGAATAAAAATTGTACGATCACCCACAGTGCAAAATCAAACAGCTTAATGATTTCTCTGGATGAATAACCTTGGATCATTTTTTAATATGACTGATTGATGCATTGCACATCCCTCCATCCAAATGGAAAACATAGTCAGAGGCCAGATTTGCAGCTGATTTAAATTGGCATGCTTTGATTTTATTCAACTGAGTTTTGAACAGAATCTAGCTATGCATCAGCTCTCCATCCTGCTTCCTGCTATCAAAACATTATTTTCAAAATAATATATATATATATATATAATTCTATATTTTCTAATTAATAGACAAAATTAGATTAAGGTGAGACCATGTAATCTTTAATTCTATCATTTTTATTGATAGAATAAAAATGTCATCAAAATAGAATATTAAACTTTAATAATAGTCCAAATATTATTTCATAATCATATTTAAAACACATACAATTAATTAATGTAAAACACATCAGGAAATTCGGTTCTCAGAATTTTTTAACAAGATCTCTGCAACTGGGCAAACAAAGGAATATTATTTTATCATGTTGACATAAATTCTACACTCATACTAATTTACTTAATGAAAATCTAGAGAAAATGTTGCATGGGAGTTGTAGGAGACTGCCTGCTGGACCATCTGCATCCAAAATACTGTGCAGTTTCCTCCTCCTTCTCAGGGAGGTGCTGATGCCTCAAAGAAGCATCAGACAAAATTAGATCATTATATTTTGTCAGGAGGAAGTTCTGTCCCTTTCAAATTTTCAGCAACCCTTATTTTTGTGCAAAAATAGGATCTGCTTCTTGTAATGTAAGTTTATGCCTTGCCAATTCTTATTTTCTATGTCACTCTCAAACTGTCCCTTTGTGACCTCAAACTGAGCCATCAGCCACACGTTAAGGTGCCAGTGGCTCTGTGAGGACTGGGACCACTAGGACTGGAAGATGGATTGCAAACTGCAGTGAAGGAAAATGAGAAACCTTGGAAACAGCCACCCCTGTTGTTTTTACAAATGTTTACCCCCTATATTTGGGTCTCCCATAAAAAGATGAGCCATAGGAGCCATGCATGCAGAAAGAGGAGGGGGATAAAAATCTGGTTTTCTAACTGCAGCTTGATTTTTGTTGGGATTGGGTTGTTTTGTTTTGTTTTTTTTTCTTTCCCTGCAGAACAGCCCACAGAAAATGAAAACAGTGTTTATGTGTTCAGCTGCAAAAAAATTACCATTATTTGCCATGAGAAGGTCAACGAGTCCTGGAGAGAAACTAATCTAGCAATGATGGTGTGCTGTCCTTCTTTCCCACCACCATGGGAAAGCTGTCATTTACAGCCTGGCTTTGTTCCTTCCCAGGCACAGGACCAGAGTGGAGACCCTCACATCCATCTCAGAGAACATCACACCAGCTTCTCAGAGAACATCACACAGCTAAAGTCCCCCTTTCAACCACGCCTGCCTAGGAGAAAAGGCACAGTAAAGACACATGGATTTTCTTGTACATGTCAGTGCTTTAGGGGTCATTACATAAGCTGGCACCAATGTCTTGGCTTCCTAGTCTCTGAGAATTGTGGTGACCATCTGTAAGATCTGAGTTTTGCAGCTGTATTCAATAAGACAGTGTTGGACTAAATCTTGGAAAAAAGTGCCTAATGCCAAACTGTCTATCACTGTCAATTTGGCTGTGCTTTAAGCTTACAAATATAAATTTCCCTGAACAGTTGGGAAAGAGTAATAAAGTCAAAATGTCTCATTAAGCAATACATGCTTCGGCCTAATGAATGTATCACTCAGGAGATAAAGGATGAAGCATAATTAATGATATGTGATAACACAGATTATCTGGACCATGCTGGCCTGTCTTTCAACTTTAACTCTTAGAAGGAAAAGATATCTTTACATAAAAAGGGCAAGTTCATCCAGGACTTGTCCAGACCAGCACTGCCAAATAAACCAGATTATGACAGTGGTGTCCTGCAGACAGCAATGTTCTGTAAGCTGGCCTTCCACAAATTTGTTAGACATGAGAAGGTTTCTAATTTACTTTATGAGGCAGATAGGAGAACTGCAGACAAAATCAAATGCAGCAAGTAAGAGCCTTCAGATAGTTCAGGCTTAAATCAGTTCTTGAATCTCTGGGAGGAAAAAAGCATATGAGGAAACAAATCTTGAAAGTAGTCCTACTCAATATTGATGAAATTTAAGGCTGTCAAATGTCTACAGGAAGGTGGGAATGAGGCTGATCCTAAATCATTCAATACCAATGAGATTTTGTCAATTGATTTTTTGGCCTCATATTTAGATGCAGAAGATTTCTGATGGTTAATGCTAGAGCTATCAATTCTAGCATGAAAAAAACTCATTGGGGAAGAGAGAACTGAGTGAAATGTTCTCGCTTACTGGAAAAACTTGTGTTGGTAAATATTTGCTATTGTATCACTTAAGTTGTAAATCTTAGTTAAAACAGGTGGGAAATTAATATTAGTAGATGGAAGTATAAAAGCTAATGTAACACTGACACTTTTATTTCCTTCCAATTGATATTTAAATCATGTATCATCTTTTTTAAAAATGCTGCTGCTATTGAAACTTAATTTGCAAGATTAGCCTAAAGTGTAATGGTAGAAAAAGTAAACAAATGCAAAGTAATGATTTTTCTTCTATTACTTAAGCATCATATTCATGTTCTAAAACTGTTTAAAAATACTTCAATTTTGGAAATTTAAACAAAGCAGGAAGGCTAGCTTTTAAAAAATAGAAATATAAACTGCCTTAGCAGGAACTGCAGCTTGCATTAATCTGTGCTTGTGTGTTGTTTAGGTTGCTCCAAAACATTCAGCTTGAGGTGCAGCTCTGAGGTTTTATAGCTTCTTTTCACAGCAAGTTCAAACAAAAATATTTTGAATATATATGTTTGTGTTTGTGTGTGTGTGTGCGTGTGTGTGTGTGTGTTCATGCCTCAAATATGTAGCGAGTGGAGATTGTTTCTAACTGAGCCAAAATCAGATTTGGAATTAAGGACAATAAAATTTGCAGAAGAGGCATTCTGACTCTGAGTAACGCAATGAAGAAATCTTTCACTGTTCTGCAGTTTTCTCATGACAATCCTCATATCCTGGAAGTCTGATTCTACCCAGCAGCCCAGTAATCCCTCCGAGCCATGCTGTGATTCCCTCTGCCTTGCCTGTGAGATCTGCAGAGAAGTTTGGCGGGGCTTTGGTGAGTTCTAGCTGCCTCTCCCTGCCCTTCTTCCCCCTCCAGGCATGTGTAGCCCAAAGCACGTTTGTTTGCAGGCAAGGACGTGCTGGGGAAGCAGAGCCTGTGTGGAGCATCTGTTTGGGAGCCTTCCTGGAGGCTGCTGATGGAAAGCATCTGCAGGAGCACGGAGGGCGTGAGCCATGTGACCCCTTGGCACTTCATTACTGGGAAGAAAATCGCCTGGGTCGTCTCCCTCGCCAGCTGCTCTTACAAAACATCAGGAGAAGTGTGAAGCACAGAGGCGCTTCTCGATCGCCCGCCCACGGGAGAGCGGCTTCTGCTCCACATGCATGTCTCTGATTTGCGTGGGCCCAAATGGTGGGTTCATCTCTATGAACAGGAAACGCTGAAAAAGAGTGGACAGCTCTGTTTCTGCATGGCAGGAATGACCGTAGTGCAAAGGGGATGTTCACAGTTTCCAAACCAGAGCACAGCTGTCATAGACAAAGGTAGCTTTAACGTGGCAAACCTTGTGGAGGAAGCCAGCGTGGCTGTCTGCAGTAGCATTTACTAGCATTATTAATAAGCATGTCTGTTTTCTAAATGAATGAAAACTCTGATAGGTAATATCAGCAGCACTTTACAGTGCCAACATTGTACCAAGAAACCTGCAAAACCTGGTGCAAGACTTCTATAACCACGATTAGCGCGTTCATCCCATGCAGGACAAAATGAAGCTCTGCCAGGTACTGGGCCAGCCTTTCTGTCCACAGCTCAAGGCTGAGTATAGGCATTGCTTTTGTCACATTAATGTTAACAAGGAAACTACAATTATCTTGCACAGCTGTGTTTCTGTATTTGGAGAGATGTGTTATAGTTTGTAAAGAAACAACTTGCTGGTGAAGGGGGGACAGGTTTTATTCTGATCTCAGTATCAATAGCAAAGATGCATTGCAAAAAGATTGCATTTTTATGCAGTTACTGCACAACAGAGATGTATTTTGTGTGTAGTAATATAGGAATACTTTTTATCCATTTCTGTTGCAGGAGTTTTCTGAAGCAATATCACCACAGATGAGCACAGTACCTATTTCCCCTGATTCTTTACCAAGGTCCTCCATATTGATACAAAAACACATGTATCAGACTAAAACAATTTCTGTGGTGTGGAGCCAAGATTAATGTAGCAACTTGGTGACTACCCAAAACTATTAAAAATCAAGTTTAGAAAAGTCTTCCGTATAGCAATAATTGAGATACCACAGAATTTCCTGGTTTTAATGCAAAGGGATTGTGTCCAAGCTGTTTACAAACATCTTTTTTGTACTGGGAACCCCTATATTATATCTGGGTTTTGAACAAAGTTCTTCCATGCTTTAGCACAAAGATGTGACGTTGCCATAAAGCAATCATGTGAGTCATTTACAATTTCTGGACTACACAGCATGACAACAAAGTATGTGATGAGGCTGTGACCCTGTCAGGTGGATGAAAGCTGAAAATGGGTGTCATTGGGGAGTGACTCCAGAAGGGATAGGCTAGTGGTCAGGCTGGAGGAAGAAAAAAAATGCAGGAATCCCAAGGCTGGAGGCAGATAAGGAGGATCTTCTCTTTTTTAACAAAATATTGGAAGACACACTGAAAGAAAAGCTGAGAACAGAGAGGCTGGACTGTGGCCCATGCTGGGTCCCACATGCTCAAGAAGTCTAAGACAGACAATATTTGGAGTCTAGACATATCCAGCCGGTTGAAGGAAGTAATTACTCCTCTCCATGTGACACTTGTGGAGTCACATAAATATCATGTCCCATTTGGGGCATCCCAGGACAGCAGGGATGCTGACAAGGGGTGGGGATCCAGCAGAACTCCACCAAGGTGGTTTTGATGGGACCACGTTCAGCTACAGAGGGGCTGAGGGAGATGGGTTTGCTCAGCAAAGAGAGCAGAAGCAGAGAGCCTCTCTTTGCTTCCTTCAGCTCCCGTGGGGGCAAAGTTACAGGGAGGACAGAGCCAGACTGCTCAGAGATGCAAAGCCAAGGAAGGAGACAGAGAAGTCAGGGAACACTAAACACTGCCTGTGCCACTCTCCACAGGGGGTGAGTGGCAATGAGCCTTACTACTCGTAGTAACCAAGGGGTAAAGGTCTCAGCAGGTGGGGTAAGCTTTGCATTGGTACCAAGGCCAGGGAGGAGGAATGAGGAGTACAGCTCTCAAAACTTGACATATTTTTTTGGTATGCTATCTTATTTTTATGTTTCAACACCAGAAATAAAACACCCTTATCTTCAACTCACCAAGTTAAACACCACCTGGTGGTGCTGGTTAAAAACCACTCTGTTTGTGGTTGCATTTCAAGTAGAGATTGGGCATCTTTAAGGGGATGATCTCCAGGTCCAATTCGTCAAAAATGAAGAAAAAAAAAAATCCAAATTTTTAATAATCAGATTGTCAGAGTATTTGTAATGAAGGTTTCTCATTGCAGTATTTTTATGCTTGCAGATGGAAAGCCCAAATAAGGTCTTGGTTCTGCTTTGCATACAAGTGCAGATATCAAAATTGTATGTAGACAATTTCTGATGTGGCCAAAGAATGCTGTCTATAAATGTACATAGTCATTTCACTGGTATTTAGGCTACTGTTTATAGAGAAATAAACTAATAATAATATGAGAATTTTCATTTTCCTGCAGAAAATTGTTTAAGGAAAATCCAAGAAGGATGTGTAACAAGCCTGTTCCATTTTATTTCTCAGTCAGATTTCATTTGGGCTATTTGTTTATTTATTTATTTATTTATCTATTTGATTTTCCTCTCAGCTGTACTTTCTGAAAAATGCTCATGAGATGCATGTTCTGAATGTTTTTATTTACCCTTAGCTGTCATGGCTATCACAAACACATTCATACTTGCAAGTTGATAGACCTGTGTACATACTTTGAAAGTCACACGTATCACTCTGAGAGGGTAATTCAAAAATCTTTTTGTGCTTTACAGCCAATTGTGGTATCTCATTCTTGAGGTGAGTTTTGTTTGAAGACTGGATTCCTCTCCTGTGATTTTTTTTTTTTTTTGGTAATTCATAACCCAAAATAATCCTTCCACCTAATTTAGTTCCTCTGTTAACAAAACTAAATTTTAAATAGACATGTTCCTATTTGTAAAATAGGCTAATGTTTATTGTCTTCAGCTTTAGTGTCCCATTTTGTGATCTGCAGCCACTTACAGCTTTTTCCCCTGCTCAGTCCTTTATTACTGGCTCACCTCACTCCAGTAGCATTTGCTAGTAAAAAAGCAGCAGATGGAACTGAGGCAAATGGGTTTGGCTTAGGGGTCCGTTTGGAAGCACATTCTTAAGTTTCCAGTGGTTTCCATTGCAGATTAAAATAAACAAAAGGTCTGTCCATTTACATGCATGCTACTCATGTGAGTAAGGCATCTTAAAAGGTTTAATTCTCTTTTGTAAATTGGTTTTATTTCACCAAAAGGGAACTGTGGATTTTATCCTTGTACTAAATGTAGTGACTCCATGATCTTAAGTTTCAGTTAAACAGTCTTAAAACCTTCAATTAACTTTAAGCTACATGAGGACTTTTAGCTATAAACACTCTTGGTCAGGAAAATCTTTTCCTCAAAGTTTGATAAAAGCATGAAGAAATGCATTTGTGAGAGGTTGCATATATTGACAATAGCAATTATTTCTGTCAACTGCAGCTAAGTAAAATATGCTGACTATGTTTTGAAAGACATCATTATCAAGCAAAGCTGTTATTTTCTGCTTCAACATCCAGCAGTGCTTGGATACATTAATGGCAGATAATTTCATTTCAGATCCTTTTGGCTTTCATAGAAAACTGGGAAATGGAGTAAATATGAAACACTCTTCTGGCCACTAAAGCTTTTTATGAGTAGATATGCATAAACATGCATGTTTCTTTTGGAGTTCCTCCCTAAACATCTCAGTCTCATAGAAGAGGGTCAGACCTTATGGAAAATGGGCAAGAATTTGAACCAACAAACTCCATAATTGTCCTGATAGTGTAGGAGGCCAGACCCAGCAGTGGGAAAGATGAGGTACTTTGTGCCAGCTTGGATTGCTGAGACCAAATCAAACATCTGACAAGCAGAAAATCCTCCTCATCACCAGAATCCTGCACATATTGCCACTTCCACTAAAATTGCTTTAAGGGACATAATTCACCCCAGACCACTTCCTAGAAAAGACTCATATTGAAAGCTCAGGATAAATACAGATCTGTTTTACAAAACATCCTGAAACCGTGAATTCAATCGTTTTTCATCTATGCTTATTTTTGTGCTTTACTTAATTTGCATTTTAAGTTATTACATTGAATTGGATAGATATAAAAATACACTCTATAAACTGTATTTTACTAACAAACTGGATATTTCAGCTTTTTTTCTTTAAATAAAATAATAAAAAAACCCAACCGAATTAAAAAAACCAAACAAACCTAAAAAACTCTAAAACACCAAACTCGCCATCTGGGATGACTATTATTGTTTATAAAACTTAAGAAGTTTAGTGCAGTAAAAGCCAATTAGATACTTGTTTAGTTTAAATCTCATCCTAGAGCTGAGAAAAGTCTTGGCTACAAACTAAAACTCATAATCAGGATCCTCTTTAGCTGTTTTCTTTTATGTGTAGGGGATTTCAGTAGGGATGAAAAAAATCTACAAATTCAGGTTCCATTCATGAGAAAATCCACGTGTCCATCTCCACTTTGTTGTCTTGTTAAGAGTGCAAAGAAATGTGAATGACAAATTGCGAAGATGTAAAATGGATAATCCAACCACCAGTGGTAGATCACGACACTGGGATTTGTTTGCCTTTTGTCTTGAGAAATAAAATTTATTCAATTCTGTGCATTGCTGTGTTTAAATCACACTGGTGTGTGCAAACACAGTTACACTTCCATTCAAGAAGAGATTAAGAGGCATCACACACAGCAAGTGGTAGCTGGATCACTGAGGGCACTTTTAGGACCTGCTCAAATCCTAAGGTGAGAACAGAGAATTTTTTCCTCCCCCTTTTCAGACTGAATGCTGTCACAGATTGGTGTCATGCAGCAGCAAAATACAAAAATAAGACAGAAAAAAATATTAGGAAAGATGAGTCTGTGGGCACAACTGTGTCTTGTGATGACTATGGAATAATATGTAGCTTATAGCTGGTCAAAACCTTTGAGAAGAGAAGGGGACCTTGATGGGAAATTTTTAACAGTGAGAATCACAAGCTGACCTGAGGGAGTTTTCTTTACGGGAATTGTTGAATATGGGATTCACTGACTGTATCACTGAGCACATTTCTGAGTGCTGGGTGTGGGATAAATAACGTGTGATAAAGTTGTCCAGTTCCCCAGATAATCTTTGCCAACCCTAATGAACAATAGTATAAGAAAAGAACAATAGCTGGCATGTTTATAGGAAATTTGGCTTATTGCTACTTCCAACTTGGTTGTGTGCGACAGAGATTTTATATTTTTGAGCTATAAAAGTGAAGATTGAAAGAGCAACTCCCTTAAAGGCTGGAAGCACTCGCAGGTCATGCAGATGGCCATGCTTTGGCCAGCGTGAGAGATGGAGCCTGGACCTGCAGAGCTGTCAGTGCCCCAGGGCCGGGCATCTGTTGCTGGTGCCCAGAGACCTGGTGTGGGTTATTCACCTGCTCACTCAGTGGGACACTTGAGTTTCCTGGGTTGCTGGTTTCTGTGCCAGCCAGTCTGAGTCACGCTGAAGTTGTTTGTGTTTGCAGATTCCCTGTTTAGCAGTCAGGTGTCCTGCTCTCACCCATGGAACCTGTGCACGATTTTCTGCTTAAGACAGTGTTTTGAAGTGCCCATTTTAACCTCATGTATCTTCTCAGTCGTCTCTGGGGTTCTTAAGGAGTGGACTGATCGCTGCACTGATCCTGGGTAATTCTGTATCCTGCTTTTCCATTACAGACACTGAAATCTGAATTGCTACACTTAGCAACACCAGACTGTTTCAAATCTGGCTTAAGACTCTCCTCAGTAAAGCAGCGCTTCGTCTGAGGTCTTCAGCATCTTGCACAAGAAGGCTGCTAGCTGAAAAGGTGATCCATTATTCATTTGGGAAGTATCTTGCCCAAAGACATGCATAGGACAGCTACATTTGGCACAATCCTGGAATTTTTCACAGCAGTTGTTTTCTATCCAGGTGCCTGGCAGCCAAAGAGACGAGTGTGGATCAGCGCACACTGTTGCCTTGTATAACTGAGTGGATCCTGAAGCTGGGAGTTCCTTGCTTTCCTTAAAATGAGATGGCCACATGGAAGGCAGTTTCATCACCCTGAATTTCCTGACTCAGCCATTGAAGCCTCACACAGGTGTGAAAGCACCTGGCAAAGAGCTCTGTGCCAGACTCGCAGGAGAAAAGGGGAAGTTACCCACTGGATACACAGGTAGAAGCTATGGAGAGATGGCAAAGTTCTTAGGATGGGAATGGTCTCTGTCTATCTGCAGAGCACCAACAAGGTGAAACAGATCATGGCTGTTGTAACAGCTGCTGACTGTTCTTGGATTTTGGGACAGAAATGTGTTGCCTGCTGGCCCATGCCTCTCACACAGCCCCCTCTCAACAGTGCGAGGGGTAAAACACAGGGTGGCCTCTGCTGGTGAACTCCCTGTCCCAGGAATATCATCACACTCAGTGGGAACATCCACCACAGCCACCAACAGACATTTCCCAAGTACTCATCACAATTCGCTTGCCTAATTAAATGGGCAGAATTGCTTCATTCCACTTCTTGGTGTAAATCTCTGATAGTTTTATCAGTGTCATGCTGTAAACTTTAATGCTGTAATCAGCACAGAACGTATCTGCCTATTTCCAGAGCATTTGAAGAGCCAAAATGTTACATTTTTATGTGCAGTTCGTTAGATCACTCTCACAGCCTCTTCTCTAAATGGTATTTTATTGCAATTTTAGTTTCTCTAGACATTCTGCAGTTGATAGTGAGTCCTAATCTAATTAAAACGCATTTTTTCCTACATTTTCTTGCATTTTTTTTGAGTAAGAATCAAATTCATTAGTGAGTAGTGCCAGGGATACTATTTGTTGACAGTTCAAAGTGTTAAACCTGCAAACTGAGGACTCTAAAGAATAAACCACTTCAGTGCAGGAGCTGTAGGTGATGAGACCTCTTTGCCCACTGTGACCTTTTCACACATCAGGGAATACTCGCTCTGTCCTTTGTTCTGCTACCACAGCAGAAAATTGTTTCACAAGGTAGATATTTGAGTTCTCCAGTCTGTAATTTCCTCCCAAAATGAACAGAGATCTTAGAGATCAATCTGAGAGGTCAATAATATCCATACAAAAAATTACTCCATTAATTTCTTTTAAATCATGTTATTCAACTGTTTGAAGCAATTATGGTACCTAAAGAGAATTCTAGGCACTCAGATTACATTTTGTCTTCTATTTCTGTTCTGAACTAAAGCCAGTCTCCAGTTTTACCTTTTAATGATAATTTTATCTATCTCACAACTTGGTAAGATGAATAATAGATCTTGATAAATCAAAATAATAGCAGTAGCAGTATGTTCTACAGTCTATCTATCTGACTATCCAAGAGGGTATCTTTATTAACAAGACAAGATTTGAGAGTTTTTTGGAGTTGGTTGTTGGTTAGTTGATTGGTTGGTTGGTTGGAGGTGGTTTTTCTGGTGGAAGAGCATGCACATGGTTTAAATACCCTCACAGGATATACTTTTATTTTCATTTAAATAACTTCACAGGAGCTTCCAATTCACAATGAAGTTCTAGTCATGCAAGCAGAGGAAAAAGTACTTTTCAGTCTGGATTGCTTTTAGCAAGCAGAGAACTCCTAAGAGACTCAAGCCCCAACAACCTCAGAGGTGGCTGCTTTGACTGAGCAGAGGTGTGAGCCCACATTCACATGGATCCAGTGTTTGAGAAGTCAGGTGCAGGGTCTGCTGATACATTCTGAGGTGCTGGTAAGAGAGATCTTAGAGTATCTGCTTTTGAGCAGCATGAATCCCAAGCATTTTTAAGTATATATAAGTCAGTGATGAAAAAAAAGTTTGGGAGAGTATACTTAGCTGTACATTTTAACATAATAGAATGAAACGGTGAAAGAATAAAGAGCAAAAATGGATCAGTAAGGGTAAAACAGGATTTTAACATGAATTCAAAAAGAAGTGCACGCTTAAAAAACTGAAAAGCAATTGCCAAATAAAGAAGTTACCATTTCAACTGCAATAATATATATAGCATATAAAATATCCTTCTGGTCTGGACATGTGCTGCTCCCCTCTTGTCTCAGCTTTACTGAGAATGTCTCTCTCTGCACATTAAACAGTCTGTCTTCATTAAAGCACAATAAGGTAAAATTCTCTTCTGCAAAAATCCTTACTTGAACCTCAGTTAATGCCATAAAAACACATAAATATTTCATAAATAATTTCCTGTTATGCATTAAGAAAAAAAAATTATCTTTGAAGGCATATTTTATAAATTCATTTAATCCAGTAAAATGATCCATGTCTGAAGTGCAGTCCCCAGCACTCTTTAAAAATTAAGAGCACTTGTTTGTTAGGTGAACTAATTATCAACTCTTGTCATGCCTTGAATGATGTGGCACAGATTTTGTCATCCCTAGTAAAGAGTTTTTGAATGTTGCATTGAAAAATCATGAATTTAAATATTCATGTTTTATTATCAAGTGTACATTTTTTTTTCCTTAGTGCTTCATTTATTTTCCTATTCTAAAAATATCTCATAAAGGATTTCAGTTATACAGCAACTCCAAGCTTCTTTTACTTTAATATATTTTCCACCAATTCTCTGTAGTCAAGGGCTGCAAAGTTCAGGACTTTAACTCTCTTATCTCTTGCCTTATGCATACATAAAAACAAAACATGTTAACTAGCAGAAAGAGGATCAGAAGAAATGAAAACAAACTTCATACTTGTGTGTGCTTGCTTCCTTTCCTCCCTACTGAAAAAAAAAATAGGAGAGAGTCATTCCACACCTCTCTGACTAAGGCAGCCATTCCCTGATTAATATAATAAAACAGATTCCCCAGGCGACAAAACATCAGGCTAACAAATAAAAATACAAGAGAAATGTGGGGAATGCACAATTGGTACGTATTTATAAAACTGTAATTTATTATCCTGTTTTCTCTAATGCTATCTCATGAGGGCTATGAATGAAAAACCACTGCACCCTGCACATGTACCACCATTTCTAGATTAATTTATGCAAAGGTCACAGGTCTTTAGAGAGAGCATTTAAATAATGTAATGTAGCTTATGGGGGAAATGCGGTAGACTTTATTATTTTTTTTGCATTTATTGAAACGATATGTGACTGACCAAGCACATGCTATTTTGAAAGACATTCAATCATGATACCAATTTTATTAGCCTTATCCTAATTAATCAGAGTAGCTCATTCTGTAAGAAAAAAGACATTTTTTGGAAACCATCAATGAAACAGTCACAGCTGATAGGCATTAAGTGGCCCATCATTTGGGTCTGTGCTGTGCTTTTGGATTTCCCCTGGTCTGATTGCACATTTACTTGTAATTTAGTGAAAGTGGGGCTAATTTTTTTGTGTGGTAGGGGCAGCAATTCCTTTTTTAGCACTAGCAAATCTGTGGAGGATGGTCACAGAGTATAGACAGCATCTTCTGATGTTGCTGCAGAGGTGACAGCCGTGGGATGGCTGGGTCAGAGGAAAAGCCTTGCATCCATCCATCCATCCATCCATCCATCCATCCATCCATCCATCCATCCATCCATCCATCCATCCATCCATCCAT
>JAWWMU010000243.1:30790808-30818246 GCA_035048155.1 Cinnycerthia olivascens | reverse complement strand
GATGGATGGATGGATGGATGGATGGATGGATGGATGGATGGATGGATGGATGGATGGACGGACGGACGGACGGATGGGCGGATGGACGGATGGACGGAGGGATGGATGCATGGATGGATGGATGGATGGATGGATGGAGGGATGGATGGGTGGAGGGATGGAGGGATGGATGGATGAGTGAATGGGTGGGTGAATGGATGGATGGATGGATGGATGGACAGACAGCCATAGTGTACATTTCTGCAGAGAGATCCCATGAAGGTGTTCAGCAGATCGAGCAGCTGCTGTGCCAGCACACATGGTTACCTCCTGCTCTCTGGCACACTTCCCAAACCTGAGCAATACACCTGTCCTCTCCTCAGCCTTAAAACAGGGCTCAGACTCTCTGAAGTGACAAGTGAGCATGAGGCATCACTATGGAGAACAGAGTAACTCATGCTAGAGGTGGATTGCCATCAGAAAAATTGTGTTGAATAATGCAGATCCCAACAGGATCATGAATGTCATTCTTTTTTTCTTTGAGTTTTAAAGAGTGAATATGCTTGGCACTTCAAGGAAACCAGAAATCCCTCTAGACACATTAAATTCCAACTCAGCTTTATATTATTAAGTAGCTAATGTGATCCTTATAAACACAAAAAAGTGCTGAACACAAGAAAAATAGCCCTTTCTACCATGAATAGTACTTTGTTTTGGACTTCACGGTATCTTTCCCTGAAACAGTCTACAGAGGATGTGAGTTCCAATAGCCCATTTTGTAAAAGTAGTGAAACACAGAGTGTAAACATTCTGCTTTCACTTTTGGGCTGTGCTACTCAGAAAATGACAGTTGACACTATAATGGATATACATATTCCTATCTCTTTTCCATTAAAAAAAACCAAACCAAACCAATATGTTTTAGTAGGTAAGGCTTATTCTATATGCAAAACAGGAAAGTGAGGCAATAGAGAGCAGATGAGCCCAGTCCTACAGTAAAAATTATGTCCTGCCTCCCAAGCCTTCCTGTGATAACAGGATTTTGAAGCTTCCACGTCAACCCAAATGAATGCTGAGGAAAATTCCTAAGTGCCTTGATCATAACAATTGTCCTGCCACAGTCACCTATCCTGGCCCTTAATGCTCGGTGTGTTTACACAGAGAGCTTTTTCCAGAGGTCTTCAGAGATTTAGGATGCACCTTCAGTCAGAACACCGTGACCCGTGTGGGGGTTCCAGACAAGCAAATGAGGTGCAGGAGGACAAAGAACAGCTCTGTCCTCAGGCAGCCAGAGGGCAGGGCTTGGGCACAGCCCTGCAGGAATCCAGCTGTGCTGCTTCTGATCTGAGCTGGGGCAGTTATGCTGCCACAGTGTTGGATGTGCTGGTGTAAGGCTGAGGGGCTCTGAGCCTTGTGCTGGGTTTCAGGTGGGACACATGGCTTGACTTTTTCTGACCTGTGCAGCTTTTTGCACTTTCATGGCTTGCTGACAGCCAGAGCTGCTTTTGAGTCAAGTGATGCTTTTTAGCCTTTTAGCTCGAACCACCCGCTATCAAGAAGGAACACGCAACAGATACTTTTACTCATTTTAACTTGTTCTGTGTCACATTCTTTCCCTGTTGGAAAGGTCATTTCAACATCTTGCTGATTTGTTGCATTTGCTTTTCCTTGCTCAGTGTCTGCTCTCAGCACAGGAACAGCCAATTGCTTTGCTTCACTGAAACCTTTACTGTAAGAAGGCTGAGATCACTTTCCTGAGGGGTGTTAGGTGGGAAACATTGCCTGTGTGTTTTGTGTCCCAGTACTTGTTCTCTGCTGTTTTTTAAGGACAACTGCAAGTGATGTAGTCATTTATAGACTAATTGCCAGCCCTAAAGGCTCTTGCTAATGATTTATACACTCTGCCAGTATAGTCAGAGTACTTCTACTACAAAACCTTACATTTTTTACTCAGTTATTTATAACTTTGCCTGCCTTTTTAAAAAAAATGCCCTTTTCTTCAGGCAGCAAAGGTTCACCAAGAAAATAATACATTTTAAGGACTGATTTTGTGGAATAAACCTAAGAAATAATCTCTGCAGGAATTTTATCATCCCAGTTATCTGGTTTTAAGGATGTTGCTTCTTTAAGAATTGAGACCACATTGTGTAATATTTTGTTTAAACTCCTAATCCATATTTCTTCAGTTCCAGTCTCCTCACTCCAAGGCTGTAAATGTAATGAATAGGTCTGATTTACAAGATGGATCATAAGAAAGCAGAAAAGGTCTTCCTTCTGCTGTCTGCTGGTCACAGACAATTCCACTTCACTCTTCCATTCAAAACAGAACAAGCTGCAGAAAATAAGTGTTTCCATGAAAAACAGTCAGGGAAACATCTGCCATGGAAAACAAGAGATGCCAATAAATAAAGAAGCTTCAAAAAAGAAGTTGTCCACCCTGTTTCATCAGAGAGAGGAACAAAGAATATTTACATCTCTCTATATTTAAGGTAAATGAAAGACTATGCTTTTATGAAAACATGTCCACTCTAATTTCTGGAGCCTTCCTCAGTCTGATGAAGGAAACAATGCCTTTTCTAAGCATCCTGAAGTTAAAGCTCTCAATCCACCATGATTAAATCCAGAAACATACATATCATATGTGACATTCTATTCCAGTTTTAGCAATATGTTTTCCCCAAGATGATATTTTTCACCCCAGCAAAGATGGACAGATGTGGTCAAGAAGAGTCAGAGCAAATCAAATCTGTGTAGTGACGTGACATGTTGCAGAGTATGGGTAGCAGAGAACTTTCTGCTCCTTTTTGGCTGCAATTTGTGAGACTGCCAGAGAGGAGATTATTCATATGGTTACCCTTGCTGCATGTGGAGGAGCTGTAGAGCAAATAAAAAGTTTACTGAATCAGCAGGCAGCTCTGTAATGCTGTTACTTCTGCACCTGAGTTTTTTCCCAAGAGCTGTAATCTCTACACAAGGAGAGCAATCAAAAGTCCCAAGATCTGTACAACTACTGCAAAAGGACACATAAAGAAAGATCTTAAGATCCCAGATACAGACTAATGTGTATTGATTTTTAATAAAGTGAAAATTAGATGCAATGCTGTTTTTCCATTCTTTGTTACTGTGTCTTCCTAAGGAGATAAATTCAAATTCAAATGCAAAATAATTCAAGTCAAGGGATTTCAGTTTGGTCTCCAGTAATCCAGTGTTTGGGGAATATGATGCCTATGATAGAGCTTAAACTGAATTGTTTATGTACCAAACACATAAGGTATTATTTCATCCTACAAGGCAATACCAAAGTCACTCCCCAAAGTCAGAGTGATTTGCAATCACCTGGTTTTTAAAGTGGAAACAATTATAGCAGAAATCGAGGTTTCCTCATAGAATTTTATGATTCAGAAAGACAGTTCATGCCACATAAACAAAAATGCTTCCAGCCTAAAAGCATGTGCATCAGTTTTGTAGAATGATGATCCCAAAATGGCGAATGGAAATAAAGATTTATTGTAGAAATCAATCTTAGATTTTATATTCTTGTTACTAATCAGAAGTTGTGCAGTATGTAAATGTCATATATAATAAAGGGGATAAAATACATTTTATTAGTAGGATTTTGCCAGAACAATACAATTTATATAAATAGTTTGTCTCAGCTAGAAGGAATTCAGCAGTGTTCTCAGAGGAATATTTGTTCTATGCAAATCAAGCTGGGTGTAGAGGACTCACACCAAATTGGATGCAGACAGCTATAGCATCTCCTGCTGCATCAATCTTGTTTCCCAACACCCGAAGGCTCTCAGCACTATACGTGTCTGAGGCAGTGTCCAGGCATGCCGGATCCCTGGCAGGCACTCAAGGACTCAATCAGACACGGAATTTCTCCGTGACTGCACCCACTGGCAAGCTCTGCCTAGCGAGGCTCCTTAACTCATCAGTCTCCCCCCCCAGGGTCACTCGAGGCCACAGGAGCTGGCTCAGAGCAGGCTCCTGCCTCACTTGACCACAGTGGGAAAAAGGGTGGAGAGGCTCTCAGGTGCCTTTCCTGAGAATGAGGAACCAGCTGCTCCATCCGCTGAGGCCTCGTGGTTTTGGGGGAAATGCTTTGTTTAGATTCCTTTAGTTGTCTCTCACTGTGTGGTTGTTTCCCCTGGCAGCAGGCACCTGCTCTTGGCCACATCTCTAGACAGGAGGGCAGGGATGGCCAGAGCCTCTCCTGCTCCTTCTTCATGCTCTTCTTTGGGATGTGACCTTATCTTTTTGTATGCATGGCAATCCTTCATATGCAGATTGTCCGTTTGTTGGACAGAGTACATCTTGCTGTTTATTTGGGATTCACTGTCTATGCATGGAGTAAGGTCAAAAGTGAATACTGAGATAATTCTGGCTTGCAACCTGCTCAGAGAGAGCTTAGTAGCATGCAATAACAAGTCCATGATTCTTGCTACACCTTTATTAGTCTCCAAGGACCTGGATATAAATAAAAAAAAAAAAAAAAAAAAAAAAAAAAGAAATCAAATTCTTATAGCTAATTTTATTATTAATTTTTCTTTTAATTTTTTAATGTTTTAAACCCCACTTATTAGATCTTATTTTACATTTATCTGGCTTGTCTATCCTATTGTTACTATTGTTATTCAATTATTGGATTGAGGGATAGTTTTCCAGAAATCAGGTGCTGCATAATTTTGAATATGTTGCCTTCTGTTCCTGTTACTTTGATGTGTGGAGCAGGGAGGAGGTGCTGGGATAAAAGGGGAAAGCACAGGAGTGAGAAGTGTTTCATAGAGATAGAAACTAAAATCATCTTTAGGAGGATGGAGCCCTGCAGGACATCAGCAGGATGAGGTATAATGGGATTTGGGGGTTTTTAAGATGTTCTTCTCAAGCATGTTCACAAACAGTATTTATACCAGCAAAGAAATATGTAATCAATGAAATGAAAAGTATAAGAACTATGATAATTCAAAATAAGTTAACTTCTTCTTAAGAAAAATTTGGAAAATTGTTGGAGTTGTATATCTCTTTTTTTGGCTCTTATAGCCTCCATTGCTGTTGGTTCTTTTCAAGTTAGATGAGTTGATTTTTGATGACCTGCTTTGGGTGAGACAAGCATGCCAGAAGTCCCTAAAAACATTAACTTAATTACACCATTCTCCCCAGATCACTACAACTGGCAGGGCACAATATGTAGCAAAAAATGTTCCTTTTCTCAGTTTATAATTACATTTTGTGTAAACACAGACCTTCAGGTCTCAAGTATCCACCTTGAATGAAATATAAAGTGGATCATTTACAAGATTTTATTTTCAGGGGGAAGTTGATATGCTTGAAACAGTTGTTTCAAAAGTTTGGTTTGAGTAATGACCACTAAGTAGAGTAACTGCTTCTGGAAAAGGGGACAAGCTTGTGAACTTGCTCTTGCATCTGTCTCACCCAAAGCAATGTGCCTGCACAGGTGGGGTGAGCAGTGGGTGCTGCACCAGCCCTGTAATTCCAACCCAGGCTCCAGTGCAAGTGCAGCTTCTCCAGCTTCAGTGCAGATGTTTTTCATACAGGAAGCCTCTAATCCAAACTTTCCCTCCTCTCCTCTTGCTGGCCTCACATGGCCCTGTCATGCTCTTTGCTCATTCTGAAACAATTATATACATTTGAATGGCAGCCAGACCGACTGCAGCCTGTTTTTCAAAAATTAGCTTGTTGTTCTGACAATTGCATTTAGCAGAACATTCAAATCAACCAGGATGAAGGTAGAAAATAATTTAATTTTTCTTGTTAATGAGCTTAAGTGTGACAATCCACTAAGTAAGTCCTGTTTCTTCTTCAGCCTTTTCTCTTATGTCCCACACTCAGGCACAAATTGTACATATGTACGTCTTTACTCATACTAGAGAATTTCCAGATTGCACCAAGGAGTCTTTGCCAAAGCATTTCTCTGAAGTGCTTCTACTTCAAAAAAAAACAATCAAGGTGAATCCTGAAAGATGCTGTACAGCACTTTGCTTGTGTTATAACTTGTAAAGCCCAATTCAACAAACCAGTTTTCCTGTGATGAAATATTACATTCCTGCTTTGAAGTGACAGGGTGTCAGGGTGACATGAATTGCTTGAAAAGTTTCATAGCAGAGCTCAAGAGATTTGTTTTCAAGGACGTGCATATTCCTTGTGTTTGCACAATTAAGAGACAGATTTGTATTTTTTTTCTGTTGCCAAAACACACAGGAAAGTACACATAATTTGCTGGAATACAATGGGAGAAGGGAACCTTCTGAAGTATTTTATTTAGGTTTCTGTTCTGGTTTATATTTGCTGCTCCTTTTTTAGTGTTCTTTTCTGGAATTTGGAATGAATCTGAACTTGCATTATCCCAAAATTTATAGCGCCTGTGAGCATGTGTGTGGCGTGGGTGGCTTAGGAGTATTTGCTGGATCCACAAAAGGAAACTTTTGCATGTATTAAGATGATAAATTTCACAACTGCTTTGAAGGTGAGCAGGAAAAATCTTTATAATTTGATTGATTGAAAAGACCTGTCTAGTGGCCACTATCAATCATATATTTTTTAATTTTCAGATTTCTAATTTGCCCATTGTGTGGCTTAGTCAGAACATGTTTCATGCAAACTAGGGATTTATTAAAAAGTCCTAACACCCCACGTTTGTTTGTTTGTTCCCTCCCTTTGTGTTACACAAAGACAGAATAACACCGTTATATCTTTATTTGTTCCCATGGAGATTCCAAGACACCAGTAAAAGAAGATCTACATTATATAAAGATCACGAAACATATCTCTAACACATGGGCTCCCTGCAAACACCATGACACCTTCAGGCTGTGTCTGTGTGACCAAATCCAAGCATGCCTGGAAACCTTTCTGTGCACCAGGCTGCCAACATCTCTGCTGGAGAAAAGAACTTTGCCTGGCATGAATTCATCCTTTTGCAAACAGTGCTGTACCCAAACAATTCCTGGGCACTTTTTGGCTTTTTGAGAGTTAAATTATTGTAGTGGCCATTCCCTCCAGGAAGACCTCCTGGAACCCCTTCTTTTGGAGGCTGGAAGCAGTTGTTCAGCACTGACACAAGCCATCCAGTCCACTTGGACCCAAACACAGTCTCAGGCCAAGCTCATTTACTGGAGCAGGTGTCGCCAGAAGAACTTCTACAAGAGCCAGAAGAAACTGATATTTCCCCACTCCTTGTGCCGTCTTGGAAGGTTATTTTGGAAACAAAAAAAAAGCCAACACCTAGTGTCTTGGATAAGGAATATCTTCTTTGAGATTTTTATGGTATCAGGTATCATACTAAACTTACAAAGGGATCTTGCTCCAACTTGGTTGCAACCGATCCCTCATTTTTGAGAACAGATTTTCTGTTGAAATGTTTTCATCTCGGCCTCTGTCCCAGTTTGTTTCAGTTTCCCACAGACCTGCTGAGCTCCATTGTTGTTTCAAATGAGAAATGGGGAAAAACTACAATTATCCTGAAGTTTCAGGGCAAGATGTGTTTGAAAAAGAAATTTATAAGTCTGGATAAACATTGGACCTTAAAAGGATAGGTCACAGAGTACTGAAAAGAATAAAGATTTTAGTAGAACATTGGAGGTTCGCAAAGTTATAAGAAATCCTCAGGAAAAAGGAAAAATAAGACTGACAGTTAACTGATTAAAGATATATTCTTCCTCTGGTAAAAAATGAAACAGTTAAAAAATCCAGATTGGCCACTTAGAGACTTCTGTCATAAACCAAATTACAAAAATCACCCACAGAAGTCAGTGAAGAATCTAGTCTTGATATAACAAGGGTAAGTGGATGTATAGGCTTGTGATTTAAACAATATATTAATATTTTAACATGTTTGCTATATTAAAAAATTCCCAACTTAAATCCAGCCAATTGACATGGAATAATTTGTGCCTCAGAGGTGGACTGAATTAGTGAGAATATTTTTGACAGTGGAAGAAAATCCAAAATATAAGCAGCGTAAAAGGAAGAATTTACAGAGCAAAAAAATGGTTTATTTACACCAAGCTTCCTCCTAGAAAGACCACAATGAGAAATATTTGCATCACTAGCAAAAACAATTAAAAAACAAAAAAGTAGAAGTTCTGCAGTGCTGCTGGCTGGCTCCCAGACCAAGGGGCAGTCGAATGCCTCTTCCTCCCACTCCTTTTGGTACTAGCAGGAGTCAGAAACTCTGAGGCCAATAGCAGCATTAACAGTGTAAAGGTCTTTTTGGATCTTCCAAGCGGAGTTCTATTCAATCCTTTTTTTTTTTTTTTTTTACTTTGGATTGCTCTCTGCCAATTTGTTATTTCTTTTTTTCAGGATATGTCAGGTTTGCTTGTTTCTGCCTTTCACTGTTTTCTATCTTTCATATCTTTTATTACTTCTGTGAATTGTCACTCTCTATCTTTTTCTTCCAGGAGAATGATTTCTTCCCTTCCTGATTGCTCTTCTGTAACTGCTCCTCCATCTTCCTCCTAATCTGTGCCTGTCATATCTGCTTTTCCTCACAGAACTCCTTGTCCAGGTTTTCTTTTTCAAAGGTAAAAAAAATTAAAGTTATAAACCATTCTAATATTTTGTAAATTATTTGTTCTTCTGTCTTCCACTTTATCTCTTCACTCAAACACATGCACTCTGCTGTCTGTTTAATTTATAGGTGATTTTGTATCATCTCTCTTGAGAAATTCATTATATGCAAAATCTCTTTCAAGACCTTCACTAACAGAGTGGTGATTGATACCATGTTGGAATAAGTCAGAAGTGACTCAGAGAGTTTTGGAGAGGTACAAAGCTTTGAATGCATTCTGGAGCATGCAATAGGACCTTGCACGTCTTTTGCCTCTTAGAACTGGAATGTGCAGAAGTTGCACCACTGCAATCGAGAGATGAACATTCCTTGTCTAAAGGGTCTGTCACAACAATTACTGTGATAGACTATTTTACTGCACAAAGGAAACCAGTGCTTGGAGTTTGGTTTTATAAGCACCCTATAGGTACTGTCCTACCCTACAATTTTTGCTTTCAATTGAAGGAAGAGACTTCTTAATGGGGCTTTATGATGGCAGTTCTCCAGATGGGATTTATTTGCTAAGAGCTGCACACATGTGTATTCCCTAATGCAAGCCAAAATGAGACCTTCTTCAGCATAAACCACAAACTGAAAAGTAGCCCTGTATGAGGCAATATTAAGCCCAGAGACACCAAGCACCTGGCATCTGGTATTTATCTAAGCATTGAGTTTGGCTTTGGCCACTAATCCCAGCAATATCTGGGAATTTGTTGAGTCCAGTTGTGACACACACCACGGTTTGGATGACTACTGGCTTTTCTTGTGGACAAAATCCTACTTTTAATTAAACCCTGAAGGTCTGAGGATGTTAGGTATTTATTGTCAATGCCAGTAACATTTTCCCTTTGATCTCAATGGGAAGTGTTCCCACTTCCAAGATGAAAGACATACCGAAAAGGACATTCCCCATTAAATAGATCTGCTGTCTGTAATGACCTAAAGTTCTACCAAGTCTTACTTAACTTTCAGGTTTTTCTGCCTACCACCTTTCAGTAGGATAGTCTTAAATAGTACTGAAATTTGTCCTTGTGCATTTTTCAGTAATGACATCAGGTCAAAGTAAACTTAGCATTTCTAGCACAATAAACCATTTCCCTGTGGTTTACTAGAACAGTCTGAACCTGGCATGTGTAACATTTTCTCTGTGGAATGATTAATATCATGTGAGCCAATGGCTGAAATAATTACAAATGAAGGAAAAGGAGCTACGGCAAAGGAAATATGGCGCTAATGACCAACTTAGCAAAGTAAAACTGTGATACACCTCAGAAAACAGCTGGGCATCAGATGCAGAAAGCAGCAATCCCACCTCTGGACCATCTCTTGGCCAAATAGCATACTGATCTTTTCCCAGTCTAGATATCTCTGTTCTGCCATCCCTGCAGCCTGCAGTGCCATCAGCTCTGGGGTTTTCCACTTGCGAAACTGTCCATAAGGCAGTCAATCACCAGAAATGTTTTAAAGAGCAAAATGCATCTGGACCTTGGAATGTCTGAAGGGACCCTCTGGATTGTAGGGAGAGGGGTGGTTAAGGATACCTGAACTCTGTTGTGTTTTCTGCCAGGCCTCTCATTACTCATTACTCCAGATACATGAGTCCAGTCTGTACAGCTTTACTTTCCTGTTACTGCATTTCAAATTGGCTTGATTTGACTCTTACAATTTAAATTATTTTTTCATTCTTGAACTCAAGTGATCTTACACATCAAGTGGTTCGTATATTTTCCTGCAGTTAATTCTACTTTAGTGAATGTCACTGACTATAAGATTTTATACCTAAAATCTTCCTGCTAAAGATCCCAAAAGGCACTGGATATGCTAAGATATGTGTTTGTAACAGTAATAATTATATTTTGCGATTCCTCTGTTTAATGATTCACCTGACCTTTTTAAATTTGAATTTTTACTTTGTATAAAGAACTAAGAAGTTGAATTTATATTTTTAAAATAGTTACAACCACACGTCTCTCAGCTGGTCTGATCAGCGTTACTCAAACTACCAAGAGTAGGAGAAAAAAATCCCAGTGAGAAATCACCTGAAATCAGAAAGTCACCATGGCAAGCTAGGTTGCCAAGTAGTCACTTTTTTGACCCTGGCCAGCTGGTATTGTTCATTCTTTGTAAGGCTCCAAGGCAGATCTGGAGGTTTCCAGGGCTGGCCCAGCCCACAGAGCAATGAGCGTTGTCAGCTCAGAGATGCAGAGGTCTCAGCAGGCTGCATGACCCATGAGTTTCTGTCAGAGCTGGAAACAAGTGAGATAAATGGAAGTTCTTGTCCATTCCCTCTGCTTAGTTTGTTTGTGATTTTGAGTCTGAAAGGCAGATTCTTCAAAACACCATTCTTTTGATTTGAGTAAATTTATTCAGCTGCTTTAATGAGGTGCCAAGAGTAAAGTTGTTTAACACACATTTTTCAATTAATGTGGCTGAGATTTTGCTGAGATTTTGGATTCAGATGGCAGGGGATTATAAACTAAGGTTATTATATAGGTTTAGAAACAAGCAACAGTAGGGCTAGTTCTAGTTTTTGTCCTATAGAGGACTTGTGAAATAAAGCTTCAGCTTAGGGCTAGTGATCAAATAAGGGTGAGTGTTTGAACTGATAGGAGCCTCAAAACTAGAGTTTGTTTTGTTTTTTCCAGAATGAGATTATAGATTTTATTTAGGACCCAATGAGTTTATTCTGTCTGTAGTGGTAGCAGTTGCTGACCCATGATTAAGGTTAAGGCTAAGATTAGCATTAGGGTTAACTTTAATGCAGACAGTGGCCAAGGAGCAGCTTGCCTAGGTTTTTGTCACAATTCCATTGCCCAGAGAGGATGACCAGTTAGGTTCAAATTTGTATTTTAACTGGCGGTTTTTAAGGAGCTTGAACTGTACAAAACTGAAATATGTTTCCCTCTCACAGAAGAAGAACAAATGCCAACAGAAACACCCTAATTAGGCTCTTTTAGTTGCCAAGAATTTCAGATTAGAGGAAAATCAGTATATTGCTGGATTGAAATTGGTGTTCACACAAGTCACATGCTGCAGAACTACAAGTCCATGAAAGGGAGAAGCTGTCCACGTGGATAAATCAGGCCTCTTGCCTGAATCCAGTCTCTCTAGCTGATCTGCAGTGCTATGGTTAAAGGCTGAGGACAGCAAGGACCCAACCTGTATTGCAAAACAACTCAGGAAACCTCTGGAGGTGGATGTGAACCAGGGCCGAGCCCGGGTCTTGTGACGGAGTGACTGGTTTATGGATAAATATAGGACAACAACTAGGGGTCACAATTTCACTTGCAGGGGGAACTAAGAATTAACTTTCGAATTAGCAATGCTGTGTTGTAGCTAATGAGTTTTCAGGAGCTAATGTGTGTGGGTTGGCAGTGTCAGCAAGGGCCGGTGCTATGGGGTTAGATGTGGGGGATAGAAAAAGATGTTCCTAATACAGGCTTAGTCACAGGTCCTTGGCTTTCCTCTCTGACCACTTCTGCCTGACCAGAGATCCTAAGCTCAGGGCTAGCTGTAGCCCTGGCACATGGCCTAGAAGGGCTTTTGAATCCATGCTGCATACTAGGCAGCAGCACTGGGGATTTCATGTGGGAAGGAGTTTCTGTGAGTCACACTGCTCTGGTATCTCGAGTCTATCTCATCTGGAGTAAAGGGGAGGATGGGGGCCAAGGTTAGGCAATGGCTTAATGTTTTCTGAGTGAAAATGCAGATTTAGAACTAGTGCTGAGAGGGCCAAGTGTATTTGTGTCAGACAGGACTTGCAAAAGTTGCCATTTTATGCGCATAGCCAACTTTTATAATTTCTTCAGTGAATCTAGAAGAAAGTTTGTTTTCACTAGAAATATTGCTGGTTTGGATATGTGATATCCCCTTCAAAAAGCAGCTATACTAATCAAATGTAACCAGTCTTCACATTCATGGAAAGGATCTTGAAAATTTCTGTGGTATTAGATAATTATTTACAGCTATCAGCATGACAGTTCTTAAATTGTGTTATAAGAGTAGATACTCTCTATTAAGTCAGAGCATTTGGGGCAGGTTTACACTGTGCAGTGTTAACCTGAGACAAAAGTTCTCCTCTCTGTGGGTATTGTGTTCCTCCACGTGGATGCATCAGAATTACTGTGCCAGATGGGTGATGGAGTACAACCCTCTTGCTTCCCTGTAAGAAGAATGCTCAGGAAGCAATTTTGAGAAAGAAGAAGTTTGGATGTACTTCCTCTTCCTATTTTTGGGATAGAGAGAAACAACATAATATAGCAGCAGCAGAAGAGTTCTCGTCATAATCCTTTCTCACAATAAACAGAGTTATCTTGTTTCTTGAGTTAAATTTGCACCAATAAACACACAATGGGTTCCCACAAGAATATGCCCAAGGCAGGCCTCCACAGTCTAAAAACCAGCCTAAAAAGTATCTGAACAATGCCCAAAGTACAGGAATTATCAGGTTTTTGTACCTGTCCTGCAGCCTAAGAATTCACTTCTAATGTGAAGTTCCTAACCCTAAGGATGTCCAAAGTACTCCCAAGCATCTGTAACCTCACAGTTATAATTCACTATAATTTTATTCTGTTTCATGTAGGGATAAAATATTTTATCACTTTGATGACACTATGGTAAAAAAGAAAAGTTGCTGAGAGTAAAATGCAAAAGCAAGTGATAAGATTTTAGGCATATGTAAGAATAGTGCTGATGTTGAAAATAGTGGAAATATTCAAGTGTATAAGATTTTGTTCATAAAATATCAATGTGGCTGATAATTAACTGTAATGCTGCAAAAGGTCAATTAGATGTTCATTACAAAATAAGTCCCATTACAGCTGTGACTTAAAAATCAAAATCAAACTGTTCACAATTTTCTATATCTCATTTTGGTGCCAAAAGGTTCAGATGATGCTAAAATACTCATCTTCTATAGGACATATTTTTTTCTTATCTTTCTCCTAACCATGTAATCTCCCTACATTCAGAGCTACCTTCTTTTCTGAACAATTTTGGTGGTACATGGCATGCCTTTTGTATTTTAATTGTATTTTAAGATGATGGCATAGCTAGTAGTAAATGCTTCAGTTTTTCTGTGGTTGCACACAAAGCCAATGTTTTCAGTAAAGTTTAGGGAAATTAGACAGTCAAATCCCCATAAATTTCAGTGGATGCTGGACACAGAACTGGCTCTGCTGCTTTGAAAATCCTGAGATTTACAATTTTCTTTGCTTTTACTAAGTAAATATATCAATCTTTTAAAGTGAAATATTTAGAAATGAATGGAAATACCTGTTCTGAATAGATCTAAATATTACAAAAATCTAGCAGTATAAGTCTTGTAACTTGTCCACACTCTTTTCCATCACTCCTCCCTTTGCAAACTAAGGACCTGAGGAGCCAGCGACTGAAGTCAATGGAAAGTGAAGCTGCTGAGCAACTCTGTAAACAAACCCTCACAGCTCAGTGAGGTATTCACAGAAAAGCATCCAAAAATGTGCTTTCTGTTTGTGCAGTGTCTAAGTGCTCCAGGGCTGATACCAACTCCAAGTGCAGCTGCAGTGCGCTCTGGAGTGAAGGGAGGTGTGTTTGCCACGGGGATCTCTCAGCCTCCCAGCCCTCAGGTGTACAGCAGAAATAACTCTAATGTGGGTGTGGGCAGTCTCCAACTTCAAAAGCAAAGGCACAAATAATTTTGGGTGCTCATTAATTCCAAACCAAAACTGAGGCAGAACATGGCTCCTTTTTCCCAGAAGTTTTCACTGATTTTTCTTTAATAAAGTTTAATATATGCTGTAGGATATGTTCATGTCAATTTGTGTGCTCTGTTCATTTTCAGAAGTCTCAGGGCAGAGCATTTTCACATGCTGAAATTAGAAAGCCATTCAAATTAAGTAATAAGCCAGTATTTTACTTCTTAACTGTTTGTTTCTGGTTGGTTGGCTTTTTAAATGCATGTAACATATTTTATCCATCTATTTTATCCATCTTCACGAGGCAGTGATGTTCCCTTAGTACACAGGGATTTTTAAAGGGTGGTTTCACTTAGGCAATAGATTCAAATGCTTAGTTACTTTAATGGAATAAAACTGGTTTCAAAATATTTCAGAACATCAGCCCTGGAGAAATCAGCTTCCCTATTCTGATTGTCACACAGTGACAAAACCATTTCCTCAGTAGTTATCAGATGGTGCATTTTTGAACGGCCATGACCAAGTATCTGTGGGTGGGAAACCCTTTGTTTTTTTACATCTTCTCACCCACTCTTGACTGATCTACCCAGAGTGCTCCAAGGACTGAGGAGACACGAGGCAACACCCATGAAAGCAATCAGTCTGGTGCAGGGCTGGGACTTCTAAGACACAACTGTGCATGGAAACAAAATCTGAAGAACAGGGGGGAAAATAAGCTGATAAAAAAATGGATTATGCATGTCCTTTTTCACTTCACGATTCCTGGTTGTGGGAGGTGCCAGACCATTCCGAGAGGAAAATTTAGGGACAGAGATGGTATACAGTGTGTGTCTGGGAGAGCTACAGGGTGCCAACTTCTCCCACCCTATCTTGGCTTCTGTGACAAGTTGGTCACCTGCAGATCCAAGTCATGCAGAAAGAGAAAAGTACATTTATTTAGGCCCAGGTCCATGACTTATAATGCTATTTTTTTCTGTGTATTCAGACAAACCTGATGATTTCATTTTGATCTAATGGCCCCACTGCTCTGACCTCTCCACACCTGTTATGACTCAGCTAACTTAGAATACAAAAACCATTAAAATTTTACAAGTATTTTACATCCCATATGACTTTTTGAGTAGCTAAACATGTGCTGTGGAACTTTGATACAGTTTGGATGGCAAAACAGTTTCTGTTAAAAGAAATGCTAAGGAATTTGATATATCCTAATGAAAATTGTAGGTCTAACATCCATGCTTGTGTGGTTGTACAAGCTTATGTTATACTTTGATTTACCTCTTGCAACTCATCCTTCTGAAAAACAGATCAATATTGAACAAAAAAGTCAAGGTATGATTAGGCTTGCACACGTTGTGGCTTATCGACTTGAAAAGATGTTTTCTGCTATTGAATTTTTCCATCTATCACATTTTTGCATCTCCTTATTTCTTCCAGATAGCTGGTTCTCATAAATTATGCAATGAACGTCTCACTCAAAATAAGGATATTATTTTGAGTGATATCCTCCAAAGAATTAATTTGAGGCTTCAACTAGGTCATTCCTGTTTGTGGCCACGTAGACCATTATTTTTAACATGCCCCAGCAAAAATAGCCGTGCTACAGAATGTCTAGGGAAATGAAGAAGTTCTTGAGAATCTGGCTAAGACATTTTTTACTGGTAAAGTTACAGAAACCATTGAAGAGGAGGCTATACTAGGAAAAAAAGACAAAAAACAAATCTAACAGCTGAGATGGAGGATTCAGTTCTCGGAAACCAGTAGGGTGTAATTCTTCAATTCTCTTCTGCATATTTCAGTACAAAATCAACCTCTCTCTGGGAAGGTAGAAGAGGAATGAAAGGAAGTATTCTATCTACAGCTGTCAGAAAGAAATGCACTAATTGATTTTACATCAGCCTTCCAAAGTTAGAGTAAAAAGAAAAGGGCAATTTTAAAGTTCAGTTAATATTTCTCCCATTTGTTATTCTAATAATCCAAAATGAACAGTAGGACTTTAGAAGAAGGGCCATCTATATTGTAATCTGAGTACACCAAATTGAATTGGACCCTTGATTTTCACAAATACAAGTTTAGAAGTCCAAAAAAAAAAAACAACCCAGGGCTAATTCAAGTGAGCTAAAAATCAGAGAAAAAAACAACATATGCATAACTCAAAGCTAAACATAATCCAGATAGTTTAGGTACTGTTTTTACAAACTTTTTCTTTTACCTTTTCAGTTTTTCACTTTTGTGGAAGGATATTCTGTTCTGCCACTAAACTTTGCAGTTTTAATGGCCACTCTTCTCTAGGTTTTCTTAGTAGCAGATGCAGCAGAGTGTGTTTAACAGCAGGAGCCTTGGCCTGGGGAGTCATGAGCCCTACCCAGTGAGCACTTCCAGCACAGCTTTTACTCTGTTCTTCCACACTGACCCAACAACCTAGCAAACATTTCATTATGTAGGCTCTGTGGGACATGTGGGATACAGAACAGAGAGCATGAAAGGCTAGGAACACTTCACTATTATTTTCTTATTATTTTGCAGTTACAGAATGTTTGGCAAATGATGGTACACAAAGTTGCAAGGCAGATGCTATAAATTGGGTCAGTATGATATATATGTCTGCCAAAGAGCTGTTTAAGTACATTTTCACTGTTTCCAGCAAAAATAACAAGAGAGAAGTAAAGACATCATGAAGTAATTATGTCATTTGGAAAGAAAATATAGCAGGGATTTTTTAAGCATACATGCAAAGGGAAGAACAAATTGAACACACACCATACTTGAAAACTTAAAGAAAAGGAGTAATGAATAGCACAAAAACAAAGCCATTATCTTACCCTCAATTCAGTCTGAAATGCAAATTATATCATACACAGGGTCACTAATGAAAGGAAAGGTGGAAACTGCTGTCTTTAATTTGGATACCATTTTTAATTTCTGCTCAAGAAACAAGGGGGTTTGTAATGCCAAATGTTTTATAAACTAGGGATTAGTTAAAACAGTGGAGCATTAGTGGAGCATAATCAATCCAACTATAACCAATACAATGGTGCAGGCCTCAGTCTTGCCTGATCCCTAATGTAGGGGCTGCCCAAGTATCCTCATGGTGTGGTAAGAGTCTCTCAGGCAGAGATGTTTGGTGTTACTTCCCAAACGGGGATGTGTCCACACAAGGAAACTACAAACACATCTACCAGAAAAAACAGAAATTAAGCTGAATACATAAAATAACATTTTTTTTAGAGATGAAACCATGCACACGAGAGTAAGGGACAAATGGTCAGTGACAAAGGACAGAAGGGAAAAGCTGAGAAAGGAGAATCCATTGTAAATTGTAAATCTTCATTGTAAATCTCAGGGGAACTTCACTGCTCTGAGTGCCAGGAGACAGCAACGTGGGGAAATACACCAAGAACCAAGGCCACTCGATAATGGGCTGGACTGAAAGACCATGGTTGTGACTAAGTCAGTCCTAAGTGACTAATTAAGCCCTTTCCATCTCCAATGTCTCCAATAAAACCTCTGCCCTAAAATAAAAAATAAGTATCTGCAGATGAGCCAAAACATAAAGGGATATTTCCTCTAGAAAAGATCCAAGGGCCTTGAAGGCAAAGCAAATCAAGTGATTTTTGGTTTGGAAGGAATTAATATTGTTGTGGGCTGTAGAGACGATCAAAATCCCCTAAAGGAAACTAGTAAATACCTATTTACCCTAAAATTAAGAGGTGATACTTAGCTGTGTGACGTGGAAATGTGTTTAAAGAATCTTTATGAATGCAGTGCTTTGTTATGGGGCCCCATGCTGCAAGCCACTGGGAGTCTTTTTTTTCTTTCAACAAAGTGGCTGAAGATTTTAAGGATTTGCTAGCAGGTTTGTGTTACAGCTCCTAAGGGTATTTCCTAACGTTAAACTTGCTAGTGAGTATAGTGTTGGAGCTGAGTGAAGTTTTCAATATCAAATTATATGTAGCTAGATAGCCCTGTCTCTTCCACAATGGGAAATATTTGACTGTATTTGCATTCCTATTTGCTTTATGCAAATACTTATGAGAGCTTTATGGCCCACTGTCTACAACATGCCACTTTTCATGCTATTCCTTTTTTGGTCTGGAAAACTTTTTTAGGGTTTTCTTTTTTTTTGTTTTTTTTTTAATACTATACTCTGCAATACTGCATTACTCACAGCAATGTTCCACATTTAACCATTTTATGGGACTGTTTAATGGCTTGAGTTATGCTTAGAACTTGCAAAGTCACAGGTTATCAGTGTCAAATGATCTAGATTCATGCACTCACAGGGCCATGTTCTGTTCAGGATCTTTCCAATTCTTTTAAGCTATATAGTTCTTTGAAAGCCAGAACATCTTCTAACATGGGCTCTTCTTTCTTGAGCTTTGTTTTGAACATCCCCACGGTAGTGTGTGGGGAAAATCTGAGCAAAAATAGAAAGGAAACTTCAGAATACCCAGGGAAAGGAAAAACCTGACAGAAAGCTTTCAAATATTAGCAGAGCTCTCTGAAGTTGAGAAGAAGGAAGCAGAAGTTTGGAAGTAAAAGATACTTGTACTTTTGCCATTAGCTTGGCCCCCAGCTCTGCTTTTGTGCATATGCAGATGCACATGCATGGTGAGAAATTATTTTCCTCAGGACTTGCATCCTTGTTATTTATTATATTCCAGCAGCATGACATGATATACCAAGATCCCAGCTGGATTTGGCCCAATATTCCAAAATTAAGCAAGCAAATGGATGCAAGTTAGAATCTTTCATTGAATTCAGAAGTCAGTTAAGTTATGCCATAGCTATTCCCTCAGACCATGTTGCCCAGCTTTCAGCATTTACTGAAATGAAATGCAGTGTGGCACTGCAGACCTGGACTCTGCTCCCACACATCAATTCTCTCTTCTTATTCAAATTTCTCACCTCCAAGGGGGCTTTCCTTGTTGAACTCTCCTGTTTCACACCAAGAACACCCTTTTGACTCAGTGGGCCTAATAAAGCAATATTCTTGTACAGTTTTTGTTTTACATCTGTGGTAGGTTTGCATAGGTGGTAAAATCAAAAAAGATTCTTCCACTAGCTCTGCTGAAAAAAAGAGCACGTGCCTGTCAGAGAAAACATGCATCCTGACCAGCTCTGAAGTTACATGGAAGAAAGTTCCATACTATCCAAGGCACGTGATAAATAACTGGCATTCACTTTCTCCTTCCTAGTCTGCGTGGGTAAGAATAACTGGCATGAATTATTTGGCAACATTTGAGCAAATTCTTTGAATTTCATCTGGTTTAAATAACTAAAAGTTTTTCTCTCATCTTGAAACTATCTTATGAACCTATTTATAAACTTTCCTCCCAGTATGGGAGTATTGAAATGATGCTTCCTATTACCCAGTAGGGAGGCTTAGTGTCAGGCCTTGAGTTTTGGGAGCGGTTTGGGAGATTCTTTCTTCTTTCTTTTGATGCTCTTCTTGCATTTTGATGCTCTTGTTGCATAAATAAAGATTTCATAAGAAAAAGGACAAGAATTCAACAGGACTCAATTCCCAAACGCACAAGGTAGCCCACCCATGTATTCAGTCATTTTCAGTCCATCTTAATGACTTCTTCTCTACAGGAGACAGGACAGACAGGGTAAAATGAGGATTTCATCCCAGAAAAGCATGCACCAGGTCAGTTAGGCTGTGTTACCATGTCTTGAATACTTGACTCCCTGTATCAGAGACCCTAAGTTATAAATAACCATAAAAGTAATTTTTCCATAAGCAGAATTATTTGCTTACTCATGTCTGCCAGCTGTCCAAAAGTGACAGAAAGGAAGGCAGCTTTAATAAAAACATGAACCAAGTACAGTTGGATTAATCTTTCAGACAATACATATCTGGCATTCATGCAATGCAAAACAATAAAAATAATAATAAAAAAAGCAAAAGTGGTGTACTTTGTTTTGGATACAGAAGAGAAGAACAGATCTGCCACACCATTTCTAAAATGGGCCAACAGGCTTTTGCTGAGCTGAAGGAATGTGGCCCACAAACCTCTGTTTCAGGATGTAACCTCAGTATAACCAGGAGCTCTATGATTTCCAGGTAAAAAAAGCTGTTAAAACCTTTATTCTTAATAAAACTTTTAAATAGGGTTATAATTGTGCCAGGGTTTATTAGTGCATATGTACCCTTCTATTGTATACAGGATCAATGATTAAAAGAAACTTGTTTTGTCCTTCCTTTAAAGAAAGAATATTAAATTAAACCTAGGATAGAAAAAAAAGTGCAAATGTTATTTGATTTTTTACATTCTATGCAGTTACCCCAAGTCAGGCTCAAACGAAGAAATGATTGATGCTAAAATTCCTTTTGATTGTATAATTTCTATTTTCTCTCTACCATTTATAACATATCTAGCTCTTGTGATTGTTTGGAAGATGTGGTTTCAAGCTGCATTATTGTTTGGATTTACATCATGGATCTGACCCAGTGCTATGAGGCTTTGCAGATCCTGTTTTGAGTAGATACCTGCTGAGGCAGCAGCACTTCATCTTTCTGTTTACTGCAGTGGTCTTTGAGCCAGGCTTTGGAAATTGTTTCTAACTCCCTTTCCTCTCCCTCCACTTTTTCTTCCCATGACAGTAAATAGCTTCCAGAAAGGAGAAAGGCTGATAGTTTTAGCCATAGGTTCAGTCAACAGAAACTTTTTATACTCTCTTTATATCATTAAAAAATTGTCCTATGTTCAACTCTGCCCTATTTGTTTATGTCTTCCCCATCACCACACAAAATTGCTGCAGTACAGGAACATAAGTTGTGGAAGCCCAAGGCGATAAATTCTTTATTGTGGTATTCCTCCACACCTCTGCTTTGGTGGCGGTATCTGCAGAACTTGTTTTAGCTTTTCTGTGTTGATCTCAAATGCTGCATATTTCCCAGAAGACATACATTTTTCTCTTTCTCATTCCCATTTCTCGTTCCCTTCCTCATTTGATGTCAATAACTATTGGAAAAGGAATCCCAAATTCCTCAGAAATTAAGACACAGGTGAGAAATAACTTTCACACAAGCTGTGGGTTAAGGACTTTGAGCATTTCAACTATGCTGGACTGCATGGCTGGGAAACATGTAAAATTAACTACAGAGACTGAAAATATGGCTCTGAATTCATACAGACAAAGGAAAGGAAGTTTTAACACAGTGAAAATGTTGAAAACGCTGTGTGAGAAGAAGCCCTATACTGTACCACATTATGCTTTTCTTCTGTGAAACCATGAGTACAGTATTTCTAAAACTGAGAGCACGTTTTGGAAGGGAACCTTTTTCACCACTGGATGCAGAAGTGTTTAATTGTTTGGAAATCTATCCACTTAACTCCAAAAACTAGTAATAGCAGCATCAATTTTTTTCCACAAGGAAAGCCTTATTTTCCTTTCCAAAAAGCCATAGTCCCTTGAAAAATTGACACTGCTTGGCTTGCAAGCAGAAATGGCTCCAGCTGGAGGCAGTGTGGTTCCTGCTGCTGGTGAGCTGCCTTCCCAGGTGTGCGTCCCTCCTGCTGAAAGGAGGTGACAGTTCCACGCCTTCGAGTGCTCTGGTCATGCTGTTGTTTGGTTCATGACCTTCTAAATTTCAGCTCTGTTGTTGTTTCTGCCTGGTGCAAGGGTTGCTTACAGCCCACAGATGAATTTTTTCCCAGTGAACTTACAGTTTCATTGTCCTGAGTAAGAGGGAATGAGGTAGTGCAGGGAAGAGCCCCGATAGCCACAGCATCCCGTGATGCTGGAGTGCAGCACTGGCTCCTGCACTCCTCTCAAGGCCAAATTCTTTCTATCTGCATTGCCTTTTATCAAAGGCACAGGAGCCATCCTCCCTGAAATTGGGAGACTATGGTTTCGCTTGCTTGTTTGGAGTAAAATGAGGAAGACACCTGGAAATGGGTAGAAGCAGCATTAGGTCCCTGTGCCTGGAATCTCTTGGCATCAGTGAGTGGTGCACAGAAATTGTGTGCAGAAATTCAGATATGTGGAGTGAGTATACTCCTGTTATTGGAGATGGAATGGGAGTTCAGGGAGGAAGGGGGGGTGCTGGCATGCTTGGAGGCTTGCTCCATTTCTGAATCAGTGTTTGCAGAAATCACGCTGCTAGCCAGCTGTGTGGTGTCTCTTCCAGCAGTGCTTTTAAGGGTAATGCAAAACCCATCACAGCCCAGTGCCATTGCAGAGTACAACTTGGCAACCTGCAGCATCAATGGGAGCTCCCAGCCTGTTACCAGGGACCAATATCCAAAAATACACTGAAGGCCTGAATATTCCTACACACACTGCATACCATTCAATACTTATAGTTCCAGCCTCCAAATGCAGTATTTGGGAGGAAGCTGCTGGGTTCATTTTCTCAAGACAGGAAAAACATATTTCCAAACAGGTTTTAGCCCAGCTTGTTCAGTCTGCCCCAAATAGTTTCCCAGAAAAGCTGCATCATGACATCTCCTGCTGGACTCAAAGCAAAAGCCATGCACTCATAATGTTCCCTGCCTTGGAAGAAAAAGTATAGGAAGGGGACAGGTGCAGGACAAACTGCATAGCAGAATTTTGCTTTTATTTTCTTTAACAATACCTACAATGGTGGTAGGGAGGGAAAAAACAGGGCAGTCCTAGAAAACTTTTGATATTTGACTCAGATTATCAACATGAAGAGAGGAAAACTGCTTCCCAAAGTATGTACGCTGAAATGCTTCTGTCACTGAGCCCTCATTAGAGGGATGTGCAGAAGAGGCCCCCACAGGTACATTAATTGCATCCAGTGAAGAGCTAGTAAAGTATCTTTCCTTGAAACTAATACTAAACTAGAACAAGGGAAGTTTTTTCATAAGCATTAGATTAAAATGGAACAGGATCATGACTAGTTTATCAGATTAATTGGAGGACTTCACCTCACATGGCTCAGATAAAAGTGGAAACACCTGGCTTCAGGGGCATGGTGGGGTTGGGGGATGCTCGGGTACCTTGCTGCTCTGTTTGAAATATGGACATTTGTTCTGTGCCCTGACACTGTTGTATGATAGAAAGTGTATGATGGAAAGTGTAACTCATTTTCTAGAGAGATTCAAGGACCTGTAGAAACATTCTGGAATCTTTATTTTGGAGGAAATATTTTATTTTATTTTCAGTTGAAGGACACCAGAGCAGGAGTCTTTAACAAACAGTGGAAAAAAAAGGTGGTGATGTATTACTGTGATGAAGCAGGCTGAAGTCCAGTCTCCAAAACTTCTTGTTCAGGAATTCATAATGGTAAGTCACTGTTAGTCACTACACAAGGAAGTGCTTTGATATTTTTATTTGTTTTGCTTTATGAAAACATGCCCCTGCTTCTATTGTTTCCTAAATAGCATGAAATATATCCAGTTAATTATGTATGAATGAGGTAAACTTTCTTGTAATCTCTTCAATTTAACTACAGCAGTTTAAGAAGCTAGGGACTGATCTTGGGCACTGCAGAAGGAAAACACAGGAACTGAAGATGTGCAAGAGAAGAAATGGCGGAGCCATCCACTCCACAGTTTGGTTTTGGTTTTTTTTTTTTTTTTGTAGAGCCAAGAACAATAATTGGTCTATTTTAAGAAGAAAGATGCACCTGTAAAGATTTTCTGTTTGGCAAGATTATTAATATTTCAGTCACATCAGTTTGGTTGAGTGCTGTGTGTACATCCATTAGCCCACACTCTACTCTAGGCACACCACTGACACTTTTAAGCCTCTTGATCATTGATTTACTCTACAGTATTTTGTCTTAAGACAGAAAAGGTAATAGAAAAATATTAAGGAAGTTGTTCAAGTTATCTGTGATTTATACAATGTCCTTTCTTGATGACTACTCTGAGCATAACCATTGTTAGAACAGAAATTAAGAAAAAGCATGCACTTTCCAGTAATTAACTGAGTAGTTATATATAGTTGTGCTGCATGCAGGATGTCATTCATATAGGATATTTCAACACTCTAAATTATAATCTCTTCCAATCTGTCAACCTATAACAAGAGGCTATAGGTTGTCAGGAAAGGAGATTCAGAGACAAAACTGCAGAGGAAATAGCTCTGGAAATTCAATAAATATCAATCACTTTTCCAAGTCAGTGCTAAAGTGTTACCCATTAGTACAGTATTAAGGGAAACAGTGCCAATAGAGTGGCTGTGAAACAATCCCAAGTCAGTTCCAGTGTCTTCCTAATGAGTAGAGGGCTGAGGATGTATAAGGTGTTCTCAAAGCCTGATTCCCATTGAAGGAAAATTGCCTTGGTATAGGATCACTGCAAGACAGCTGCAGGCTCTGCTCCCTCTGGAAGCCCTTCTAGGCTCCACCTACAGAGAGTGAAGCCAAGGACAAAGGCTGGAGGAGCATGCTGAGAGCTCCACCTTTGCATTAGTGCAGATGTTTGGAGTGGCACTCTTATCCTCTTGCACGGGCTGGAATGTGGCCCAGGTTTAAAACGGTCTAAATTACCCTTCAGCTGTGAGATAGAGATAATCAGGTGGGCAAGATTACATTTTAACACTGCTCCTTTCCCCACCCATGCCAACACCCTGACTCAGCGAGGTCCGTGTGGAACCTGTGCGCTGGGTACTCCTCACAAAAGAGAACTGGGAAGAGATCCAAGTTGCAGTTGACTAAAACTGGTCAGCATGGATGGTTCAGATGCTGCTTGTGTCTGTCACAGACCTATAGGTGAGGTTTTTCAAAAGCAGAGTGCAGGTGGTTGGTGTCTTTGGTCCAAAGGGGAAAAGTCCCTTCTTCCCATAGAATATTAATATCTATTCTCTTTCTTCCCCTGAACTGTTTCTGATGCAACAGTACTTATGTGCTCATGTTTGCTTCTTTTTCTTTTTCCCCCAGGATGGACTGTAGTTTTTGTATATATGAGAAATATTCAGATTCTAGGCTTCAAGAAAATCTCCATCACTACATTTTCATTGGCATACATCATACTGCACCTTGTTCAGAGCATTTTCCAGGTAAGTCTAAATGTCACATTAGGTGTAAAACCCTTCATGTTGATATTTAATCTACTAGCAAGTAATTTTTTTTACTTTAAACTGCATTTTTTTAATTTGACTCGTATAAAGCCCTCAGATCCGAAAATAAAAAAACCCCACAGGTTTTTAAATTGATACTTTAAGCCCAAGAAGTTTATGAGATATGACTAGAATCTATATAATATTGGTCTGCAATAAACCAGACTTTATTTGCTTTTTTATACTTAAGTATACTTTTTATACTTATGTAGACACATGGTGTCTACACAATCACTAATATAAGATAAATTTACTCATCTAATCCTAAATTTGAACTTTTCCTTGATAATATATAGAGTTAATCTGTTTATGACATTCAACTAAACTGCCAGCTTTTCAGTGTGCGATATTTTTGAGAACACAAAGAATTGTAAACATTTCAAAGAATGTCAATGGATAGTTTTAATTTAATATATCATTTTTCACTCAGCAACTGAAAAAGGGGTCCTGTTTACTTTTTTATTGTTAGTATTGCTCAGGCTTTCTGAAAGAGTCAAATGAAAATGTTCTTTTTTCATAATGCATCAGAATATCCTGAGTTAGTAAGTCAAAATATGTCAAAATATCTGCTCTGAAATATCAGTCAAAAATTGCTGACATGAATTAAAACTTGTGGATTTTCTGCATTAGCAAGTGTGTCTCGAAAGTAATTTTCACAAAACCCTCCTTTTTTTTTACAAATTAGAAGCAGTTCTTTGGCATGTCCTTGAAAGCTTTGTTCCCTGCTGCTGAAGTACAATCTGCCTTGTTCACCTAAAATGAGGCAAAACTTAATTTATGCCAAATAATTGGCATGCATTGACAAAGACTTCAAATAATTGAAAGGAATTCAAAGATCTTTCTGACATGAAGTAATTTCAAAAATAGTGAGTTTGTCACGCATATTTGGACAGACAGCAGTAGTAACATTTTACTTGAATATCTTCATTCAAATGCATATTCAAGGCAGGGAAACTGGAATGATTGTACATCCTTTTTGCAGGCATTTTGTAGAATTTATGTTAAATTGAGTTGGAGAGTGGGCAGATCTGGATTGGAGTTTGAATAGCTTACAATCAGGTACAAGACAAAAGGAGAATTAAATGTAACAGAATTTGCATTTTATGTGGTTTGGAGTCTATGAGTTTTACACTGTGGAAATTAAATTCAGAGGATCAAGGTAGGGCAAATGACTATCCAATGCAGGTTGCTCTGAAGAAATTTTATTTTATATTTTATTTACTTTAAGTAAGCCATCAGTGTTCCTCGTGTGATTGCTATCTAACTCAAGGAATTATTTTTTTTTTCCATAAACTTTACAACACTCATACATCTGAAGTAAAAGAGAAATTTCGTCAATGATGTTACTCAATTTCAAAGAAAACATGAAATCAGTTGCAGTGTGCAGGTGAGATAAAAATGAAGATTGAAAAGGTTTACAACTACTCTGCAAAATGTGGAAAAAAACTGAACAAACAAGTCATTAAGGGATCTATTAGAATTAGAGACCCATACAGAAAAATCAGACCGGATTAGATCCTGATGTACAGGTCAGATTTAGCTGTAAGTTTGTAGCTAAAGTGAAAAGTTTCCTCATTTAGACAAGTAGTTTGGTAGCAGAGGTAGGTGACAGCAGAGCTGTGCTTTTTTGATGTCAAGATTTTAATTTTTGACTCACTAAAAAAGTCTTTGGACTGCTCATTTTATGACTAACCATTTGGGAATTCATCATTCTCTTTTACCCTAGAGTGAGACTACTGAGACTTGACTCAGACGTGGTGAAAAAAGTAAAAATCAGACTGTTCTGCAGGATATTTCAAAGTAGAATTCAAGCTTAAAAGAACCAGAAAAAAGATAATGTTCATTTAGAGAAAAAGGTAACAAGATTAAGTTTGTGGCTGTGAAATTACCTTGCCATCATATTTAAAGAAATGAAATGGCCTTTGTCCTTTATCTGTGCACATCATATCTTATAGAAGAGAATCTTTATGCGTAAATGCTGTTTTTTTTCCCCCCAGAAAAACCCCCAGCATGACATCTATTTAACAGGTTTAGGGCAAATTTGGGAAAAAAACCTCCGGATGGAGTCCGTCTAGAAAAACTAATCTGAACCACTCCTCCCCCCAGCTGGTTTGGGACAGAAAAAAATTTCCTTGGAGGAAAGTGGAAAAAAGTTGTTTATTTAACAGTCAA
>JAWWMU010000243.1:30757498-30790708 GCA_035048155.1 Cinnycerthia olivascens | reverse complement strand
CGTGTGTGAAGGAAAGCTGAAAACTCTGATCTTTATGTTTAGAAAACAACCACCTCAGACATTCCACCGCGTCTCCTCCACTCTCAGATCCAGTTTTTAAAGGTACAAAACTTATTTCTGAGCTAAACAGATGAATGGGGATAAATTTATCATCAACTCAGGACAGATACACAGAGAATTTCTCAGAAACCTGCACTCAGCCAACCAAGACGACTGGTGCTGTCCCTTGGAACAAAACGGGTATAATTCTAGAACTGGCCAAGTTCTAACATGGGTGAGTGCTGAACATGGAGGATTCATGTTACAGAAGCCAGAAATAAGTGTAGGAAGGAGCACTGTACTGTACCACACTGCACTTCCTGTGAAACTGGAAGTGAAGAATTCCTAAAACCTGGAATACATTTTCATCTTTCTTATTACAGGATACGGAAGTGTTTAGTTGTTGGAAATCTGTCCAGTCAACTCCAAGGACTAGAAATAATGGCATCAAGCTTTCCACAAGAAAACCTGATTTCCCTTTCCAAAATGTCACAGTCCCTTGAAGCAGGAAGACACGCCAGAAGTAAATAATCTGAAGGCATCCATAGGAAAAGACTCTGCTTTGATTTTCATGTTCTCAAGAGGAAGAAGGGACATGTGATTTGCTTAAAGATCTCATTAACTGTAAATTGTTGCTGGATAAAGCTAAAACTTCTATGTGGTATTCCAGGAAATACTGGTTAATCTCACTCAAAAGAAAATATAATCTGTGTGCCAATTAGTAAATATTGTCAATTACCTATGACAGATATAGAAAAAGGAAAGGGTTTATTCATTGTTCATTTTTATTGGAAGTCACTGTTTAACTCTTTTACATTACTAAACCACTGTATAAACTTAATCTGTCAGATGTGGAGAGCATTTTTGGTGTAAAAGTGATATTCTTGACATAAAAAGAGCTCCTGGTTTATGGAAGAGACAAAATATATAAATACCTGTCTGTGATATAGAAAAGCTTAGTATTCATGAACTTGAGCTGCAACAGAATTAATGATAGGCTCATCAGTTTAATGATGAAGTGTTTATGGAGTGTATAATTTTGGGAGCAGCACCAGGAGAAAAATGTGACTTAAACACAACCTTTTTGCTGTTTCTCAGTTGCCAGAACAACAGAGTAATTTATTCCATCCCTCTCTTAAGTTTAGCACCCTCTCCATAATAAATCTGGCCACATCTGTTGGCTGGCACACAGGGACTTTTTGTCAGCCTGAAAAATGCCAGCTCCTTTTATGCAGGTATATGAAGCATGGTGGTTTTTTCTCGCTACTACTGTGCCTGTAGTCACAACTCCCAGGGGCCAGCTAAATGGATTGTATTTCCTGCTGCTTCCATGCATGGAAGCATGTGACTTGAAGAGATAAACAAATTTTCACAATACATTTCTAGCAAAATACCCTGGTGTTTTTAAGTGCTGCGCTTTGGGCAACTATGCTGTTATCTTTCTTCCCAAATTTAAACAAGAAATCAGATTTGTAACTGTAAGATGATGTTCTATGTAGCAGCCAGCTAAGATGCTCACCCCTTTCCTTGGAGTGGGAGAAGCTGTTTTGCAGCCTATGACCAAATTTCCAGTCCTATTGCCAGTGATTCCTATTTCTGAATCATCTTTGTCAGGAAAAGACTTCATTTGCTGAATCAATTTGTGCTGCTCTAATTCTATATTTAGTGTTCAAGCAGGCAGCATTATTATATGTATTCCTGTGCAATTAGCTGAAACGTGGAGGCTATTACATTTAAAAGTAAAAAAGTACAATAATTTCTTCTTAACGAGTTAATTAGTTTGTTAAACAATGCAGGAGCATAACAATGTTTCTTTGGATTTTGCCATCTACCTTTGTACCTGCACCTGTTCTTTACAAGAGAATAACAATGTACGAGAGAGGAAAAAAGGAATTTTAAATTTTTAAAATCACACACTGTATTTTAAAAGTATATTGGAATGAGTTTGCAAGGGTTTAAATCACAGCTGAAGAAGTTTCCTTTCCAACTTCCATTTAGTTCTTTTTCTTTATACATTTCATTATAACATTGTATATTTGATTGCTATTTCATTCTGTTTGGAGGATTGAGCTTGCCCATTAGAAAGCAATTTCCTATGGTGACCTGTATTTTCATTACTGTGGTCTTGTCAGATGCTGCCTAAAATACTGAATTATTAACTTATTTGTGGACTGCCTCCCAGCTCATTGTCTCAGGTAGTGCAGGGTTTTTTCAAGGCATAGATTTGCACTTTCAAAGGATGAAAAAGTTCTTTTGTGGCTTGCCTGCAGTTCTGCCAATTGATTTTGGACTGGATGATCTTAAAGGTCTTTTCCAGACTAAATTATTCTCTGATATGCTCATGCCCTCCCTGGACACCTGGGTTGAGAGGAGGATCAGCCACAGACACTGTACATTGAGTGGCAGTGAGTTTTATATTATTTTTCAGGGCAGCATTGTGTTGCTGTGACTGACACCATCCTTTCTGGTTCCTCTCCAGGAGACAGGTAATCTTGTACTTCATTCACTTGATTCCATACAGCTGCTGCCAGGGGTGAGGCAAGTGCAAACAAACAAATTACATTTTCCTTATGGATTTCACAGGACACAGAATGATGCAAGAGTCCACAGGGTGGGGGGAGAACTATGCCACATGAATAAAAGTTTTGCATAGCAATATAAGGATGACGACTAGGTTGCTGCCTGCCACATGAGTTATGAGTTTTCTAATCTCTTGAAGTGGGAATCTGAAACTGTAATAAGACAGATAGCCTTTATACCTCTTACAGTAAAAGTAAGGATTCTGGGAAGCTGTCTGTTACAGGAATGGAATAAGAAACAGGAAACATCACCAGCATATTTTTACATCCCAACAAAGCAGGCGTCTTAGGGGATTTTTTTCGTGTGTTTTTGCAAAGACACCGGAGAAAAAGATATCCTTGATTACACAGACCAGTTTTTGACACATCTTTGACTGCTTTCTAGATTAAAATGATTTGTGCAGGCAGCAACTGAAATAACGTTGACACTTTTTTGTAAGGCAGAAAGAGAGCATTTGCAGGGTGAGACGTTTCCTCAAACAATGCAAATGTACCGCAGTCATCTCGATATTTGCATCTTAAGTGTTTGTGAGATTGATACTCACTGGTTCTGCTCTCTTAGACATTTCTGCTATGTTCCTCTTGAATGAAGGTCTCTCCCACACAGTAAGGGAAGAGTATTTTCACATAATTTCATGATCCTGAGGACATAATAGAGTTTTCCCAACTGCACAGGTATAATGGCTTAGATTTCTAAAGGGAAAGTACTCAATGTACATGTTGAGAAGCACATGTGATGGGATATTTTATTTTTGGGCAAAGAAAAGCATCCGGACAAGGTCACCTTGAAGGATCTCTGGTTTTCAAGGCAGACTTGTCATTTTATATGTGACACGGCTAGCCAAAACATCCAATGAGATTACAACAAGCTTCAGTTAGCTTGGCTTTATATTCCATTTTAATATCCAGCACATGTCCAAGATGTCTTTGGAGAATACCAACTCCACCTGTCAGATGAAAACCTGAACTCTCAGAAGCAGATTTGATATGGAGCAAAGGTTTAAGACAAAACTCAATAATGTGAGTGCTAGGCTTCTTTTGCTTTCTCAGTTTAAAGAAAGACTTCCAAAAGGTAGTATGCAGCTCTTTTAAATCAACTCATGCACCCTCTCACTAGCAAAGGGTTAATCCTGCATCTGCACATTCCAGTCTGACTTTGAAAGTGGCATGTCAGGTGGCTTCACTCCACCTGCTGAAGTGGGGCAGATGTTGAGGGGGCTGAAGTGGACAGGTAGGAGAAATTTCCTTGCCTTCACAGAATCACAAGATCTGGTACAGTGAATTATACACTAGGTTGAAATTAAATTGTGCTGTAGTACCTTGATTGCTAAGAAAAATAATTACAGCATTACTATGTGAAGAGACATGAAATAAATGAGTTAATTACATGCCCACTTACCTCTGTGCTAAGCATGATACATCAAAATGAATTTATCTATGCTTATTATAGGCACAGTATAACTCTATGGAATACTTTATAGGGTAAGTTATTTTGCAATCTATTTCCTGTTGTACCTTTTTAAAATTCTAATCTCAGTCTAAATTGTCTGGATCATAAAAATCACAAGGACGAGGAATACTAATAAATAGGACTAAACTAGAATGTGTATGTGCAGTTAAGAGTGAATACTCAGAAACAAAAGCAGTTAATATTGTGCATCCATTAACAACTTTATGCATTTCTGAAACTGGAATTAAACAGCATCTTAACAATGAGGTGCACAAATGATACTAACTCAGAAAATTCGGTGTGCCCCAGACTAACCCACCATAAATGTAGAACATAGGAATATGAACACAAAATAAGAGGTAGTTTGTGCTATCTCCTTATGTGGCCTACTGGTGCATGCATTTTTAAATCACCACATTTTGAGGTGACATTGATGAAAAGACCAATCTTTAGGTATTTCAAGGGTGTCTCAATCACTGTATCCCTTAGAATCAGGTAGCATTACTGATTAGTCCTACGAGGGGCTCTGCCTCCCTCCCCTGGACTTTGGTCATTCCTTGAGCTTGTTTACAAAATTGAAATGGTTTGAGAACAGGCCTGCCTCTCAAATCCATATGAAATATCAGTTTCTGTATCCCAATGACATGGTTTCCCCTCATGACTGCTGCACTCTTTATGACACCACTCATGCTCTTGATAGTGAAGAGTGTGTTGCATCGGGACTTTAATTTCACTGGTTCCTTGTTAATTTACAGGATGTTGGTATAAAAAATAACAACTTCTCACATATTATTTAAGTGGTTAAATGGATGGATTCCATTCTTTCTTTCTGATTGTTACAGAAATTGCATTCGTCTAAAATGCTTGAACTGAGTTACAAAGCACAATCTTCTCACAGTTTGGGAGAAATACCACATTATGAAAAGCAGAAATATATTGAGTTCTACAGTTACTCTGAGGAAACCATTTTTAAGCAAGCTTTACATTTCCACTTGTCATTTTTTCCAGTGATACAAATTAGTACACTGAAATCCCTGTAAAGTCCTGCCAGAGAGAGAGAACTTCTGGATTTCTATAGCACTGTGAGCTTTCACTGCATGCTGTGTCTATCCTACATACAGATCAATTTGACCACGTGCCACATTTTGCTTCAAACCAGCATAAAAATAATGAAAGAGATAGTGGCCTTCAATTTTCAGGAGTCTGGTGTATTTTTTGGAAAATCCCTGGGTCACCATATGTATTTCCACAGTGTCTAAAGAAAGGTTTTATTTTGTCCTCTGTTACAGCTGTTTCTCATTTTCATCTTGCAGATGCTATCTTGCTTACAAGGCAGCTTAGTTAAAAAGCTGTGTTGACTCATAAGACCAAGATGTACAACATTCGGTTTGATGGAAAAGTACATAACCCCTTTATCATCCACAGGGCAAAAAACTTGCAGGGGGAGAAGATTCTAGGTCCAGAAGTAGTGTCAAAGCTCCCTTTTTCTGTGAAGCACAGTTGGCTATTAAAAGCCAAAAAAAAAATGTGCTTATTCATCTTATTATTATGGAAAATCCTGGTGACTCACTGCATGGGCAAGAGAAGATGATTTAGTTTAGTTATTACTGTTTGTAATTGAGTTCTCTGTTAAGATGGAAACAAAACAGTAATAATACAGAAGATTCCCTAAGTGTAGAGGAGTTAAGGAGCAGGAGAGCATTTACAAGCACTTCCCTGAACCAGTCAGTTCTTAACACTGAATAAATGTGCCTGAGACAAAAAGAAGGGGGGAGAAAAAAAAACAGAAAAAAAGAAAAGAGAGGAAATCTTAGTCTTTCCCCATCCTCCCTAGAGCCAGGAGTTGGAACAATGGAATTTCCCTAGTGGGGAAACAAAGACATAATGTCTAATTGCTAGGACATAAAGACTCAGAGGGAGAGCATGCAGTGGCCAGGAGAGCGGATGAGCACTGACCCAAACTGTCAGAAAGAGAGAAAGAATCTCAGTTCAGAGTATGCACAAACAGTTCAAGCACCTAGCACAGCCAAAAGAAGGCTCAGGAGTATTGAGGCAAAGCAAGCAGATAAGTAGTTGCTAGTCTGGCTTTTATACATTTGTCCATCTGAATGCATGCAGATATTCTCCAACTAAGGAAAGGCAAAACTTACTAATCTAATTTCCTTTTGTCTTCAATCCATATGTACTCCTATAAATATTGAGATCTGAGGGCAGATTTGCTCAAACTTCCAGGGAACAGGGAGACCAAACCTGAGTAATGCAAATCTAGAACAGGGCATGCAATTCTGGGAACTTATTCCCTTCAGTGCATGCTACAGGACAAACAGGAGCTGAAAACTATTATTGAGAAAGTACTTGGCTGGTGGAGTGGCTCCTATACACAGCAGACTCACAATTCCAGCCACTGGGAACCCTACAAGGTTGTGAAAGAGGACAGAGTTTGTATCAGGAGATAAGAAAAAGAGTTGTTCTCAGTAAAGGAATCACTGGACTCAGTTTTTCCTGTTATTCCCATACCTGAGTTCTCCTGAAACTTGAGAACTCTTGATTGAAGTCAATAATCTTCAAATCAGTTGCCAGCTACTTCCTGGGGAATTACAGCCTGTCTTCAGGGAATAGAAGTTTCTTTTCTACTTGGTAAATTTCTGCTCTGCACATGACTCAGGTGCAAATTCTCTTTTTATCCTCTGAACACCCCAGTATTTAGACTTCAGCATTTGAGGGAATAAATGTAGGTTCTCAGCTTTAATTTCAGTTTTTCGAGGTCAACATAAACATAGCATGGTGAATATCAAATCCTAGAGAAAGCAGGGAACTAAAAGTGATCAGAAAAGAAATTATGTAAGTCTTTCAGAAATGATCTGATTTAGAAGGACATCTTTGAGTCAGGAGGACACACAAGGGTACTGGTGGTGTAGAGAGTCAAACCACACAGGCTTTTAATAAGGAAGCAATTATATAGGGTTTTTTCAGAGTGCTTTATAAACAGTAATTATGACTTGCTCCTAAATTTTCCAGGTGAATAAACAGAACTAGGAACAGATTAGACAGCTTGCTAACCTCTGTGAATGAGTCAGCAACAAGCTTAGCAGAGGTCTTTTGAATTTTTTATTGATTATTGCCCTGCTTAAAACCTTACTCAGTGTGGAAGAGACTGAATACCTATGAGGCAAAGGAAAGTTACTTAAAATATTTATTGGAAAGGTACTGACCAGTTTAGATAAGAGTGCAAGCCTTCTGTACACTTAGTATTTATTTTAAATTTCCCCTTCACTCTCAAGAAGTAAAAATGAAGTTAGAATCTGTTTTATTGGAAGAGAGGAGACCTCTTTGGTATGTTTGCATGCCATTAGTCACTGCATCTGGGGGGTAAGTTGCCCTTGGCTTTCTGCTTCTGCCCCTAGTGTAAGCAGATAAAGACAACTGCTTTCCCAGTGCCAGGATTCCACAAGCACAAGGGCCAGCCCTCCACTTCTCTTAACATTTCTTCCTTCCCTGCAATCTCTTCAAAAGATCCTGTGCACTAGAAGAGCCAAGCTAATTATTTTAAAGGTTCCAATAGTTTATTTTTCAGAAAGATTCTCAGACGTATGAATCACCAGGAATAGCTGTAGTTCAGGAAAAACTTCTGGGAGTTGGATGTGACTGCTAACACTTGGTCAGAATCAATTATATGGGACCTGGAGGCAAAGGGAAGGGGAAAAGCAAAGCTTTGCAGTGCCCTTTGAGCACACAGGAAAGCCAAGGAGGAATTTTAGCTCAGCTTAGTGACAAAAAAAACCACCCCAAACACAAAGCAACCAAGGTCTGAGTTTTTGACCCTGATTTCAATGTCTTTGTGTTGAAACAGAATTGACATGTACTTATGCTGAACTCTTCTTTCAAGAAGGGCTTTGCTGAACAGGGAAAAGGTTTGGTTATTTTTTGCATTTTTCCTTTTCTACTTTTGAGTGATTTTCTCAAGCTTTTATAGTGGTACAAGCTAAGCTTTCATCTTTAGTCATACAAACCTTATGCCTCTAATAAAAGTTCAAGCAACAAGGAGCAGTTTCAATATTGAATAAACCCAGCAAAACTAGAACACAGAATATCTGCACCACCAAAGTATGTTTCTGCACAGAACAGAGTATTCACAGGATTTGTGGTAACACTATATGGAATCAATTTATGCCTGGCAAGGAAAATAAAATTGTAACATTTCTTGTGCGAAGATTTTTCCACATTCACTCCGATAGTGTGTGTCGTTAGGTACATCTGTGACAAAAACATCACTTAAAGCAGGCTAGGAAAGAGAAACCTTGGCTCACTTACCCTATTACTTCATCTCTAGGGTTTGCCCTGGTGCATTTTTCCAGTAACATGATATTTGGTTAGGCTCTGTATTGTCTTATATAAAAGAAGTTACTATAATAGCCATCTCCCTGCACTCTATGACTTTCTGTAATTATTTCATTTGGCTTACAAAGTTATATCCAGTTATAATAATGTACAGATTAGCCCATGTAAAATCGGTCATACTTGTTTATATATCTGATTAATTAGCAATTTTTCTTTGTTTAGGCTATAAATTTTAATCCACCAGTATCTTTGTGGACTGAAGATTCTGCATTGGGAGTTGTCATTTGTGGTTTTATGGTAAATTATAAATTACCTCCTAGTGTGACTATATATTTTCATTTATAATTGTTTATGAAAAATCCAGTTGCAATTATAAAGGGTTTTTAAATATTTCCACTGCTATAATGTTATTTCATATTCATGTCAATCTTAAGGGTTTAAAAGAAAATAATTCAGTTTTGTGTATTTCAAAAAATACAGAACAGATTTGACCTTAAAACACCCCACCCATTTTAATGTTTTCTCCCAAAGACTCAGCAGCATCCAATGCCATACTTTGCTGGACTACATTATATACTTATTAGTCATTTGCTTTGAATTTAATTCAGCAAGGAGGAATGAAGAATTAAATTTGAGAGAGGGACTAGTTCTCCAAGCATTTTGTACAGAATATATGTTAGATCTCACCCTCAATAGGACTCATCTGTGAATCTTTAGTGAGAGGAGGAACTTGTGACAAGGATAGGATTAAAACCTTTTAGTACTTCCTGTGGCTGATTTTAAGTAACAGGATGCTGATGTGAGTCCTTCATTAATTTTGATTTGTATTTTGGAATTCTGTAACACTTACTGTGCAATGGAGGAGCGAATCCCAGGGTGTGCAGGACCCTTCACTGCAGGGAGCTCAGGCTTTTGCAGCAGTCATTACTCAGTTTGGGTGGGGAAGAGTTGAACTGTCTGTAAATAGCAGATTTCTATACTGGTAAGGTGGGAAGGTCATTTTAGATTACTTCATTTATAGTAAGTTGGCTGTCTTTCTTTCCACTCATTCCTTGCACTTATACTCTGCAATGATAGCTGAAATTTTTTTCCCTGAGAATTCATACTGTAGGAAATAAATTTTTTGTCATACAGATTTTCTTACTTTCAAATGCAACCTTACAGTTCCAGACACTTTCCAGCTGACACCAAGGCTTACTGCAGTAAGCAAACAAGAAGTTCATAATAATATAACATTTCAAGAGCTGCTTCAGTAAATCAGACTATGAAACTTGGTTGCCCCTCATGTATGTGGGCCAAGTCAGATAATGTATTTGCAATTCCTATTTGAAAAAAAGGTCCCATTTCACCCTTACCCTGCTGGCCTAAGGTAGGGGTGAAATGAGACCTTTTGATTCCATATGTCTGTATAACTTGCTATCAGAATAAAAAAGAAAAAAGAATTTATTTAGTCCAACTTCTACAATAACAACATCAGGATATTCTAAGGGAAAAGCCAGAACTGAAAGCGGGAAGAAACCCAAGAGAATTAAATTATTTGTTTTGTAGCAGATAGTCGAATTTCTAAGCTTGTCCCACTGCAAAGTAACTGTCCATAGCTACATTTTATTATAATAACAGGCAGAATTGATCTACCCAATCTTCCTTCTTCATGAGTGCAAATGCTGATGTAGCATCTATTGAGGGAACATTAGAACTGTGCTACTAAGCACCTGGTATTTGAGACGTCATGGTCAAAATTTATCATCTTTGAAATCTTGCTGTTTCCTTATAACTATCATTTGCACTGAAATATTCACCCCTCTGGAGCTGCTCAGTTTTTTTCCCAGAAAGAAACACGTGGAATAAATGGGAGTGCATGTACTGATGTATTGTCTCTGGTCTTACTGAGAATTCTGCTGATATTATTGAAGATGCTCTGTGCAAGTACAGACTGGCAATACCAATTTTTATGGAATTCACTGTTTCTTATGCCAGAACTGATGACAAAGTTCAAGGTGAATTCAATTTTCCCAAACTGCACCTTTTTACCCATTCCCAAGGGTGCTTCTAAGCTGGCCACTAGCCCTATCAAAAACCCCATGAAATTCCAAGGTCTCTCAAAATAACTGAAGAAAACTTGGAAAAATGTTGTAGCTTTTGTGCACAGGTAGGCCTGATAAATTCATTGTCCTGAACAATGAGCTCACAAGAGGACACAAGTGCATAACCAGTCCCATAACAGACTATGGGAAATATCTGTTATTGTTGAGCTCTGCATATATATCAAGTCTTACAGAGGATCTGGTTCCCATGACTTGAATTCTGGATTTAAGAGGTAATGTGACACACAGTTTTTAATATCTCCCCAACAGGGTATGACTTCCATGAGTTCAGTATACTTGTCACTTTTAATCCAGGTCTAAAGAAGAAAATTAAATTTCATGGTAAAAAAAATAAATTATTGAATCTTTTAACTTGGAAAAGAATCTGCAAAAATAGTTTCCATTCTTTCAAATTTCAAAGGAAAAAAGTATCACATAGGAAAAATTGGAGAGATGAAAAGCCAGCATGTATTGCTGCATGGATTGTCCAGCCCCAAGCACCTATTCAGTGATTTTATGTAATAGCAAGGCTTATGGAAGTCACTTTTCTAGGGCAGCATCAGGACCAGAGCTGACAAAATCTGGTGTAATTAATTCCACATTTGTGCCCAAATCACCGTCTTTCAATCCTGCGTAACCCCACTGTAGCCAGTAGCAGAGTATAGCATATAGCTCTGCAGTAAATAAGAAATGTGATCTAGACTTATTCAACCCTAGGAAGGCATCCACTGGTGTCTGCAAGTCAGCTGGAAGGTAACTTGTGCTGTGTTCTGCCTCTCCACATGCCACGTACTGAGCAGCTCTTCATTCCAGAGCCTAAGTTAGTTTGCGTGTGTAATTTGTTCTTGGTTTTCTGCCTGTTTAGGTTGCTATGAATCTCAAACTGCCCATTAAACCATGATAACAGAAACAAGAAAATCCTCCCCCTGCTTCTTGTGTCTCTCACAACTGCCAGAGGAAGGACAGTGAAGCAAGGAGAGGGCTAGACAAGCCATCTCTGTTATTAATAATAACACCGAGGGGAGGACTGGGGAAAATAGCTGCTCTAGAAACTTCTGGCTGCTGGATTAAGCCAATACATGCTCCCTCTATCCACATTTATTTAAAATGCTGCTTCTCAGATATGTTGTCATCTCAGAGCTTAGAGGGGCCCAATTACACAAAAGCTTTCTGAAACTTTTCCTGTGTCCTTTTGCTATGACTTTTATTTACCCTCTGTTTATTGAAAGGACACTTGGGGCCAGGATTGCCACACGTGCGAGTGACAACCATCCCCAGCTGTGTCATTAGTGCTGGAGCAATGGGGAGGAGGGAGTTAAGGGACGAGATCAAAGCAGCTGGGATCTATCAAGCAATCAGGGCCCACTGCCAAGGGAAGAGAAGGAACAGGGGCTAAGACAATGGCTTTGATCCCAGGAAGAAAGGGCTGGGGGTCAGGAAACATGAGGTAAGGCTGAATCTGTTGCTTTTGGCCCTGGTTTTGAGTGGGCTCCTCATCCTTAGAGGTAACATTTCTCTTGTAATTAATTTTATGACTTGCTCTGTGGTTTTGCTGTGGTCTTGATTCAAATTTACCTGTGTGACAGCAGAGATGATAATTGCTGAGAGAAGCTGTGATGCAAAGCAGTGCCTGCATTGAGCAGGGTGAGGTTACGTGGAGTGCAGGCTCGTGCTAGGCTGAGTGCTGGTCTGTGTCAGTGAGGCTGGCCAGTTTGAGCTGGAAGCTGGGGTTCAAGGATGTCTGTCTGGACTGCAAGGTGTTTGAAACATCACCCATCTACCCTTGGAAAAGATAAGCACCTAAATGCTAATGCCTTCCTTTGGATTCTGTAGGTTTAAAACCCTGCAGCTTCACTCTTCTGTCATTTAGCTCCTAAAAAGTGGTGATTTACTGCCCTTGTAGGCAGGCAAGCAACTTAGCTTGGCTGGCAGATGCTCTTGGTTTGGTTTGGAGTTTGTAATCCTTTTTTATTTCTTTAGCATGATTCAAGATAGCCTTCCTGGGGTTTGTTATGGCAAGCTACAAAATGAGTGAGACACCAATATCAGCCAACTCCAGTGGTGTAACTTCGGGTTCAGTGTATGGCACTTGATGGATTTTAGGCAGGCAAATCTCCAGAAAGCAGGGTACAGGATCTTCTGTACTTGGGTAGGGTTCTGGCTCCTTGGTGTTATTCTTCTTGATCCTTCCATAGCTGCAAGAAGCTAAAGGTGCTGAATGAGGTCTGAGTACTAGCTCTAATGAACAGCTGAAATTAAGAGTTTTCTTTATTTGCATTATGAAGCTCGTCAGTGCTCAAGGTTTGGGAGCTCAATCCTAAAAATTAAGAAGTTGTGCTCTAGGGCAAGAGATCCTGCTCTGTTGTGATTTTAGTGAAGGCATGTACCTTGATGGCATGATAATCTCAAATGATAAGCACTGTGTTTCTTAAATTTTTTGGGTTTTACATTGTCAAGAGGCAAGTTTATTTTTGAAGAAACATCTCCAAACATCTTGTAGTTTTAATATTTCTTTTATCTTTGCTTAAACATATTGAATAGTTGCTAGTGAAAGTGTATTCTTTAAGATAACTGAATTTAAATCAATAAATTCTTTGTTATGTAATTTATTCCACTCACAAGTAATTCAAAGCCACCTATATTTTTAAATAATGTTTTTTACTTTATCTCCAGAATCTGTATAATTCCTATTTATTTATTTTAATTGACTAGTTTTGTTTTGGATAACCAGAGGGGAAAAAAAATGAAGAAATTTTGTTCAATGAAATGGAGGTATAGTTATCTTAATACTAGTATAAATATTTGTACTAATGTAGCTGCAAAGAGTTTTACTCTACCAGGATAATTACAAGGTGCAATTTATAGTCTTCTTGGAAGAATCATATTCTTGTAACAGAATATTCAATTTTTCATAATTTTCCTTCATTTTTAATATCTTCATGTGAAAAGAAACATTTGTTTATGCATGGCAGAGTAATTGCTGTTCATGTTTTCTGGATTTAGAGTTTTCCTTCGAGGAGCAGGGTATGTTCAGGTGAGATAAAATGAAACATTATCTTCACCTTTGCCATGAACTGACACTACTCTGCATCACAGCTTTGAAATGAAAGGGCACAAACCATTTCTTCCTCCAGCACTTCTCCCTTTAAGCTTCTGTTGCATTGCTGCTTGATAGAGGTGGAATTCAGATTCTTTCAGTATACAGTTTTTATGCATAGATCCTTAGCATGATGTTTCTGGCATAGCTTGGACTCTTTCTCATTCTTCCATCAAAAACTTCATTAAGAGTTCCCTATGAGCAAACCTTTGCATGTGATTACACAATGCCCTCCTATGCAGAACAAGTGTAACTGTAGCAGTTAAATCATATTTATTCTTCCTACTTATGGCCATACAGCAATCCTGTAAAACCTCTGTGGTCTCTATAGGTTTTTGTGTTTGTGTTGATGCTCAGAAGGATGTGGTTTGAACCAGAGCGCTGTAGTGAGATGGAGACTTTCTGGGGGTGTGTGTGCATGAGAGCAATCTCAGTGGAATATTTTGGCACAGGGATGTCTATTCATCTTTTGAGCATAACACTGAGACAGTCATCAGTGAGAATCAGTGCGGAGGGAATGAAGTCAAAAGCAAACTGATGAACTTTTCACTTCGGGCTGTGAGCTCTGGAACGTAACAAGCGTTCTGTTTCTTCAGAAGAATACACTGGGATCAATCATGTATGGCTCTTTCCCTTGGGTTATTAATTTTCTAATAGTTTTCTGAATTATCTTACTATAGCAGCCTTGTGGGTTTTTCTTTTTTTTTCCCCTTGATATTGTCAGATAAGTTCTTAAGCCAGCAACAGTGAACACTGTGCTTATTGTATTGCTTGTTAACAGCTTTGATCCCTTCATGCAATGAGAAAAAAAATGATGAATAGGATCCTTGCATAGAAAATTTAAAAGGACTTTAAAATTATTGGATTTCTCAGTCAATTACAAGCTAATTACTTCATTTGCCTATGAAAGAAATATTTTCTAGTTTTATCCCAGCCCATTCTTTCTGTACACTCAGTAGTGTCTGATTGACAGACTCACTCAAATTAACACCTGTGACTGCAAATAAAGGGCTGAGTCCACACTGCAAACTCACCTTATTTAGAGACCCTATGGGGATGGGTGCCAGCATGGAAATTTGCTTCATTAATCATTAAGGAAGATGTTAATGCCTCATCTGGAGTCAGACATTTATCACAAATACTTGAGAATATGTGAAAATTGTAGATGATGTTGAAGTTGACTTTGGTAGCAACTATCAAGTGCAAGAATACAACATCTTCAAAACGTGCAGCTGGCACCAACCCATCCCGGTGTGAATTAGGATTTGCTAAGAGTCAGCTGTGAATTGATATTTCCTTATCAATAGAGGATCAGGCACCAAAACCTGAGGGAAGGACTAATCAAATCTGGAATATATTTTGTTACATAATCAGGACATTCCTAAATGAAGTCAGCCTTTGTACCTAAGGGGATTTCCCCAAAGGGGAAAATCACACTTCATTTGTGCAGCCATATGATTAAAAGAAAAAAATTCCTTAATTTGAAGCAACACAGACATTCTTTATTAGATTCCAAGGGGGAAAGGGATATAGATGAAGTAGTCTACATAACAATTCACCAGTAGAAAAATATATGGGGGAAAGAGTTTCATTTGTGTCATGTTATGTCAACTACAAGAGTAATGTAGTATTTCTTTCACTCTCATGTTGTGATGTGGCAATCTGCTGCTAGATAAATTATTTGTTCTGAAATTTTTGACAACAAAAATTTGAATGTTTCTTAGTTTTATTCCTGCAGCCAATGCACACATAGTGGAATTAGAAATGCATATAAAATCAATTATTTTGCTCTTCCAGGAAAATGAAAGAATAGCATTGCATAATGCTGACAATAAAATAACCTGAGATTTTTTGTTTTTCTGTGATGTCAGGTTAAGGATTTGATTCTCCAATTAACTTGGACCAGTTGCAGCACTGGGAGGTTAACATTACAGGCTGAAGCACTTTCTGCTACAAGGAGATAAAATACCAGAATGTTTTTTGAGTCATCAGAGGTTTAAATTAGTTACAGTCTTGGGGTATTGACTTTCCTTACCTCTTTCCCAAAAGATTGCACCTGCACTGGGCTGCTTGTGCAACTTGTGTTGCAAAATCTAGTGGTTCTTTCTCAACACTGTCATCAGGGTAAAAGTGATTGATAGGTTGTAATAGAAGGAAGGGAAATACAGAGAATTACTTTTGTCAGACACAGGCTTTCAAGAAAAGTTTCTACGCACTTTGCACTGTTTACATTGAAAAATCCCCATTTTTAGGTCAAAATATTTTCCACTTTTCCAATTGTGTGTGGGGTGAAAGTTTTGCTACTTTCTTCTGGAACCTGGGCAAAGGGCATCTCTGTTCAAGAAAAAAGCAGCAGCTCAATGTCTGATACTCATATGATGTTCATATGAGTTGGAGGTTGGTCTCTTCTCCCAGGACAGGACAAGAGGGAATTACCCAGGATACACCAGGGGACATTTAAATTGGATATTAGGAAAAATTCCTTCACTGAAAGGGTGGTCAGGCCTTGGAACAGCCTGCACAGGGAAGTAGCAGAGTCACCATGCCTGGAAGTGCCCAAAAACCGTGTAGATGTGGCCTTTGGGGACATAGTTTAATGGTGAATATGACAGTGTTAGTTAGCAGTTGTACTCGATGACTTTGGAGGTCCTATCCAAGTTTAGCAATTCTATGGTGTGTACTTCCAAGCTGACATAAGACCTGCTGGTTATTGGACACAGTTTCCTATTTCTTTACCATTGGCATTTATAATAAAATTACATCTTGCCATATTTATAATTAGTGAGCCTGAAAATAGACCAAAGAAACTTTCATCTGATATCAAAGAAAATGGTCAGTGCTAGATGGTCTCCATAGCTGGTTTAGAAACCATAATTTAATGATTTTCAAAAGGCCTAACAACTTTAAAATTTTTTAATTCTGCCTGATTTTATTCTAGATTTCCTTCTTTAAAACACGTGGAATTCCTTGTAGACTTTGTTAATCCCAGAGCAGTGTTTTTGCTGCACAACACTTCAAAACAATGCCTGTTTTTTGCTGGAGTGCCATGAGACTTCTCCACTCTTCTGGAATCCACTTAAACTCCTTTGGTGAGAGGTAGTTCTCTTTCTCAGTGCAGCCAAATCTCACCACCTCGTTTCATTTTCCTATTCAATATTGTCAGTGTGGTATTTTTAGCTTTCAGCACAATTTAGGAAAACTGGTTAGAAGAGCCAAGAGTAGGAAGGAGGTTCCCTGGTCCTCACTAAACCAGATTTTTTTCCAGTGCCTTTCTCCAGAACAGGGCTAGCTCCAAATAGAGTTGAAAAGACTACAGGAAATATTTAGCTCTTGATTCCCTGCAGGACTGATCCATTTATGGTTGGAAGACTCTAGCTCTGAGTAGTTAGAGTAGAAGTCTATCTGTTTGTTGAGTGAATACAATTTATTGTACCTTAATTACTGTAGCACTTTCAGAATCTTCTCAGTTTGTTAACATTTAATATATATTTTAATATATCTAGAAGTGAAAAAAGAAAACCCATGCAGGTTTGTTGGCATGTAAATGCTTTCAGTATCCTGAAGTTTGGTAATTGTTGTGGTATTTTGATTGACTCTGTATTAGTAGCTACATAAATCCAAAACAAAAGTTAAATTTTAATTGGAAGTATTTTTTTTAATTACAAGTTTACATTCTCATCCAGCTTACCTAATTTATAAAGTGTAATTAGGTATTTCCTAACACACCTATCTCCGAGTCCCAGAATAAGGAATGAGAGGCCCCTAGGTCAGCTGAGCCAAAGCACATCTATGTAATACTGGACAGAACTGGGTTTGGTTTTGTTTTTCTTAGTCTCTTTGAGAAGATTTCTGCTGTTGAACACTGAGTGCTCACATGTCACGTCTCTGGCCCTACAAAAGCTGGCCTCTTAGAGTGTATGATATTTATCTTGTTGCTTTTCTCTTCTATTTTTGAACTTTGTAGCTCATGACTATTGTCTCCCAAGATGCTACCCATTAACATTCTCCAAAATGCTGTCACCAAGATGTTGTGGGAACACATAGAGCAGTTACTTCTCAAATTTCAGGTCTGATCCCCTTTAATTTCTGGATGTTTGGACAAGTGTACCTGGTTTTGCATCACATTAAAAGATTGCCTTTTCACTCAGCCCCTCTTCTCTGAATAAGCTCTATACTTGAAATTAAGAAGCAGAGACACAAATATCCTACAAAGCAGCACTACATCAGGCTCTGTAGTGAGCTTCCCTCCTTTGGAGAAGTGGAGCATGCAAACAAGGAATCTTATTCTTAAACACCTCCTGGAAACAATTATAAAGGATGCAAGATGTGACTGTCAGGTTTTTTGCTCACATGAGATACCTCTGCTGCAACTTAAGTCCTTAAAACTTTTACTGGCCTTGGCTTTCCACTAGCGAGATGGCCAAGAAACACCTCTGTGACATCCTCTTCTGTCCAAGACTTGAAATTGGCAGCATTGATATGCAGAGAAAGAACAGACTCGAACTTTTGAGGGTTTTTTAGTTTCAGAAACAAAAAACGTTTTAATCCCGCTTAATACTGCTTTAGGCCTTACAGTCAGAACATCAACAAAATTCTACCTAAAACAGTTTTTCCAAATCAAGGAAATCCTTAAGAATATAGGATATTTTTTTGTTTACAATCATATTAGAGATAATTTGTAAAAAAAACTTCAGAAATGCCCCACCAAAAAACTAAAATTCAGAGTTTAGTAATCTTAGTCACCCATCCCAGTTAGCATTTTATTGTGGTTCTAGTTATAGAAAAAGGAGAGCTATCAAGTTCTCTAGAACCCCTTTATATCTTCTGCTCACACATCAGTTTTTAAAGGCAGTTGATTCAAACCACCTCTGTTTTAGCAGAAGAAAAAAAAATCCTGATGTTGTGCTTTACAAAAATAGATTTGACATCTTTTTCTTTTTGAGAAACAAATGTCTTGTTAGGTTTTTCAGGGTGATCTGTTAAATCAAGAGTCTGTTCTGAATTAGAGTTAAGCAGATATCCCAAGAATTTTAAATTTTTTTTAACAAGTACTTTTTTTTGCCTTTACTTCTAAACATGGGGGGCCATGACCTAAAGTAAGTGCTAACTTAAATTTGCTCTAACTCATGATCCTTCTGCTAACAGAGACTGGAGGCTACATTACTTCAGAACTGCCTCCACAGTGGAGCTGCAGAGATTTAAGCCACACTTGTTTAACCTTGAACACTTGCCAGTTCACCTGAAATTTGTAAGTGCTCCTATTTAGACAAGAGCTGATCGTACACAACCAGGCACTGGTGATTTGAAATACCCAGAGCATGCTGTGTTTGTGGTACAGAGTGCCCACCATTTCAAATGCTTTTATGGAGTTTGTGATCCAACACAGACTTTTAGATGGAATACGGGCTTAAAGGTGCAGTCCATGGATCCATTGAACTCAACAATGAAACTTCCACTAAATTGAAGTGAAAAAAAGATTTCACGCTTATACTTTGCTGCTACTAACTGCTGGGACAATATGTATAGACCTCAGTCTCATGATTCAGAACTCAGATTTTTACCAGCCCAAACCCCTGGATATCTTTTCACAGGACTGTTCTCCAGCATCTTATTCCCAGTGTGTAGATATACCTGCCCCAGGTGGAGAACCTGGCACTTGCTCTTGTTAAATTTCCCATGGCCACTGGCTGCCCAGCTCTCTAGCCTATCCAGGTCCCTCTGTAAGACCTCTTTACCTCTAAGAACACTCACTGCTTCTCCTAGTTTGGTAGCATCACCAAACGGGCTTAATGCACATTTGATACCTGCATCCAGAGCATTTATAAAAGCATTAAAAAGCACTGGCTGTGGGATGAAGCCCTGGGGAGCCCCACTGGTGACCAGCCTGACATAGTCTCATTAATTACATGACCCCTTTGTACTCTTTATGTCAGCAAGCTGCTCAGCAAACACACCATGGACATCTCTAGCTGTGAGCTGGAAGGGTTAACCAGAGAGAGTACCAAAAGCTTTGGTAAAATCCCAAACCCACCACATCTTCTGGTGTCCCTCCACCAACTAAATGAACTTGTCATAAAAGGAAATTAAGTTGGTTAAACAGGACTTTTCCCTCATGAATTTGTGCTATGATCAATAGTTTTCAAGTGTTCTTCAATAACTCCCAAAATATCCTTCTCCATAATTTTACAAGGCACTGAAGTGAGACTGGCAGGCCTGTAGTTAACATCATCCTTCTTACCCTTATTGAAAAGCAGGATAATGTTAAATTCCAGTAGACTGGGATTTTTACAGAACACCAAGACTTTTGAAAATTAATGCAACCCTGGAGTGTGCCTCCCTAGGCACAAGTGATGCTGCACAAAGTACCTTTGAAAATGACCTAGAACGCTGGGGCCCCAATACCACTGAGAAACCGCAAAGATAAAAATGCAGCAATGCAGGGAAGGGTGTCAGGATGTTCAATGGGGAGAGGCTAGAAGACCTTGGTTTGTGTCAGCTACAGAGTTGAAGATGGAGAACACAATAAATTCTTCCCTGTGAGGGTTACACAGAGGGAAGGTGTGAATGTTCCATCTCTGTAAGTGTTCAAAGACAGGCTGAACAGGACTCTGAACCCCCTCTCTTTTAGTATAAGGTGTCTGTGCCCATGGCAAGGATTTGAGTTTTAAGCTCCCTTCCAACCCAAAGCATTCTATGATTCTGAGAGAAGGTCCCTGCAGTTGTCAGCTGTTTGTTAGAGGACACTTTTCCCGTGGTGAAGATGGCACAAGAACATGTGGAAAGCAGAGTGTAGGCAGGTGGGGATCAGTCTCTCATCCCATGTAACAAGTGACAGGCCCAGAGTAAATGGATTCAGATTTTGCCAGAGTGGATTTAGATTGGATATTAAGTGAGACTCCTTCACCAAAAGGGTTGTCAAACATTGTAACAGGCTGCCCAGGGCAGTGGTGGGGTCACCATCCCTGGAGGTATTTACAAGACGTGCAGCTGTGGCACTAAATGATGTGTTTTAGTGGTGGATTTGGCAGTGCTGGGTTATCAGTTGGACTCGATGATTCTGGAGGTCTTTTCTAACCCAAATGATTCTCTGATTGTATGATCAAAGTTGTTTTAATCTGGAAAATAGAAGAAAACTTTAAAACCTCTTTGGAGTATCCTTCTAGTAAGAACACTAGAAGTCTAAGCATAAAACCTGGTAATTTTTACACTAAAAAAACCCTGCATTTTATAGGTGCCTCCTGTCAAAAAAGCAGAGTTGAGAATAAAGACAATCTTGTCCTTTAAAATCTTCAGTGTACAGAGTCTGAGGAATGCCTCTGTGGTACTGAGCATTATTTGTCTGAATCCTCTGCTGTATACACACAAACAATGTTTTTGCATAATTTATATAACTGACATTTAATTTCAACAATTCTGAGAAAAAGCTCAGCAAATGAATTATATGCACAAACTGTTGACCATAAATTTATCTAAAAGAAACCTTGGCATTGCTTTTGTTTAAGAATGCACCTGACCTTTTCTGTTCATTCGTACAATGCAAGCATGACTGTCAGTAGGAGTTTAACAAGACCCAGACAGTAGGAAGATTGCCAAAATCTCTTTTCAGTGTATGTATTTACCCCAGCCTCAGATTCCTTCTTTTCATGGGACACTAACTGTTGAAAAATATCTGCCTTCCAGATAAATTTGGAAGGCTTATGTGAGGAGAGGAGGGAGGGAATTTGGAGGTTCAGGAACAAGAAGTGGTTCCCACCCTGCTTTTAATCTGTGAGCCCAAACTGGAAGAGCTTTGCTTGAACTGTGTTTTCATGGGAATACTGTCAAGGTAATCTATATTCGTGTTAGCACTTTTACCTCAAGACTTTGCAAATATTTCTTTAAGCTTTTCTGTATTTCTCCAGAGCTTACCTTGCTTCTGGTCTGTTCACACTGACTTAAAAATTCAGGTAACCAATCAGTATGCTTTGAAGCACAGATTCAGAGAAATGCATTATTTACTTTGGAAAACCCTGGAGAGAATAAACTGACATAACTGAGAGTTAGAAAAGTATTACCCTGTAAATCAGAGAAGACACAGATGGAACGTTCCTAGAAATTCCTCTCTCATGGATTTCTCTTTCTTCCCATCAGTCATTGGGATCATGTGGTGTGCTGGAAATAATCCCATTTGCATCTTTGATGAGAGTCATTTTCAGAGTTCTTTGGGGGCGAAGAGCGCTACGGTCTGCTGTATGCAAAGAGAAATTCAATTTATTTTTCATCTGTCAACCATAAATGATTTAGTTCTGGCATATCTGAGTCACCATTTTCTTTGTTACGCAGTTTGCTCTGCACAGGGCCCTCTGCTCTCCATTCCAAGTGAGACCTCCTGTATAAAATCAGATGATTTTCAGCAGGCCTTTCATGGGAGTGTCCAGCAAGGTCCCTGTCAGAGGAATATGCCTCCCACTCAGATCTGCTGTAGTGCTGACTTGTTCACACTCTGGACATGCTGCAGATTGCCTGCACTCGTAGAAGCCTTAGGACCCAGGGGTTTGTTTGTGTCTTCATTACAGCAGTGTTTGGCCACACAGTGGTATTTATTGCTCTCTTAGCTGCAAACCACTTTGCTGCAGCAGCTCCCTCCCAAACACACAGCACAAGTTTTATATGTTTGGGTTCTAAATAAAATGCATACCAGAGAAAACCAATCTAATATGAAAAAGAGAAGCCTATGGAAGAAGCTTTTCAAAGTTCTTCTGGAATTGTATGTGGAGTTTGAAAGACAAACAGAATTTCACAGCCAAATATCTGGCCCAACATTTCCATAACAAGCTTTCTGCAAATCAGACAAGTCACACAATCTTATTGCAGTTTGGAGAATCTTTACCTGATAATTAATTCCTAGGAAATTCCACTTTTCTCACTGCTTCACAGAACCTACCAGGCTGGAAATTATCTTTGAGATTGTTGACTCCAATCTCTTACCAGTCCTAACCCTGTCAATCTGACCATGGCACTCAGTGCCGAGCTTTCCTTAAACACCTCTAGGGACAGTGACTCCTCCACCTCCCTAGGCAATGCATTCTAATGTCTAATCACTCCTTCTGTGAAGAAATTCTTCCCAATGTCCAACCTCCTTCATCAACAGTGACATGAACCTGCAGGGAATATGACTCTTAGCTGTAACTAAAGCAGTTGATTAAACCACAGTTCAAGTGGTGCTGCTGTATTATTTGGTTTAGGTGTCTTGTATTTTTTTCCCAGCACAGTTATGAACCAGTGTGAGGCCTGGCTCCCAACACTGTTAGAGTATGTTCAATAAAATTCATGTTCAATATTTTAAGCGACAGTATTTTGAAGGGGGAATTTTAGTGTACTCTTAAGGCAGTTGTCAGGCAATCCTCTTCAGTTTCTAAAGATCATTGCTATGGGTAATTTCATATTTAAGAGTTTCCTTCTTTATTTCAGACTTTGTTGATAAATACACTTTTTCAATGGAGTCTAAACCTAATGTCAATCTTTTACATAACCTTGCAAAATGCCAGGTCAAAAACCCTGCCTGCCCTTGACCTTCAGCATGCTGTGGTTCTCCGAGAAGTGAGGTAATTCAATTTCTAGGCCAGATGAGATTAGATTAATATATGAACTGGTCTAGATTCATGAATTATCTGTCCTTGCATTAAATACTCTAGAAGTTTGGGACATTTGTTTTTAGATGACACTGAACTTATTTTCCTGCAATATTCTTTTAGCAAAGTGCTAAAAGAATGACTTCAATTTTCTGTAAATTGTTTGACAGCAGTAGTGTAATCTCTATTTTTAATTAAAATCTCCCTTTTCTTTATTGCATAAGATAAACAGTGATACATAAATACACATCTTCTTCTTCTGTACCATGCCAAGTCTGTTTTACACAATTTCTTATGTCATATTTCATAACACCTAGAGGCACTGCCATTTGATGTTCACCTTTCAGTTAAACCCTTCTGTCATTTGAGAAACAGGCATCACGACACTATTAATTAAAAGCATATTCTATGTATTTCCATTTTTTTTCCTGCAACACTAAAAAAAAAAAAATTAAGCATGAGAGTGGGACACAATGTGGTTTGGGTTTTTTTTTTAGGTGACTTGGAGCAGAGTTTTACTCCAGACATTCCCTTTTGCTAAAGAAATTGCTCTGTGTAGCAATACCCTGCCTGTCTGTTTCCTCAGCAGGGGAAAAACTCACTTTAGGGTATAGGTTACATCCAGCACATGGTAAACTCATGCAAAAAAATGTTTTTAGTCTCTTGATGTTTAGGCATGAGTTAAACATCACACTGAGAAGTGTCTTGCTGGCATAGTAAATTTTATGAGTGTTATTCTGTTCTGCTTTACAAAGAAAGATTTCCAGTCTCCACATAGCAGAAACACAGCAATGGAAAATACAGGGGAGTGAAAAGTTGACTTATTTTCCGTTTAAAGCAACTCTCAATTCACATCTTTCAGGAGATGCATTTTTTCTGTCTGTTGGTTGCAACACTAAAAGAAAAATAATTTTTTCTACAGCAATAAAGAAAAAAGATAAGACTGTTACCATCATCCGCTAAGTTGCGAAATCTGAATTTATTCTTATGGATCAGATGTCTAACACAAGTGCCATGAGGACAGATGTCTTTGCAAGGTATTTCCTAACAAGGAAAATGGCCAAGGGACAAAAGGTTATATGTAGGCAATCCAAGTAATGAAGTATTCTTATGTATAGTGAGAATAATGCAGCCAAATAATAATAAGAACTTGCTCAAAAAATATGCAGTTTCTTTAGCTGGGAGAAATTATATTTAAAATACTATGTTCACGTAACATTCTGGCCGAGTTGGTTGCATGAAAAAGAGAATGCCAAAACTAAGTCATAGATTGCATGTATCACTTGGAAAAACTAGACTTAAAAAATGCTAATTTTGTTTTAGTATCCCTAAAGTGATCTATAAACTTTAGCTAATCGGTGGCAAAATAATGACCTGCATTTCTGATATCTTTGAAAGGTAAGATTCAAAATTACTTATATACAATTATCCCTTTAGTTAAATTGTTAAAAGGGTGGCATCTAGAGTAAAAAAGTTTGATTTTTGCTTGCTGATAAAACTCTAAGGCAAACTATAATTGCAATTGTTTTTTTCTTTATACTCTGAGTTTCTGTGTTGTTTTAGACTGAGAAATGAAATGGTTGGTTTAGACCTAATATGCATGCATGATAACAATGAACAGGAGTGGCACATCTTATTTCAAAAGGACAGTACGTCAGAGTTGCAGAATATGCAAAAAAATGTTTAATTATATCCAAACAGAAGTCAGAACTATTATATAAGCGAAAGGAAGTTTTGTAGGGCTGTCCTATTCCTGAAACATCAGTTTGTTAGAATATAAGGAAAATAGTTTGTGTGTCTGGTGTCACATCTTGGGAAGAGATTGATAAAAGATTGAAGGAAAACAAACTCTTAACAGCAAATCCCCAAGGTTTGCCATTGTTTTGTGGAGAATGGCTTTCACTACTTTGGGTTCTTTTTGTAAAATGTAAGAACTGGGGAAAAACACCACTTTAATACACACTGCTTTTTTGTCATTTTTTTGGGGAGGTTTGGGGCATCAGGAGTTGATTGTTTGAGGGTTTATTCTGCATCATCTAATTAAATTGGGAAAAATAGAGCATATCTCCACTGCAGTGCAGTTATCCCCACAACTTTCCCTGTTCTTGGTTCAGCTGACAGACTGCTAGCATATGGCACTTAGATTTTAAGATGAAAATGTTCTGTACTCCACATGAATGTGGTTTGATGTCATGGAAACAGACATCAAATTTGACCGTACTATTCCGAAGAATAAAATTACAGTTAAGAGATGAGAAGGTAGAATGTGAAGAGAGACTGACCATTTTAAAAATTAATCAAATAATTAAATGCTAAGATTTCAACTGATGTGGATATAAATATTTAGTAGGTATCTCTTGATTCCCCATGACTATTAAGAATGTTTTCTTAAAGTCAGACTGTCCTGCTGTCTCCTTATATTCCATCTCTTTAGTCATCTTTATGCCAAATCCACAGCCTGGTGCTGGGATGGAATAAAAGGAATAAGCAATGGAATAAAAGGTCCATACTTCATTCTTTTGCTCTGCTGCTTTTTAGTGCTGGTACCTAGTTTTCCCTTATAAAACTCTGCTCTTAATGCATGGCTGAGCTGGGCAGACAGGCTTGTCAGGATCTCTCTTTTTATGTGTACAGTCATTCAAATGTAAACATCTTCTGGGTCTGGCCCCAGCCTGTAGCCTAGATAATGGAATAAGTGATTTTTACTTCTAAGAATGAGGCACACTTGTTTTCCAGTTGCAAACCTTTTTTGCAGTCAAAAGATCTATTGACCAAGTAAAAAGTCACAGAAAACTGTGACATTTTATAAAAGGCCTATAGATAATGGCCTATTGCAATTTAGAAGTGCTCATTTTAATCACAGCCAAACTGTTTTACTGCAGAAACGTTGCATCTTAATGTTGTCATTAAAATGTGGGGTTAATTTGGGATTTTTGCAGCATTAAATACTGCACTGAACTAACCTGTCTCTCAAATACATAGCTGAGTGTTCTATGGGTAGTTTCCTATATATGGCACTTCTAAAGTTGCTCCTTCCATCACCAAGGTGTGGTTACACAAATGTAATTTTTTTCTTACCATAGCATTAGTGTAAAGTGAAGCTGTTCAAGGTCCCTAAGTGAAAAAATTCCAGTATGTAACTTTTTCTTTATAGGTGCTCTTTATTGTCAGTGTTGCAGGGTTTTTTTGGTTTTCTGTGTTCCAGGTTTAATTTAATTATGCATTCAAATGAGGCTGCTCCTCAATCTACAGAACTGAAAAAGCAGTTGAAAAAGAGGTACCAGGGCCTGAGATCTTGGCAGCAGTAAATACCTGTTTTTTCCAGAGAAAATTGGAGAGGAAACTTTGAGTCACTGCCAGTTCCTAGAGCTGGGCCTAGCTGAGCTCTGCTTCTACTTTCACATACATTGGTACAACTTTGGGTTGGCTCTAGCAAGTATAACAGGGAACATTCCCCAAAAACCATCAGGTATTTTCAGACAGTCTGAACACACTATACTAAGCCTTTCTTTGCCCCCAGTGTTAAGGCATAGCCCTGCTATATGGCAAGAATTTTCCAGAGGCAGCTTCAGAAAAAAATTGTTAGAGCAAGTGGTCTTGATGCCCCAAAGTGGCGCAAAACTGCACGAGACAAAACCCTTCTCAGTTTTCACAGCATAAACCACTCTTTGCATTGCGGACACAGCACAGAGTATGTGTCAAGTTTGCAATGCTGTTTCTTCAGTGCAGGGTTTCAAGCTTGCAAAACATTTCTGGATGCTGTCAGCTGAAATTTGGATTCTGTAATGCCTTTGGCCAGAGCTTGTATACACGGGGAAGATGTTTTTGGAACTCAAAACACATGCGTGGAGCTCCACCAAGATGAATCAGCAGCTCAGGAAACTTAGTACATCTTTCTGGAGCCAATTTTTTTCTTCTTTTAATCTTATTTCTTTTTAACAAGTACTGGCTTAGTACTGAACTTTTTCCGAAAACCAAATTCTTGCCCTGACAAAGCTTTGACCATTACTGAACAAATTTATATAGGATGGTCAGAAGAGTAGTGTTGCCATGGGTGTGTTCTGACCAAAATACCATACTGAACCCATAGTACAAAATATACAGAACACATCACAGCACATTAAGGAAGTGGTATGAATGTTCTCTACAGTATAAAAGAGAGAGAAGGAACATTATAGGAGAAGCCTGTAGTCATTATACTCTTAGTAAACTCATAGAAATCAATTTTTATCTGGCTTACTAATAGCTATTGAACTGCACATAATCTTGTTAAGTGTATTTGGGTTTTAGGATAAGCATAGTGTGGATGTGCTTGGTTGCACTGCCAGAAGTTAATTTTCTATATGCTTCAGCTAAATTGTCTCATGCTTTCACTAAAGACAATGATAGGGAAGAATAATGTCTATGTGCATTAATTTCCCACTTAACCAGTACTTGATTATTTCACTACTTCAGTGAGTTTATTATCTCCTGAAACAGAAATCTTTCTGACTGATGCTGTGGTGTGTTCCACAGCTATGCTTTCTCCTTCATACAAATCCAGAAATCCATTTCATATCCTCTTTAATATTGAATATTTGCAGGATATGAAATATTGTATTGCTCTTCTGATGCTATTTCACAGCAGGAGAAATATCCAAGTACATTTAGGTATGGAAAAAATACAGTTTTCACACTTTGTTCTGCTTTCTTGGATAAGGGATGGCATTTTTCCAGGGCAGGGGAAAACCAACACCGAATATTTTTTGAAGCTTCACACTTCAGCAGATTCTGCTGTTCAAAGCCAATGAATGGAAATAAGTTAATGGGAATGAATGAATTGGTGGAAAAGATCAGTGTTTCTGTGGCTGCACTACTCTTACCTTGCAACACAGTTAGAGGTGTTCTGTGAAACCTTTCATAGGCAGATAGGCCTTATTTCAATTTTTCTATTTGCAGGAGTAGTAACTTCCAGGTGCCAAAGTCTTCTCCATTGGTTTTTGGTTTTAATGCTTAGTTTCTTCTTCTAATACTTATTTGCTGCAGTAATGCATTAATAGAATGGGGTAACTGTAGTCTAGAACAAGGTGTGTCATCAGAGGAGCTGCCCCCTCTGCCATTCCCTTCTCCCAAAGTCTGGGGGGTTTAATTTCTGATCATCCCACACGATTTCAAACTGAATGTCTTCCAAATCCAGAAGGTCATTTCTTTGTCCTTATGACAACACAGAATCCTTTAGGTTTGAAAGGCTGTGTTATCCACCCAAATACTGATTTTTGCCCTGCATCCACCTCTCAAAAATAGAAAGGTTTCCATCATAGCAAACTAGATCTGAGAGAGAATAATTTATTTTAAAAAAAGTTTCAGAGGGAAGGAGGAATTGTTATTCTCTTGTCTCCTGACTTGCTTATGGAATTTTCTTGTTTACAAAATCAAATCAGTGAGAAAGAAACAATCCAAAGTAAGCAAAGATGATAGGGTAGAACAAAAAATATTATTTCTAGATAGCAAACGCCTTAGTGCCATTTTTCTTGCTTTCATTAAATATTTCCTGCCCAAGAAAGGAGAAATTAAAATCTGTCAAAATCAGCAGTTTTACTAAAAATGAACTGTTTTCCCCTCCTGTCCCGTGTTGCCTGATTTCACTGCCAAATGACACGTCCCAGTACACTCTAAAAGATCTAGAAATAAAGGGAGATCACTGTTTTTCCACAGGAAATTCTTGCTAACTTTCAAATGACACGTTTTAAATGTGGAAATTAATAATCCCAATACCAGCAGAATGCATTCTTGCAAGACAAGCAACCCATCAGCGTGGGTGAATATTCAACTTAATGGCCTCTAGAGCAAGTTGAGCCACATGTCCTTCCAGAATTAGCAGACAAGTGAGCACTGAGTGGTGTGACCTGAGCTGGCACCTGCCTTTATTTTTATTCACAGAAGTGAGAAACCACTCAAAAGATACTTCACTCAAAAAATACACACTAATGAATTAACTCCTCTACCCACCTCTGACAGTGAGTAGTCCAGTATGCTGAATTCAAAGGGGAACTTCTGCATCTTCTGCCAAAATTGAAGTAAAAAAAACACTAAAATTTTATGTTTCTAGCAAGACTTCCTAGATTACTATAGGATACCCATATGCTCTGGGCAAATACTCAGCTGAGCAGCTGAGGTTCTTACCAAGTGCTTTCCATGTTCTAGCCTGTCATTTTCTATTCTCTCCTTATCCCATCCTCTGAGAGGGAATTCTCTGAGGATAAAGCTGCTTAACTAATGAATATCAACAAAGTAAAAGCCAATTGACATGTGCTCAAGTTTTCAAGATGATCCATAGTGATTGAATTATAGGTGGCAAGTTCTAGGGAAAAGTAGCATGTAACTTAGGATAAAATTAGTGCTAAATACTTCCAGGAATTTTCAATCAACCTACATTTACAGATCCCTTTCCTATTCAAAAATCTTGGGAATAATTACTTCGTGTTACAGACACACAGATGATTCAGTTGGTAGAACACATCCATTTTCTTCTGTTTTTAAGCTGACTAGCAATGCTTTTCACACCTGTGCTTGCCTCTTTCCTGTGATATTTCACGTTCTTGGGTCTTTTTCCTGTGTATTCTTGCATTTGTGTGTGTCTCAGAACCATCCAGAAAAATGACCAGTATTTCATGAGAATGCAAAATACAGCTATGCTGGGAGAGAATGATTTATTAGCTCACAGAATAAATCATGTTTGCCTCAGCTGCACCTGTATCTCTGTGGTGGAGCCTCACTGCTCTTCTCCAGGTTCAGTTTTGACTTGCAGTGGTCCATCTGATTGAAAATTCATTGTACCATGGCCTGTGTTTCAGGCTAATTCAAGATATTGTCTACACTTCTTTTACACTAGAAGTTTGCAATATCCCACGATGAAAATTCCTTGACTTGTTAATACCTTTCAGAAAGTTCTTTGTAACTGTATTTTTACATAGTCTCTGATTTTGATTTAAAAAGTGATAAAAAACTTCCAACTGTGCTAAAGGAAAAAATATGCATATTCTCATAAATTTTACATGAGTACTTGTATAGGTGAATAGAAAAAATATATGAAAAGGACAAAAATACAGTTTTAATAAAAGCCCCCTGCCATTCTGACTTCATTCATTCTCTCAAAGCTATCAAAAAGTAGTTTGCAATGCTAAAATAACTGAAAAACTCAGAGTACATTCGGAAGCTATTTTGGTCTATAAAATTTAGCACCCTGAGTAAAAATAGTTGAGCTCAACAAAATGAATGTTTTTAGTGCCTAGGAACTCCCAAAACAGCAGAGAGAAAACAGACTCAGCTTCCTAAGGATTACCTCCCACTTCCTATTTCTTGCTTTCTAGGATACCAAATGCTCTGGTAACAGTCATTCAAAATATTCTTGAAAAGAATTAGGTCCTGTTTGTGTCTTCAGCTTTTTCTCCTATCATATTTACTACACTTATTTGTTCATTGATTTTTCGTTCAAGTCACCTGCTAAGAAAACAAAAGCTACTGCACAAAGTGCAGTATATATGTTATCCCTTAAAGACTGGATGTGATTCCAATCCAGGGCTATGTGACAAGCAGGTATCTTTATTTCCATGAGAAGACTTCAGATATGAACTGAAAATCTTTTCATGTGGTTTGATGGACAGTTACTTGGATTATGTTGGGGTTTTTTTTGTTTTAAATTATAGTGTGGAAATGTAAGGCAAAGTGAATCTTGGAATGCACTGAATAGCACTAAGTTTGTCCATACCAGATTGTAATCATAGCATAAACAGCAGGGTTCTTTAACATTTTTTAGGGGCTTTATTAGCAGTGGACTAGGTACAAAGTTATTGAGGAGAAGTGCAGCTAGAACACAAAGTGGATCTGAGATTGAAAAGAACCTGGAGGTGCATCTCTCCTGCCTCAGGTTATTTCAGCTCAAATGGCATAAAACTGAGTGAAGCTATGATCAGCAGTTTTTAGAACAGACACACGTCTAATAACAGGCCACGCTAAATCTCTTTAAGGCCTTTTCCAAAGTCAACTTATCTGAAATCTCTACCTTAAATCAGGCCTGTAGGTTCTAATAAAAGGCTTGAATAGATTTCCTTTTTCAGGAGGACTTTTCTATGAGGGTAGCTTATCCTCTATTGTCATAATCCTTAGCCCTTAATCTTGATTTAGAAAGTAATTTGGAGTAGCTAAGTAGACCATGTGCCCTTCTGCTCAAGTTCAGAGTTTGTGTGAAACCAATTGGGATTTTCTCAGCTGTATAATTTACCTGGTAGAGTGCCTATAAAAATATTATCAAAACAAGCTCAAATTAGTGCCCTTAGCCAAAACCTTTCCAAAGAAAATCTTATTAGCCTGTCTGCTAATGAAGGAGGGCAGGCCATGCAGCAGAATCTCTCCTTCCAAGGCATTTGCTGCCCAAGAGCAGTAAATTTGAGTCGTTGCTGCTGGCTCTTGTGCCCAGCCATGTGCAGAGGTGGACCTGCATGGCATGCTGTCCACTCACAGATCTACACAGCTCGTTTTTTTTCTCCCCATTCCCTTTCTTGCAAAGGGTAGAATTTCAAAGGAGACAATGTATTTTGTCTAAGTAGAGATAGGTGTGATTTAAGTTCTATAAGGACTAGAGGTGATGCTGTAAGGCTGGAGGGGATAACCAGAATGAAGGCTGTTAAAATGCCTTCCATGGGGGTGTTGATACAGCAATCATAGCAGGACAGGATGCATTTAGCCAGGAAAAGTAAGGTACCATCAACATTGAAAAAGTGTTTCATTTATGAGGACAGAAGATTTCCTTTGTGTTTCCCTCATGGCAAGTAACTATATGAAAATGGAAATTACTGCATGTTAAAGTGCCTTGCCAGTCTAGCTACATTAATTAGGTTTGGGTTTTTTTTCCTTTGTTATGTCCCTGTTGCATTTAAGTGAATAAAGCTTTTCTTATGTGATGCAGTTGAAGTGACAAAAGGAAACAGGCAATGGGACAGGGCCCTGAACACAGTGTGTACCTGTGCAAAGAATCTGTCACAGCATCATATGAGCAAAGCTTTAGGAAGACTCTTCTCCAGCTCCTCCTGAGCAGTTATTGCTGAGCATGATTTGATACGGGCTAGAAAATCTCTTTGGTCCTTTGGACTGAGCAGTCCCAGCTGTGCCCCCTCCCAAACTCTTGCTCACCCTCAACCTACTCACTGGGACAGCAAAGCTGGCAAGAGCTCTTCAGCTATAACTGAAACATTGGGGTGCTGTCAACACTGGTTTGGTCATAAAAGTCAAACCCAGCGCCCTACAGATTGCCCTGAAGAAAATTAACTCCCTCCCAACCACACTCAGTGCAGCAAGACAGCAAAAATGTCTGTGCTGTATGGAAACTTGGTGGTGGTTTTTAGGTTTAACACCTGGTAGGTAAATCTGGGCACTTAAGGCTCCAGTTTTACAATAAGGATTAAAGACAGAGTAGCCAGGGTAGGTTTTTATTGTTGCTTTCAGAGAAAGAAGGACTATTTTCACATAGTCTCACAATTAATGCTTCCCCCTGATTGCCAGAACTACATTGCTGCAAACCATGGTCCCTTGAATCCTGGTTTGGAGACTGTAGCAATCAATTCCACTGCAAGTGCAGCTTTTCTTTATTAAGTGTTGCAGAACTGTTTCCTCATGAGTATTCCCCAGAGGCATTTGCACACACTAATAAGCTTCTTTTTTTTTTTTTTCAATGAGTGTCAACAATCTCACCCAGAGTATAGCTACTTTCTTACAGTCTTACAACTAAAAATTATGAAAAAAAAAGTGAAAACAGATTGAAACTTCAAACAAAATTGGAAATAACAAAGGCATGGTTTCTCACACTGGGCTTTAGAGAGAAGTCAGAGACACTAGTGTTCCAGTGGTCATGATCATACCACCTTCAGCTTTAAAAAGATGCCCTCAGAGAAGTCAGAGACACTAGTGTTCCAGTGGTCATGATCATACCACCTTCAGCTTTAAAAAGATGCCCTCTTCTATTTAACACTATTCTCTA
>JAWWMU010000243.1:30745256-30757398 GCA_035048155.1 Cinnycerthia olivascens | reverse complement strand
ACTAGTGTTCCAGTGGTCATGATCATACCACCTTCAGCTTTAAAAAGATGCCCTCTTCTATTTAACACTATTCTCTATATTAAGGACCAGCTGTAAACCAGCTGTTAAAATATCTCTTTCACTATTACAACAGCTGAAATTCATGAAAAGTGATTTCTTAGTGCAGTTGCAATAAAATTGCTTCCACACAGTGTATGGAATAGGTTAGTCTGAGGAAAATCTAAAAAAATTGCTGACAATTCAGAATTATGCAGCTTCTGCCTTTACTTCTGATGCTGAAATACATTTCTTGTTGGTATAAACAAGCAATATTCTGCCTTTGCCAGCTTCTGTCTTGCTTGGGCATTTCTTGCTTCTTAAAATACAGGTGTTCTAAAGACTGTACCTCAAAGGGAGAATAATCTGTTCTGCAAACCACTGTGAAGAGTTGTGCACCCTGGAGAGTTTCTGTTCAAAGCAGTTTGTAGGTTACCTGCACAGCAGGTCAGTGGCCAAGACAAGGTATCTTCTGTTGCATGGTGATTCAACAATGACCAGCTTGCTTTCTCCTGACTACCCAAAGAAAATGGAAAAATGGATCCTATGACTTCAGCAGCTCTCAGAGAGATGTTTACATGTTTGGGAAATCTTGATTTTGTTACCAAGTGCAACACAGTCTTGTAAATCACTTCCAGGTGACGATGAACTTTTTTCTCCCTTTTTACTGCTACCCAACATCCATTTTCAATCAATCTCAGTGAATTTACAAATGCACTGCAATGTGATTTCATCAGGGGTGCCTCTCATATGTTCCACTGTGGAGATGCTGCTACTTCCCAAAGTTTGTGGTTCACTTTTGAGGACACAAATAGAATCTCTCTTAGGATGTGGCAGAAGCCAGGCTCAGAGCTGCTGTGGATGTAGACAAAACACAGCCAGAGTCTTTTGGCAAGAGGGGAGAGGCACCAAGAGGGTACAGTCATAGTAGGTTTTCCAGGTTTGTGAGAGACCCAGCTTTCCAAGGAGAGGTGCTTTTGTCCAGTGACCTAGTCTGGGCTTGTAGCAAGTGTCTTTTTCATGTCCACGTGCTGTCACTGCAAAATAGGCCCCCTGTGCATACATGCTTCATTAAGCTCTGAGGAAGACAGACTTAAATATTAAACTCCTTTCAGTAATCCCAAAACTAAAAGTATATTATTTCTACATTAGAATTGTTAAAATGATAAAAATTGTTTTGTAAAGTTATTTTTATTTCCAAGTTGCCTTTGAAGGAGTCAACCATTAGTGTATTAATATTAGTTCTATTGCAATACCAGAATAGTGACCCCTTAGTCACTGTCCTGTTTTATTAGATTCTATAACACTAAAAACTGATTGTATATAGTAGTAAATTATCATTTTAGAATTTTTAAGGTTTTGAAGATTCATGATATAATTTTCTTTAGCCACCAGAGAAATAATTTGTGACTAGGAGGCTCATAATCAGAAACAAGTTACAACACCTGTTGTTTCCAAAAAGTAAATAAGCTACATTGAGTAAGCTGAAATTTCTCTCTTGTCAAGATCAGCTTTTATAAAACAAAATGAGACATTACAGGTGATTTAATGGGGACCTTCAACCATGTATTGTTTCATTTAGTATGTGAAAAAAATGTTTAAAATACAGAAGTAGTCAGATTAAATGAATATTTTGATGTTAGTTATAACTAAGAATCTAGAAAGAATACAATAGGTCTGTCACAGTATGTAAAAAATCATTATTGCACTTAGATTGAAAATGTGCATTTGTGTGCCTACAGTGAAAGAAAAATCTCGATGGTTCTGTGATAAAGGTTTATCTCAGTGTATGTCTAAAATCCTTCAAAGTGTTTTGCATGAAGTCTAGATGGTTGCTCTCCATTGTTTTAGGAGTGTTCTGGTGCACACTTCTCAATATCATGTCACTCCTTGCAGCACTTTCTCCATGTTGCCTCAGCTTTTTTTTAATGCCTGTCCCTCCCCTTACCAGCACCACCTCCCTTAGCAAATTCCCATTGGCTTTTGTGGGGCTGTGTATGCAACCCAGGAAAAAAAACACTGAGGATTTGAATAAAGTCCTTCCTTGAGGCAGTTCAAATGACAAGGCTGCTTCGTCATGTATTTCACTGTGTTTACTGAAAACTGCCTCACTGGACACCCTGATGCCTGATTAACCAGCAGTGCTGGGCTGCTTTAATGGATGCTCAAGAGCTGGATTTGGCACCTACTTTTGCAAGGGAGCCAGCAGATGGGGGAATCCCTCCTGGTGAATCCCTCTTGTTTTGGAACCTTCCACTTATGTGTAATCAAATTCATATTAAAAAATAAATCTATTCTTTAAATTTTATTAAAAGCAGGATGACTGTGCATCTTGAGTGGGAGTATAAAGTTGGATTCTTTACCTCTCTTTAACGTGGTCATGTTGATATCTTCCATGGCATTAGTATTAACTGATAGAACTGAGAAGAAAGAACTTGTGCCTCTGTCAAAACTGGTTTTGAGGCCCAAAAAGGAAATGCCATGGCCAGAAGATGGCCTTCAAAACTGCCAGAGAAACTTGTAAGGTTGTTTGGAGAGCTACCAGCCATGTGTAAATACTGTTTCTCCCATTCTAAAAATTGATGTAGTTATGTTTACCTCAGGGAATTAGAGGATATTCCACAAGGTCACTTCTCGTTTCTTCTTCCTTTTTTTTGTAGAAGGGTCACCCTTTTCATGATGAATAGTACTAAGTCCTGCTACAAGTATTTCTTGGAAATATTCTTTGGGCCATCAAGTACTATTCATCAAGGATAAACCCATCTGAGCTGGGACCACAAACATAAAAAATGAACATGTCCTGATAAAGATCTGATGCATTTTTCTTACATTTGGAAACTGTCTCTTCAATAACTCCAAAATATAAGTAGTCAGACAGTCTGGGTCATTATGCTCAAATTCAGTGTCAACTCTGTGCCACCTGCTGCCATTGTCTTCAGCTCTGATTTGCACTGCCCCATTCCTCAGGTCACATGGGGAGGGAGAGACCTCAGCCACATCACTTCAAAATTCTGCTTTTCCAAGGGTTTTAATACTGTTGAGTTAATTGATATGAACATGTTTAAGTAATTCCTTCGTTCAAAGGCTTTGTTTACAAAACTGAGTCAAGTTTTCTTCCGCACAGTTCTTGTGAGTTTTGCTGTCTGGCTTTAACACTTCACAGCTGATAAAATAATCTTAATTGCAAAACTGGCCTCAAAAATCATGGAGGAAAATCCCTTTTTTTTTTTTTTTTTTTTTTACAAAACTTAGTTTCACAGTGTATTTGCACTGGGAAAAAAAACCCTCCCAGTTTACTTTTTTGGTTTTTTTTCTCAAGCAAGACTAAACTTAAGCTGTGAAAAAGATTGCATTTTGAAATTTCATGTAGTTCAGATACGTGAAATGTACCTTTCCACTTCCATGAAGATACCATTTATGTGGAACAGGTAGTCTATAGACTTTAAAAATATTAAATACTAGGAATCTCAAGGTATTACAACATCGAGTTAAACTAGAAAACCACAAAAGGAGCTCATTTATCTTTATGGATTTGTTCTAGGCACACTCTATAAGAGCATTATCAGCATTAATCCATCTTATTCAGCATTTATCAATGTTGACATGTGAGTAATAAGAAATACATAACCAGCTAGAACATGTGATGTGATGTGACCTCCCCTTATGTGTGCATTTCTCTGCAATTACTTAGGTGAGCTACCTGTGAATATATGAATTCTTCCACTGCAGTAACTCACAGCATGGAATATGTATGTTTTAAGTGCTGAGAAAATTCTAATGCAAAAAATGTGAATAATGAATTTGTGCAATTGACAGTAGATATAAGGCAAAATATTGTATCCAGGGAGGTAACTTCACACTGCTCGGTATGTTTTATATAAAGGGAAGTGATGCTGCAAAAATACAGAAGGATACAAAAGATCTAAAGAAAACACAATTATAAGATGTGATGTTCTTGGAAAATACTGGATTTTTTAAACTCAGCCTGCTTAAAAATAGAGATTAGAAGAAATTTTCTGTTTATTTCATGGCAGATATTAATACTACTGCTCCGGAAACCAATAGAATACTTACACATAGATAATTTTTTTTTAAAAACTTATTATGAATTGCATTTAATTTTCCATAGGCTGCAGTGCTGAAGTTGATCAAATAGTTTTCTAGTAATGTCCAAGAGTAATCCTCTGTGGTGTAAGGATTCCACAGAACACTAGGGTACTTCGAATCTTATTGTTGGGAGGGTTTTCTTTGTCTTTGGCATGATTATTGGCAAGGTATCCTTTGTCCCTTGCAGATAATGGAGAATGCCTTTTATGGTGAAAATAGTAGTCTTGATTTAAGAAGTATTAGCATTTCATGGTTTTATAGATTTTTAATTTCAGATATTAACCACACAGACAACTTGCTTCTGAAGAAGCAACATAACTCTTGTGTCAGTGAGGACCCTGATTAATGGCTATCCGTGATCACATGAGCAGTACTACCAAAAATACAACATTTATAAACTCTGTGAATCCTGTTTAGGATTCAGTTTATCCATGTTAATACTCCAGTCTACCATTTTGTTCTGAATTGCATAATAGTATCCTTCTCTACCCCTACTGGCAATGTTCAAGAAATGTTTATTGGTAGAATTACAGGAAGCCCCAAAAGATTGTGGAATATGAACAGCAACCTAAATAATAAAGGGACTTACTCTTGTAGATAAGATGTTGCAGGAAAATAAGATTGTGGATCAGTAGCCCCAGTTTTTCTCTCAGAAAATGATGCTTGAGCTCATACATATCTGCTCCAGCAACCCAGCAGTGTACAGCTGTCTTTTGCCTGATAGTGATGAGAATTTCTCCAGCTTCCCAGCCTCACTCCTCTCCCTGTTCTGAGGCAAACATATTCTAATGCTCTGAACCTTCAGTCAAGTATTTGTTGATGTGGCATCCACCAACAGCTGCACAAGAGTAGTAATGTTGTCTTTTCCATTAATGGCTTAATAATACATAAATGATATATGAACTCTGTCCTCATATGAAGTACTTTCTTAATGATTGTTTATAGAATTAACTAATTGCATATTATTAGTTTAGAGAGAGCCAATAAATAAGGAATGGTGCAATTACTTTGAATTTACTGCATTACACCACATCAAACATTTGGTTTGTTTCAAGTCTTGTAACTCTAATTTTGGAACAAACCGTAGTCTAGACTCCAGCTGCCATAAAACCTCTATTGTCACTTCCTCTGGTATGTTTTACACTTTAGTAGAGTTATCTACTGTGCACCAAAACTTGGACTCTGTGGTACCACGATTCTAAGGAACCAAAACTATTGGTCTTGATGGAAGCAAAGAGATCAGCAAAGGCTGGTCTGCCTAAAGTTCCTTCTTGCATTCCCTGCAAGAATGTCACCATAAATCAAGGAAACAATTTCTGGCTGTCAGTTTTGCCCCTTTGACAGTCATGACAAATGCTCATCTTCCACTCCTAGTTAGTGTTTTCACCAATGGAGTTTTGAGACTCTTGCATAAAATTTACATGGAGTTCCCAAATCAGGAAAGTTTTTAAGGCATGAACTGAGTGAATTAACCTTAAGAGAAGCATACTGGAAATCTTTGTTATGTTGGGCCAGCACTGTCACTTCTTAACTGTCACTTCTTTAATCATTACATGAAATTTCTCTGGCTGTGATGTCCTTGGATTTAGTTCAAACAAGGCAGAGGCACCACTTCCATGAGTACTATATGTTAGGATGCTTCTTGACCTGCTTCAGGAATTTCACTTTCTGGCAGCACTGATTCGTATCAAGTTTCTTTTAGATTAGTCAATATTTTTAGGATTGTCAAATGAGCAGAATGTTGAGAGGGAATACTTTTAAATGAAGTGAATGTGGTCACAGCTTTCACATCTCTTGTGACAGGAAGAAGCCATAAAGTGAGTCATTGCTCTGACTGAGCAGTGCCACAGAGCACGTACCACTCTGGGAGATACCTACATCATCATTTTCCTTTTCTTAGACTGTGACTGATAATTAATGTAAATATTTCTTAAAAAGCCTGAGTAAATGGTGATTCAATCCAATGCAGAAATTGTCATTCATTTATTCCTTCTATAGTGTAGCATCACAGTATCTGTTAGAAACACGCTATGCCTGTTTGTAGGACAGACAGATACCTGCAATTCCTAACAAAAGCTGGCCTAAAACTCTGCAATTGATGCCAGTGTTGATGGAAGAAGTCATGGAACCAGAACAGCAACTGCTTTTATTTTTCCTTAAGATAGAACCTGAGTTTCTCTGAAATGTTTAAGAAACAGTATCAGGGCTAATATAATGTCAGCGACTGAGTTCTAAGTAATGAAAATTCATTTTGAAGTTTAGAATTATAATCACTGTTAAAAACTTAGTCTTAAAGAGTAAAAGAACCTGTAAAGAAACAAAAAGCAAAGTGCCAATGCCACAGGATAAACCCAGAAAGATCAGACACCTGTGTGCTGTCTTTCAGTGCAAAGTTTTATAATAGAAGCTCTTCCTATGGGCTGGTTGTGGTTTTGGGGAAGTCATTGTCCTCCAGTGATTTAAGAAGGGAGAAGAATTAAGTCAACACTGAGCTCTTTGGGAATTGCTGTGTTGTTAATGGATATGTTTAGCCATTTTGATTTCCATTTATGGCACTGCAGGATTCTGCTTCTTAATGAAATTTGTGTTTGGTTTTCACTCATCATCCAAGACACAAAATCTTCAGATTTTCCATGTAAACATAGATGGAAATAATAAAAGTCTAAAAATAAAGAGGATAGGTAATTAAGACCATGAGAAAGAAAGCGGAGAGAATTTTGAGACAGGAGCAAATATGAATTGTTTACTCTGAAAAGCAGCTTGATGTTATAATTATATTTATTAATATTTTATTATAGTGTGATGATTAGCTCTTTGGTTAGTGAAAGCAAAGAGGGGTTTATTGGCTTCATCCAAACAAGGGTAATATACCATGATACAGAGTCTTGCAAACAATATTCAGCATAACTCTTCAGACTCCTGAAGATAAAATCAAACACTTGCTTTTCAATATGCCTTGCCCTAAGTTAATTATTTGTCATTTTGTGAACCAGCAGTAATACCTTTTTGTTATTCAACTAGTCATAGAAGTACAATTTTTTTCAGCTGAAACCAGTAAGAATGAATATATATAGAAACTAAGAAGCTCACCTTCTTTGAGCTCCAAACAAAAACCAATGCAAATCTGGCATTTTATCAATCCAAATCTAGAAGACATTAATTGTGAGAAAATTTGTAAACACTAAGATGTTTTTCAGGGCTTAATCCTGACCATCATCACTCTGATATGTGTTCAGCCTTTTTATTTGGAAATTTAGCTAGTAGAGGTAGCCAAAACGTTTTAGCAAAGTAATCTGGAACATGAGAGTCACAAGCCTCGAGCATCTGCCAACACTGGAATAAGAATGGAAGGGTCTTTCCTGATCTTGTAGATAAGTTTTCAGGTTTTTATCTTCCTTTTTCCTGTAGCTGGGACATCTTCCCAGTTTGAAAATGCATGTCTTTGTTTTAAAATGGTGCACTCCCACATGTAGCTGTTTACATGTAGAACAGGACTGGAGAAGGTTTCAGTGATTGCAGTCTTGATCTTTTCATCCAACCACTATGGATAATGTGGAATACATAATTCCTAAATGGATAAAACCTCCACCACCCTACCCCCTCAAGGATTATAAATCTTCATTAATTCATACTCTTAAGTTGTTCTTAGTAATTTGCACCTATTTACTCATGTTATAGCTACAAAGTCTGCTTTAAACAGCTCAATTTTACTCTTTTTTTCATGCCATTTAATCTGTTTGGTAAATTTCTAGATGACAATCACACCTGTTACCAGGTTGAACAGGTGAAATTTTGTTTCACTGTGTAAGATAGTGTTTTTCTGTAATTCTAAAATTATTTCAATCTATTCTTATCTTTCTTAAACAAGAATAATCCACACTCTAGTTGCTCAGTATTAGGGGCAGTTTCCAACATGGCCAACTTATACTGAGTTCATCTTCCTACTGTGATTCCTATTGCATCCAGATTTTAGTCCTTTTAAGATATTAACTATTTAGATTATATTTATTATTCCAAGGGTGCATGGGTCTGTTTTCTTACAGAACCTTGGTCCCGTTTCTATTGTATGTGTTGTTGAGATATCAGATTTGATAGACCACTTTCCTGCATATTTGCTGAAAATACTCCCCATTTTAACTCACTGAGCTCCGTAGTTTACTTGGTGTAAACATTATAAAAATGTGCCTCATAATTAACCATTTAGAGAGTTCTGCTTTTCCCTTCAACAGCAACAATAATTATCTCCCATTTAGCCAAATTTCCCTGCTCAGGACTTGTTTATATCTGAAATCCAGGACAACAAGTAGTATACTGGGTGACACAACATTAAATACTTAAGAAGAATCTAGAAAGAATAATAATTATCTAATTTCCTTTACTTTTGAGTACCCTCTGTCTTAAGAAAGACACCCACTTCATCTGCTGCCATATATCTTTCTGAGGTCTTTGTTTCATTCTACCACATTTTCCAGTAAGTGTTTTAAAATATACTCTCCAATGAGTCTTGAATCTCACATACTGCTGAGGTCAGTCTGGTAAGACTGTAGGTGTGTCTGTTGGAGAAATTGCTTTTCCATTTCAATGTGTAAGAGTAATAGTCCATGTTTGGAAATTTATTTTTGGTTTATGTCTGGTACGAAACTCTAAAACCCTTTAGTCATGCTGTTTAATAAAAAAAGCCATCTTTTGTGGCATTGCCATCATGCTGGGAAAAAAATATGCAGCAGCTCTGGAAAAAAATGTGGGGGTTTTTATTACCTTTATAATTTTTTGTGTGTTTAATATTCAGTCTATTGGTACTCCCCATATCATTCTGTATGAACACACAATGCTGCCTGTTGACACTTTACATTTTTCTATATCTGATTAGTCAAACTATTGCTCATAAAATGTGCATTTTTTCTGGGAGGAAGCATAAGCAGCCGTTTCCAAGATCTCATGCAATTTAGAAAGGTAGACCTCAGTGGCTTATTTGTCCTTCTTTCCTCAAACTTTATATATTGATATATAAAGCATTGGTTTTGACACAAGTTCTGATAAAAATATTACAAGAAAGGGATTTATTAAATGCAGGAATAAAAGGTACTTTGACTAACTAAGAATACAATAGAAAAATACTTAAGCAAACTGACAAGTCAGTCAAAAACTGTTTTATTTCCTTTGCCATCATGCTTTTTTTCCTTTGTTTTTTTCTGAACACAAAAGTCTATCACCTGTGAGAGACATTGTATTCATTAGGACTGGCATTTAGTCCACATTTTGTGCTTGTGTCTGTAACACAAAAGAATTGTTTTCAAAATTAAATAATTAAAAGTTATATTTTAGTGGAGCCTGTTGATATCTTCTTGTTGGGATTGTTGTGCTGAGAAACACGTGAAAAAATATGTTCTTAAAGCCATAAAATTCAGGCCAAAAAGCTTGGTGTTTGAGTGGGTTTGAATGTGTATTTTCTTTTGTTAAACAGTTGTTTTATATAAGTAAATGCTGTTCTATCCCCTGTTTTGGAAGTTTAGCTTTTCTGGAGAGGATGTGAAATGGTTCTGATGTGGATCAGGACCAGCTGTATTAGAGCAAAAATAAACATGGTCTTGCCACTTTTTGGATAGTGTTATGCAGACTTTTGGTGAGTCATCTTTCATGTACAATGGAGGGAAGAGTAATTCTTTCCAGTGTAAAAAGTGAAATTCTGTGGTTTGAATAGTGCAATTTGTGAGATTTTAGCTCTTGTTTTGTGAAAATCAGTAGAATCCAGAGGAGGAATACAGAGTTCCTAGTGTAGTTAGCTTTGTGTGGAAATATTTAGGACAGCTACGGATGACTCAGTGATTGGTGGAGGATTAGTGGTCATGAGCTGTAACATCTTAAATCCTCTTGTAGATGATCCTATTTGGATTCTGAATATGTTTTAATTTGTGCTCATTAGCTTCTCATAGCTAATTGGGTCTTTCCTGAACATCACTGCATAAGCAAGTCCAGATGTTCTTTCAGAAGATCATGAGAAAATTTCTTTTAGAAGACCTTGAGAAACTTTTTATAGTCCTTGACGTGTTTGACACCATTATGCTGGAGTCATTCAATGCCCACACTAACCAGTCTTTATGACCATGGCAAAATGAGGCAATTTCAAATAACAACTCTGCCAAAAAAACCAGCTTGCATCGCTCTCTATTCATTTTTGAAACCCTTGTTCTTAATATTTCATTTTATCTTTTCTTCCCTGTTGTTTTGCACGAATAATCAAGTTAATGTGTAACTGAGTATTATGAATTGTATATAAGCTTTGGTGTATGTTTTTGGGAGAGAAAAGATGATTTTGGTAGTATTATTGAATGGACAAGGAATCCCAAACTTGCTGCCCACTGATTCCAAATGTCAGTTTTATGTCAGAGGTCAGACAAAGATAGAGACAAAACAAGTCAAACACAAATAGAAGAAAGCAGATTCAGTATAGACATACCTTGAAATCAACACTGACACTGTTGTTTGCAGAATACTTCAGGTCTCTTTACTGAGGTGCAGCCCAGCATGAGCTTAGGTACCCACTCAAATAGCATTTCACATCTTCTGAGACTTTGTTGAAAGCTCTGCACAGAGAAATGACGCTGGAGCAGTTCACAGATTTATAACACAACTAAGACTTGCTAAGGCAGGCACATGGATGGCAACATAAGCAAATACAGCCATGAACCCTTTTTCCCTTGCTTGAAGTGGCTGTCAGAGCCTGGCTTTGGCCAGAAGCTGTTTGCTGCCAAGGGGAGCCACTGCCAGGTGGCCTTCAGACAGATACAGCATTCTGTTGATGCAGTTATAGGGCTTTTATATTGGAGCTTGTTGCTGACAGTGTTTACTGAAGTTAACATGATTGTTCTGTGATATTCCCTTACCATACTGCTCTGCAAACAGCCCCAACATGCTGGGAAATGGGGATAACACAATCACAATTTAAGCAGGATTTTGATATGGAATTGTTCCAGCATGAGGCCAGATAATATCGAGGCTGTTGTGTGACTCAAGCTGCTACATGACTTAGGTATTTTTCTAATATTTGTTAATTAAGAGAAGCAGGTTCACTGTATCTCTTTTATCAATGACTTAGTAGCACAGTGTTTTCCTTGTGAGTGGAGGATGCAGGGGCTTTTATAAATTCCATCACAAATGATTTGCATAACATTTTTGCTTGAAATAGTTTAATAAGTTGTAGTTTGGCTTGTCAGTCAGCTCCATGCTGGAAGTACTATGTGGTTCCTCATCTTCCTGTGTTTCTTTGGAGTGCCAAGGGTCATTTTCTTACCTCTAATTTTGTTGAAAATGTTCAATTTAGTTTTCTGTAGAAGCGTTGTCTTTAACATCAAGCAAACTACGGATTTGGTCAAGAAATAAAGCAGCTACAAATTAATTAAGTATTGGGGAAAGAGTAACTTCACCTTTAATTTTTTTTAATTTTTATTTTTTAATGCATCTAAATTTAAGTCACCCATTCTGGCGATAGTTGTTCAGAAGGAACAGCTGCCAAGATGGTAAACATTGTTTGTATAAACTTGAACTGATGTTTTACAGCCCTAAAATAAAAGCCAAGTTCAAGGCTTCAAAGCCCAGGGTTTTACTGGGAAAATATGGCAGCTATTCCTGTGGGCTTCCTGGAGAGCTGAAACCATAATGGACTAAATGGATAGAAGATTTACTACTGCAGTTTCATATACTTATTGACTTTTCTAAATAACAAATATAATTGTCCCTTGTTCCCAGCAGATGACAACATAAATAGAAAGAAACCCCAATATTACCCCAGGGACTGAATGTGAGATTTAACATGGGGGAAAGAAATAATAAGACTTACATGTTATCTTTTTTCCTATATACTCCCAATATTTTTCAGGCAGGTTATTTTCAGCAGTCAGAAATAAAGACTTAGGGGTGCATAATTAAGACTTGGTAAAAGAACAGAATTTTACCTCAGTAAGGGGGATTTTGTTTAAGAGAATGAAGCTTATTCCTATGA
>JAWWMU010000243.1:30712311-30736723 GCA_035048155.1 Cinnycerthia olivascens | reverse complement strand
GGGTGACACTGGGTGAGGGTTTGCAGTGAGCCCCTTGCTCACTCCTGCATTTTGTCCTGGCACAGGTGGGAGGAGTGCAGTGAGCTCCTCAGGGCAGAGATGAGCCTGCAAACGTTCTCCAGTGGTCAGCATGGCTGGCTTCAGCTTGGCAAAGGGCAGCACAGTAATGCTGTGCATTGCTGGAACAGTTCTGATAGATTTTTCTTTGGCTTTAGCCAGGCCTCTCTTTAAAATGCAAAACAAATGTCACATAGACACAGTCTGAAACAGAAAATAGCTCCAGACAGCCCTTAGAAACTAAAGCATCAGTGTGAGGAGCCCCACAGAGGGAAATGTGTTTTGAATTGGCCTTTAAACCTGATTTTAGCTGAGGACATGGGGAGTTTATAATTGTTTTGTTTTAACTTGCTAAAAGAGAAAATCTTAGATTCAAAGAGGCCTTTATTTTTAAAAAGCATGCTTGTTCTGTGAGAAGGTCTGGAGGGAGAAAGAATTTGAAAAACTGTGAAGAAAACGAAATATACATTTCTGTTCATTAAGTTCATTTTGCATGTTTATGGTGTTGATGTTTGTTGATTGAAGATCCTTGACAAAGATGATATCTAGGCACAAAGAGATTTTTTACCAAAAAAGTGACCTTCTACTGTAAAACAGCTGCATGGAAGAAAAATTAATTTAAATTAGCTTCATTTCCAGATTAATTTGATTCATGCTTGTTTGGAAAAAATCTACTGTGCTTTCTTGATTGCTTCCTTGGAAGTATCACACCATTACTATGCTTCTTGCATAAAAGAATGACAGGAGGAGAAATGGGCTCAACTTTTAAACTTCACAAGGTCAGCCAAACCCCAAAATTTGAAAAATCTTCCATGGTGGTTCAAAGGATAAAATGGGTGTTATGGAAGTGTTATGAGAACACATCATCAAATATTTGCTCTCAGGATGAAATCAAAAACTTCTGATTTTTGTAGCCTTTTAGAGCACTGGTTTGAGCTTTTTTAGTGATGATGGAATAATGATCAGAAAGTGATGGAAGGCTTTAAATATTTGAGATATTTAAAAAATTAAAGAAAAAAAAGCTAGTTCAAGTGCTGCTGAGGATAATCCGGCCCTGAATTTGGCTTCCTCCAGTAGTCCATCAGTAACAATTAGTTCACTAGTCAAGAAAGAGTGCTTTTGCATCCACTGGCTGCTTGAAATAGCTTCCAGAAAGGAAGCATAAGATGCAGAAATGCATTCTTTACATGACTCAAACGCTGCTAAGAAACAGCACAATGTCATTAAAGTTAGTGAAGATTGCAAAATACCACAAGCAGCAAAATCTTCTCTTGCTTAAAATTCTTCCTGCAGAGTTCTGTTACAACACATTATAAATGGTAGGAGCACTATTTATGGAATGCAGAACATATTAGGTTATTAAAATTAAAAGCTATGAGTGACTTAAATGGAGTCGTTGTTTCCATATAGAGGCTGACATGGAGCACCCACGAGATCTGTTGCTTTGTGGATTGATGGTGCTTCACTTCCAGCTGACAGACAGCACAGGCCTGACCTCACACAGCCTCTTCACGTGTAAAATGCAAGGTTTTTAAAGCTGGGTCAGCCTGACTCTTGCCTGCTGTGCTTCTACTCTTGTCCCAATTTCCAAGAAATCCCTCATCTGAGATTTCTCACAAGCTGGTTGCATGTTGAACGAAGTCAAGACTCACGCCTTGTCAGCAAGGGTCTGGAGAGTTGAGGGGCAGCAGGACCGTGCAACCATGAGCAGGACAGCCAGTCAGATGGACACAGGTGCCTGCAGATCCATGTCTTCTCTATGTGTTGGTGTCACTCAGCGTAGCTCCTTGATCCTATACCAGAATTAATCAGCTGTGATTAAAACAAACACAAATTTTCAACTGGTGATGATTAGCCATCTTTTCAGAACTATTTTATCAAAGCCATGCTCTGCCCATTCCTCCCTAAGCTAACAGCAGCTGAAGTATTTTTGTGGTGAGGTCATTTCAGATAGCAGACCTTTAGGAATGCTGCATTTCTCCAAAGGGCTGGTCTTACAAACACATATGCATTAGCATGGTTCATATTAGTATTATACATAAGTGCTGGGCAGGCATGAGGCAAGGGAAAATGAGATGTTTACAACCTCTACTCCCATTTTATTTGTTGTGGTACTTGTCTTTGGAATTCAGGCCTTCCTTCCCTCAGATAGTCCTCTCATTTTCTGCAGACATTTGGATATGAAGAAATCTTCTCATACTCACAGTTGCAAATTGCTACTAAAAAAAAAAAATTGCATAACTACTAAAATAAAATTACAGTAATAATCACAGAGCAATAAATTTTTCATCAGGAAACTACAGTATAACATTTAAGAGTCTAAGTGGTCTATAACAGCCTTGAACGGAAAGAAGGGGCCAAAAAAGTAATATGTATGCAAAGAAAGAAATCCAAGTACTTTGGCAAAACCAGAGACCAGTCCTGGTCCCTCTAATCGCAAAAGCTTATGAGAAAGCAGCCAGTGATGCTTAGAAATTAAGTAAAGGAAAAAAAATATTAAAACCCAGCTGTCTACGGAGCTGCCTGAATCACACAAATCTCTACAAGTATAAGAAGCAACCATAAGTTGGTACATTAGTAGATAATATGATATACATGAGTAGATATCCAGAGTGCAAATATCTGTCTAATGGATGGTGGGTTGGTTCTGTCCAACCTGGTGTGATTTCCATGGCTCTGGGTAATCCTCTCCAGGATTGATGTGCTCCTCCAGCACAGCCAGTTGGAATTTGGAAAAGAAAACCCAACTCTACTGATGCTGGCGTGCCAGAGCTACACTTTTAAATATAAACTATGCAGCCTTTTTTTTTATCTTTGTTTTATTCTGGGTTGCTCTATTTTTTTTCTCTATTATAGTAAACAAGCAGTGTTTATTTTTAAACAGCTATGAAAATAGATAAGTCCTAAAATAGGCGGAGCAAAACAAGGCTAAATGGGAATTCTTGTTTAACACAGTCATGCATTCTAATTCTTATTTTCCATAAGGGGCTGTTCCACAACACAGTTTAGGGGGTATAAGTGTTCCTATTAATTCATGTTATTTGTAAAATTTAACTTCACTTGTAAAGTTCTTCTGTAAAATATTAATGCCATGAACAATGGCACTATTTTAAAATTGTAAAATTAGAACTATTTGGAATTATTTTGAGGGTGTAGTTATATAGAATAGGTTTGCTCAAGTCCTGTCAGTTTTGGACTACTTTACAGGATCTTAAAAAGGAAAGGGTACTTACAGTTTCTAAAACACAAAGCCAGGCAGGAGAGGATAAAAATATCACAAAATGAAGCATCAATTTATCAATATCTCAACTTGATAAATAAATACTACTGTACCAGACACATAGCTCTTCTGTAATATAAACATTTATCAGTCCATAGGGACTCAGTTTTTCTTCCTTTTACATCTAATCTACTGCTTCACTGGTACCATAATTTATTAATAGAAATGTATTTAAATATTTTCACCAAGTATTCACATGTAAAGGAGAATATCTGCCTTTTTAGAAGAGGAAGTTATCGCTTCTATCCATTCATTTTATTCTAAAATCTAATTAATCTTCTCATAAGCTAAATTCTTTTTTCCTAAAAGCCAAATTTTGGAGTATATCATGCTCCCCTAAGGTTAATGGAACTAACCCATTGGCCAGCGTGGGTGATTTATTCCACCCTCATGTTTGAGTTGAACTTTCAGTCATTTTATGTAACCATTGGATAAAATTTGTTTCAAAAATTCTATCAGGGATCCCAGTTTTTTGTTAGGTAAATTTGGAGACGATAAAAAATTATTAATAAAATGAATAATTCAAAAAAAGGCAATTTTTTTGTTTAATCATTGAAATAATATCTTAGAATTCTTGAGAAAACTAATTTCTGTGCCACATGGCAAAAGAGAAACACTGTTCAGAATTCACTTGCTTTCTTTTTAGAGGTGAAAGTTCTCATGATCTACTGTGGCAGCAATCATAGCTTACAGCAATTTATGTAGATAACAAGATATTCTTTGGATTTGAAGGAGAACAAGTTCACTAAAGAAAAAAGAAAGCAATCATCAAGCTATTATGAGTGCTTTTTCCGTTTTACTAGTGGATCCAAATCTACTTCACTTAGAACTTTTCTGGCAGGCTACTTAAGTCCTGTTCACACTTGTGAAAAGGAGATGTTTTATTGGAAGCACAGGGAAACAAAGGCGAAAACATGCACACAAAATGCAGATGGAAGCTTTGGCACAAATTTTAAATGAGGAGTGCACAATAGTTTTCCATCAAATAAGAGTGTTTTAAGAGATTGAGAAGAGGGTGTAAATGTTCAACTTTAATAGAAGGAACATCTCAAATGTAGAACCTCTAATAATCACAAAGGGAGAAAAAGGAGGGGAACTTGCTTCTCTCCAGTCTCTACTGTTGCATACACTTGATTTCTATGGTACCATGATCTTTAAAATTTTTTTAAAGTGGGACTCTGTTTCTTGTGGGCTCTGCTGTATATTCCTTGCTTTTCTGAACTCTTTCCTTAAAACTTCATTTTAACCTAAGGAGCATGGCAAAAAAAAAAAAAAAGAATTTGGAAAAAGGAGAGAGCAGGTTAAAAGATCAGGAGATGTTGAAAGCATTTTAATATCAATGAAGAAAAAAATGGAATTTGATTAAAAATAAATTAATTTTTTAAAAAATTCAATAAACCAACCTAAGAAAAGAAAGGCCAAATCTTGTGAACAGAAAGAAGATAGTCATCCAATGGAAAATGTTTTCTGAGAGAAACTGTGATTTTGCAAGAGTAAATCTGTGCATGTTGTATTGTATGCTGTCTGTTTATGTGGAAAGGAAAACCAAGTAGTGCTCAGATTCCTATCACTAGGCTCTTCAGAGCTCCAAAATGACAATTACTAACCATTAAGCCATTGCAGTGAGTCACCCTCTTCACTTCATGCCTATCTCTAGCTACTTCGGATTATTCAGATTTCTTTCTGAATTAAGGAAAACCCATCAGAAATTTAATTAGTTTTTTAATTAGTAAAGGTTTGCAATGAGTCTGCAAAAATGTCAAGTTCTCAGTGTACAGTGTTTCTTTAATATGTCTGTCCACGTGTTTTTGCAGTTTCTGACTATTTTAAGCAGTGAGGCTCATTCAGATCAGACCCAAGACGAGTATCAGGAGCTCAAGGTGCTTTCCCTTTGAGTTCTGGGAGAGGATATTCTGCTGGAATATTGCACCCTTTCCTTTCTCTCAGGTAGCAAATTGTCTGCCTGCTGAGTGAGTCCTTGGCCCAAACATTTTTCTGATGAAACTAATGACACAACTTTTAGGTAAGGAGTCTGTTTGAAAGATCAGGTGTTTAATTCTGATGGCTTTAATCAATTCTTTTGGATGATACTTCAAAAAGCACATTGGCTGAGTCAGTGTGTGCTTCACTTTTACATGGAATTGTAGATATACACTATCGTACTTTGCAACTAATTAATTTTTTTTTTCATTCCTTCATTTGGTATGTAAATTTCATTCTGTATTTAATGCAGGGGAATTTGAAAGAATTTAATTTTCTTTCATCAAATTTCATGGTGTTTGACATGCTTGTATACCAAATTTATTCCCTCTTTTCCACCAAGTCAATGTAAAAGATTATTGCAACTGATAAATAAGAATTTTGACATATAACCAGGTTAAAAAGGACATCATAGAGCCCAATATCTTTAGTGAAAGCCCTCTTTAGAGCTCCCACTGAAGGCAGTGGAAATATAACTGAGGTGGATAAACATAGTGGAGTTGAAACCAACATGTTTGCTCTGCTTGTTGCAATAGAAGAGGAGCAGTTGAAAGAAGGATACCTGTGACTTTTAGTGGGTTGTTAAATGTTATGTTATTACAGAGAATCATCCGATATATTCACAAAAGTAAAAATATTTGTATTTTTCTGCTTTCTACTGTTAAACTGTTGATGCTCTAAGCATTCTAAAAACACATGTAAAGATTGATTATATATAGATTACTGAAAGAAGGTTCTTAGTGAGTTAGTTACTGTGCTAAATGTAGTAAAAAGCAGTGTTCAAAATGGAAGCTGAGTACCCATTTCCATTTTGTTCAGCTACATATGTAGGGAATGCAGGAAGGGCTACTCATGACATTTTGTCATACGCAGTTTTCAATATGCTGAATTTATATTTTTTATTTGCTTCCCAAAATATTCTTCTTAAAATTTCAGGAAAAACATATACTGAAGGATGATAAACTTTTCACAGACTTTAACTGGTAGTCTTGGAAATAAATTACAGCTATCAAAACATTTACAATACAGCACAACAAGAAACAAGGTTTGGAAGGAATTATATACAGTTGTATATAAACAAAGCTTTGGCAATGTCAAATCAAGAGGAGAGATTAATTTGATGGTTTGTTATTCTGTAGCTGCTCTGCAAGAATTCTTTATGCTTTTCTTGGAAGCAAGTGGCACCAGTAAGTATGGGAGATGGAAGTCACAGTAGTTGGAGTTCCGATCTGATACAGAAGTTTTATTGTATTATGGTAGCCTACTTTTCCCTGGGGTTTTATGTATCTTGAATATAATGTTTAGCTGTGACTCAATACATAGTTTCTGTAAGAGTACAACAGGAGTGAGATGTATCTTCATGAATGAAATGAAAATGCAACCTCTCACAAAAAGGCAGATGCACCACATTAGTTCAGTAAGTAAAAATTCAGAAATCTTGAGCTTAGTTAATTCTTATAATTCAAAATCTCCAAGGACAGGCAGATTTCTAGAGTGACAGAGGGTCCCCTACAGTCTATGACTAATCCATAGACTGATTAGTTGCAGAAGAAGTAAACACAATCTAGGTTTGGAACTTCTGCCATCACTTTTTCATGTTTGCAGAAGCTGTCTGATGAAAGATAAAGAGCCCTGGAGGAAGAAATAGTTCTTTCTACTAGGCCTTATAGGTTAAATTTCAAATGGTAATAGCATGCTTAACATTTGCTTGCCAATCCATAAGGCTGGATTATAGCTTACATTATGAAATATCTATCAGGGAAGACTGAAGAATAGTGATACATCAAATTTTTCCTCTGAAAATAACCTTGAGTGTTGAGAGGTTACACCTTAGTCTGTGAAAATGTAGCTCTTAAGTTTTCTTTTTTAATGATTTCAAAGATAGCACATTTTTTGCAAAGACTCAGGGTTGATTTAGGCAGGTTTTACCACTTATGGACTTTCTTTGTTAACTTCTCAATTTCTGAGTATTTAAATGAATTTTAAAATACAAGTGGAGATGGGATTGTTAAGTCTGTCTGAGCTCCTGAGGGGCATTAGCACAGGGTATTGCTATTCAGGATTTATTCTTCCAAGTACATTAAACTAACTATATGTGACCTAATTGCACAGATTACTGTCTGCAGCTTGGACAGTCGCCGTGTTGAGCATTATTCAAATATGGAAATTTAATGTAAAAATCTATTTCTTGAAGAGTTAATTTCCTTTTGCCTACTTAAGAAAAAATGTTAGGACTTCATACAGTCAGTTTTAGCATCTTATGGATGACTACCTCTGTTTAGATAACCAGAACAGTTAATATTAACACTGTTAAAATAGGCAGAGAAGGTAGGATAGAGTGCCTCTAAGTGAAAAGTGGTATAAGATCTCTTTGAAGATTTTTTTTTTTAATAGTAGTAATAATTTCATTAATTGGCCTATTTTATTGTGAACCTTGGGAAATTTTAGTTGTGGGTTTGGTTATTTTATCCCTTCACTTACATTTTTGAGCTGGGTTTCAGTAGGAAGTTTTGTATATTGTCACTGGCCTATAGTTTATGATGAAATATGGATTTGTATATCAGGTGCTTTTCAACATCTGAGTTACTATCTCTCCTAAATAGCATGGTATTGCCATTTTCTTACACACTTTCCACATCCTTACTGATAGGATGAGCCAGCCAAATCCTTCCTGGGAATAATATTGATCATTTGTGGCACATGCTTGGCTTGAGATATTTCACAAAATCTTCAGCCTCCAGGTGCAAACAACACTTGGTTAAATCCTGTCTTTCCCTCACCTGGAACACCTGAAGGGGAGCATCTGGCACATTGTAGACATTGCCTACATTTGTTCGTAGTTGAAGGTGATAACCTCTGGCAGGGTTTCACTCCTCAGAAAAATTTTGAACTGCACCAATTCTTTAACTTTCAGCTATTTTCCTTGGCATAAAGAGATTAAAAATCATTCCCCTTGGTTTGAATGAAGTAACTTTGATACTTAGGTGGAAATGCTTGACCTCAGGGTTGCATTTCCTGTGGCCTGAGTATAGCAGCTACACAATAGTTACTGAGAGATGCCTGGTGTACTGCCTTCAGCAGAGGCAGGAGGTGGAGAGCAAGCAGCTGCTTTTGGGAGGTGCAGCACAGCTAAAGCTGCCTCCAGATTCCGTGCTGGAAGTAGTAAGGGTCCTTCAGACCACAGAGACTCTCAGATAGTCTTAACCATCTGTGGTGGTTGCTGTTTTAAGATGATATGCAGTACCTTGAGGCTCAGGGAGCTCTAGCTGATGTCCAAAGTCTTTCTGTGTCTTCTGGAACAGCTGTGTCTCACATTGCTCCCAGTTGTGCACATCTTAATGTTGGGGCTGGGTTCTGTAGTCTATCTGCTCAGAACTGTTTTGAGGTGCCATTTTCAAACCCCATTCCTTTTACATCTTTCATTACAGGAATGTTGATCCTCATATTTGCATGTGGAAGGACAGAAACGTTATAAAATTCATTGAAAGTGAATCATTTTATGTTACATATTGATGTCATATTAGGCACAAATCCTCATTAATTAATTCAGATTTTCCAACTTTACTTAAGGCCTTTTAGTTCAAGGAGACCTTGATTATAGGTAGATTGAATCAAACCCAAATAATAGCAGAGGGTAGGGGTGGTGTTTACTTTGACTTTAATAGAGCTGAAGTTCCAGTTTTATTCAAAGCCATGGCTGGAAATACCTTAAACCCACTATATGATAGTAATGCTGTAGAAGTTACATGGGGTAATACAAACAGTAAACAATCTTCTGTTGGATATAAGGAATTTTACCTAACAAAGATTGATTTAGCTTTTATAATTTATTAGTTCACTAATAATTCTCCTCTTGTTTTTATTTTATCTATCATTATTATAAGCCTTTGGCAAAAGAAGCAAAACCAAAATAGTTTCCCACCCAGACTATTCCATGGTCTTGAGGCAAGGGAAAAGAAATAACCTTGTTGTTTGCACAATGACAGCAAAGGCTGTGTGGGGTAACACATTTTTATCTCCAACATTATGATTAATATTTCCCAGTACTGTTAGAAATACATATAAACAATATTCTTAGGGTCTTTAAATGAGATGCAGTTAGGTTAGGCATACTGTGAAAACCATCTCCCTAACCCTTAAAAAAACCTCAATAATTTTCTGTTCTTTTCCATAAAATGTATTATGGACATGGAATTCTGTTCATCTAAATGTGCAGCTTGACTCATTGAATGAAAGAAATGTAAATGAAATCTGAATTACATCTGTGTTGTGTTATAATGAATAACGTCTGCTCGCTAAGACACTGAGTCAAGGACCTAGTTCTGTCGAAGGAAAATATTTGTGTGCTGCACTGGAAAAGCTGACAGGCATACATCTGTGTGCTCTGCTTCACATGCTGAACACTAGGAATAATGCAAATTGTTGATTTGGCTCAGAGTAGGAAAAACATGGTTCGAGGATCAGACCACTTTCTGCGTGACTAATTTTGAGAAGCAAAGGCAAAGTCTTAAGCACTTTTTTTTTGTTCAAGTCTGCTTATTTTGTCTTTCATATGTTGTATTACTTGTGGTGTTAGCTTCAGTCTGGAATGTCTTAAGCAAAGTTCAACAAGTAAACCAACAGTTATTTTCATCCAAGATAGATAACTGATTAGCAGAGCAGGATATGAAATAGGGTATTTAATATGGTCTGAATTTTTCATGTATGTACATGCAACTTTAAATAAACACTTTAGCTTCCTGAACAAGCAATGCTTGTTGCAGAGTTTGAGAGGCTTGTGTGATTTGTATGAAGGCTGTTCCAAGCTCTCTAAATTTTTAGATTTTGAATTTCACTTTGAGGTCAGCTCTGAATATGAACAAACTTTAAGCATGACAATGGACTTTAGGCTGTTCATGTGGTCCAGTTGCATAAAGCTATGTGATTATGCACAAGATTTCTTTCAGAGTAATATGATGGCACATCAAAATATCTAAAATGTCACCTCATAAATGTAAGCTGCTCTATCCATTTTGGCTGTGTATTACGTATGCCCATATATTAAATACTAGTTTTAAAACTGCGAGCACAGTTTAGAAGACGTTTTTTTAAAGTACGCAAAAATGTTCTAAACCTGTATGACCCTGTAACAGATGGAGATTCAATTGATTTTCCAGTGCCCAGGTTAAAAGATAGTTTTATTTGAAATAGAAAGGAAATACTTATTCATTAGGAAGAGTTGCTCAGTACCTAGCCTGCTGCTGTCAGCAGGAGGCTGGAACATTTTGGGGCACTGAATTCTGCTGGATGACAAACCTTTACCATATTAGCAAAACAGAAACAGTGCCGGGGGTGCTGCTCCTTCTCTTGGTGCTCTGCTTTCCTCAAGTGTTGCTCTAATGACTGTGCTGGTGGCTCAGGGTCATATGCCTCAGAATTTAAGTATCATCTTAACTAGCTAAGCACTCCAATAAAGACCTCGTTAAAGGCAGTCTTCTGAGGCAAAATATCTATTAAAAAAAAAAAAAAAGGGCAGGGTGGAAGGTGCTGGCTGTTTTCACCTAGGAATCTTCTTGTTTGATATTACAGTTCTTTATGTACCTTATGCATTGCTTCCTTGCATGTCCAGAACTGCCTTTATCTTTTATCTGGATAACTCAGAACCTGTTTTTTACCCAGACTTGATTTTTCTCCAAGAATTAGACAGCTGAACAGCTGAACACAAGGCAGCCCCAGTGCAGTGCGTGCTCTAGGAGCACATATACACCACATTCTTGGGAAGCTGAGAACTTTTAAGCTGTAAGAGTTGTGGTAGTTTAAACAAGGCCAAAACTGTTGCCTGCCACTCTACACAATACACGTGCAGGACTACATGTACATTTTGTTGGGGAGCTCTTTTGACTTTTGTTTATACAGGTTTATTTTTAAAAGCTCCAAGGAAGGCTCTGCTCTAAGTGTTAGGTAGAGTGTTGCAGATGAGCTTTCCATTTCCTTATCAGCCTGAAAGGACTCATGGCTTTGCTTCCCCAGGGGGACACTTTCACCACTGGCTGCCTTGGGCCTCTTGAGTGCTTTTGTCCATATACCAAAGGCCCTTGGTTTAGTCCTGCTGGAGTCTCCACAACTTTGCCATTTGTGCAAGTAGGAACACACCTTTGCTTAGAGAATACTGTTCATTTGAATAAAATGTCTTTTTCTACTTGTCGCACTCTCTGCATAGTAGATATGAAAAAGTAGTGTGTATATCAAACATTTATAGAAAATATTAAATCACTGCAATGTTGTCTTAAGTTATAGAAATCATTATTTAAGATGAAAGCACTAAAATTGTTAACATCTGCCCATCCAGCATTTAAAATGGCAATAGCCCAAATCAGTCTTAATAAAAGATAGAGCTTTGCAACTAAATTTGAGGTTCAGAAAATTTGTTTGCTTTAAAATAAATATTAATGTAATGCATATATATTGTACAACAATTATTTTTGAAGTGATACTGCCATCCCAACTCAATTACACTATCTTTGCTGCAGCTCTCGAGCTCTTAGATGGATTTTGTTTTCACACTGTGCTGTTGGTCCAATATTGGCCTCATACTTTCAATGGACACTAATGAAATCTGGTGGAATCTTTTATGAGTGTTTGAGGTAAAATTTATGTTAAAGCAAGATTCAAAATTTCTAGGACTAGGTTTTCTACTGCGAGATACAAACAACTTCACAGAGAGTTTTTCTTACCCAGAGTGAGAGAAGTGACTTCTTGGTTCCTTTGTAGTTTATGTTACTTCATCTGAGTTCCAGCATAAATTCATTTCCCTCAAGCAATGCATTTTCTATTTCTAGGGGGCTTTTTTGGGTTTGGGGTTGTTTTGTTGTTGGGTTTGGGGTTTTTGGGGGGTTTTTTTGTATTTACTTGAATATTTTTATGTTCTGTTAAGTAAATCAGGTTGTGAGAAAAGAAAAAAACTAAACACTTATTTTTATGCATTAGCTTGGAAAAGATTTCTTCAGGGGCACAAAAAAAATTCTTGTCTCTGGACAAGTTCCTGGAACTAATACTGCTTTAAATCTGTTTAGGTTGGTCCATTATTTATTCCCCTTGAAATGAGTTTTCTCAGTAGAAGATACATGTTTCAAAGCTGCCATGTGGGACACCAAGAGTAAATTTTTAATAAATCAGAATTATTTCTAATTTGTTTACATTTAAGTATTCCATAGCTTTCTACTTGGAAAAAAAAGTTAATTTTACTAGATTTAAACATGATTCAATATTGCATAAGGGTTTATAATGTCAAATGTAAAACAGGCAAAATTACCATTCCATTTAGGCCATTGGCTACATTTCTTTGTGTTTCTGAGTTTCAAAGTATCTTGGTTTCCTTCCCTCCTCTGCACTTTTCTCCATTTCTTCTCTTTCTCTTGTCTTTACACAATACAATGTTTACAATTAAATTGTTTGTCTCAGTAATTTTGCTCAACATTTTGGATTTTTGGCATGTACAGTCATGTATTTGGACACTGTGATCAAACTTCTCTCTTCTTTGGCTTCTCAAATGTGCCATACAAGCCATTGCTTCTAGCACTTGAACAGATGCATACATCTGTTCTGCATTAGCCTATCTTTTCGTGATAATTAGTTGAAAAAGGAATATGAGGACTTTGGTTCACATCCTTTCAGTATTTCACTCTTACTTGGGTGGCCAAATCTGCTGAATAACGTCCTGAGTACTCTGAGCTTATATCCATTCAAACCCAATTCAAAATTTTTCCTGAGAATCTTTCATGTTTGGTTGGGATTTTTTATAATATACACTAACAATTGTACTTTCTTTCAGTAGTCAGCCTTGCTTGGTATTACAGTGACACTTTGAAATGAGACTTCTTGATTTATGTTTCGTCTAGGCAGGCTCTATGAAATTCTTCTGAAGTAAGATGGAAGATGACAAAGACAAAACAATTAATTTTAAAATATGTGAGCAAAAGTCGGCTTTTCTGAGAAAAAATAAAATAGTCTGGAGTTCCATCACTTAGAATATCCTAAATAAGTATCACACATTTCTCTCAGCCTTTCATATTTTTCTGCATTTGGTCACCCCCACAATCCCCCAGGGTACATCAGACGCAAGCGTGAGGGGAAACCAGGCTGCTGCCTTGATGTGCTACATCATGATGACATAGTTATGTCAGATCTGATGTCATGAGGCAGTTTAGTTCCTCCATGTGAATGGGAACAGAGTAGAAGCAACAGATTTCAGCCTTCACCATGCCTTCCTGCTCAACATCACTTTTCATTAAGTGGTTCATTCACCACAATTTTCATTAAGTCCCTTTACTGCAAAGAAAAGATCAACCCCTGGTATTTATCTTCACATGGACTGCTGTGTTGAGAACTGAAAGTCTTGGTTCTCTGCTTCACCGTGAGCTGAGTCACAGAGCGAAACATTCTCAGATTTGTATGGTAAGGAACTGAAATATAACACAAACGTGAATCCTGTGCCTTGTGTCTACCTCTACATGTGATTTCCCAGTCACTGCAACTTTTATTGCCTTTTTTCTATTAAAAGTGACTATTGCAGGAAAGCTCTTACATCAGCCAAGTAAAACCATCACCTCTATTCTCTGTTTTTTCAACCATTCACCGTTACTGTGACTGGAGAATGACAGACACGTTCGGCCAAGCAACCTAAATGTAAAAACCAGACTTTTATAGCACACAGTTGTAATCTGGCAATCTGAGTCTCTGTAACTTGTTGGCCAGATGGGAGCAAGACAGGAAGAGCAGCTCTTGCAGAACAGCAGTCATCCAGGTCTGTGCCAGAAGAAGAGAGTTACTGGGGTATGAACCTTCAAAGTTACACACCCAGAGTGCTCTGGCTATGGTCCAGAGCCAGAAGAAACGTAAGCACTGTTTGCTCAAACAACAAGAGGCAAACTTCATGTCTTGCACAGCAGCCCTTCCTGCTTCCAAGCAATCTGTACATCAGTTCCTGAGAGACAGTGAAGAGTCAGTCAGGGTATGTATTTGCACTGACCCAGGTGTTTGTTAAAGGGATCTGTGCTCCACAGTTCATGCACAGGATGAGATTCTGATTATCTCTTGGTGTTTGTTTTTTTTGTCTCTCTAAAAATACAGCCATAATTTTATTGCTCACTTATTTCTTGCTTTAAATTATCAGATTCATAATGAGAAAACAGAAACACTCCTTGGTGATATTCCACTTCAGAAGAAAAGAAATGCTCAAAGAAAATCCTTTGGAAGCCTTCTACCCTCTAGAATCATAGGCAAGATGCTCAAGAATGTAAAATTGGTCAGATCTTCAAAGGCAAACGTTTCTATTCTCTTTTCTCTCATTAGAACACTCTGCATTAGAAGTAAGCAACCCTGAAGAGTGGCTTTTAATAGGTTTCTTTTTCAGTTGTGGTTTATTTAAGCAGAAATGAAAGACAAGGTTTCTTGAAGCATTATTTTGTCATTTAGGAAAGTGTTTTCCAAATTTATGACATTCATAATGAATTATTTTCTTAAAATACTTTCTCTCTCTTTATACTACTTAAAATTATTATGTATCATGGCATAGATCTCTCTTTATAAAATACTTAAATACAATATATAATTTAAATATAAGCCAAATCTCTGCAAATGCTATCAAATATCTTGGGCTGCTCTAACTAACTTTTCAAGTAGCACATTCTGATTTACTGCTTTGCTGGAAACACAGGAAGGAACAATAGGACTAGAATTTCTTTCAGGTATGCCTTTTAGCAAAAGTGGTGAAGCCTAGGTATTGAAAGAGTATTTTTAACATTTATCATCTCTCTCCAACATGTTTTCTAAAGTTTAAATCTGAATTTCACTTTTTACATACATAGCAACATTTCAGCAGGCATCAGATAAGACCAAAGTCTTGCCTCACAGAGTATGACTTTGAGAAAATCTTGTTCTCTTTGGCATTTTCCATCCAAAAATTCAGTTGGAGAAGAATGAGAAAGGAAAATTTCTGGGGCCCGGAGCAGTGAAGTTTAATTCCAAAACTGAAAGGTCTCCCAGATGAATACAGCAAACCAGACAGCCCAGTAGACATGAACTCTGGCCCATAACCTGCAGATAAATCTGGTTGCACAGACAATTACCTCCCCAGTCCAGTGATGTCAGTGGAAATCCATGCAGGGGTAAGGATTTGTGGGCAGACGTTTGGCTCTGCTCAGGTTGAGGAAGCTGTTCAGGTATTCCATTTCTTTGGAAAGTGAGACAGATTCTTGCTGCCATTCCATACTTTTACAGCAGACCACGATTTAGTTCAAGCCACTAAGAATTGCTGGCTGTCAGGCTGAGCTGCATGCTGCATTCATCCTTCACCACTGGGAAATTAGCTCCATGTCTTGGATAAGGGTGTGAGTGGAAATAGGATTTTTTTTTTTTTATCTTATTGTTATCTAATTTTTCTTACCACATAGTTTTGTCAGTTTTGTCCTGGATTTGGTCATGTGTGAGGATACATAAAAAAAGGTGAAATTGAACTTCTAACAGAGTTTCATGGGACGGTTGACTATTATGTAACTAAATCAAAACAATGATGCTGTTATTTTTGTACTTTCATGACAAAATTCAATTCACAACTAAATTCTTCATGCCTGTTTATAAATGTTAAAGGCATCTTCTATGCATACTTCTCTATAACCCAGTCATCACTTAACAAAATACAGAAGAAATGTGTTTTATTTATTTATTCCACAATGTCACTATTCCTAATCTGAGATACATATTTTGCAAATATTTTTAGTTATGTTTCCTCTTATTGTCTTTACTTGCTTTCTCTTGTCCTGATGTCATATATGCTTGGCCAAAATGTAACAGATGTCCCATCAATTACAAATGTAGAGGACTGACTTGCTGAAGTCTTCAGCAGAAAACAGTCTTCTTAATGGTTCAAATTTCCTGGTATCTTTTCCTTCACTCTGTCTCTGCTTCTGTTTTCTTTCTTTAGACTCCTTTTTTTTACTTTAAGTCATCTTTTTCTCCCCATCTTCAGAATACTGTTTTGAAAGCTTTTTCTCTTAGAAATCTAAGACAGTTTAGACTAACTTTTGATGGACCAAATGAAACAAAAGATTGCCTTAAATTTGGCTTGTTTCATTTGTATTTATTGAGTTCCATGGACAACATCCTAATTAGTTTTGTGGTTTTCAGTGTAGGCTTTGCTAGGAGCAAAGCACACGGCTGAGGGGAAGCTGTCGCATCTATGTCAATTGTTCTGCATGACATTTTGGTTAGGTATCCCATTTAAAACCTGGTTCTTCCATTCTTCCAGTTCTAACACAGATGTTTGGAAGAAATATCAGTGTATATGCTTTGAGATGCTACTGTGAGAATTATCAATGTATCTGCTTTGAAACACTACTGGGAAGGCACACTGAAAGTCGGTGTAAGATCAGGATGGCACTTCCAGCCTTTCCACTTTGGCCTCTAAGAAAATGTAGAAGGCTAGTGATGCTGCCAAGTTTCCAATTCATTATTAAATTGTACTTTTGAGTTCATTAATTTAAGCTGTTATCTGGATTCCATAATAGTCAAGTAAGAAACTTCCCACATAAAATGAGGATAGTAGCTCAGTATTTCTTGGAGCACCAGCATTGTGGCCAGAGCTGCTCTTATCACAGTTCTGCATGAATGAGGCTATCAGGGGCTCTTAACCTCTCCAGTAGGTATTTCTCTGCTTTATTCATTTTAAGGAATACTGACTCCTCTGACTTTTGGCTATTACTTTTCTCTGGCACAGCTGAATTATTTTATAAGACACGAACCTTCCCACACTTCAGCTCACGTCTCTGGCGAGCCAGCAGCCCGTGCTCCTGCAAAGCCAGAATGTATGGATGGCAGCCATGCAGCTGACACAGCTTGATTTAAAACACTGGAGTGGGACAGAGCGAAGTAATGAGTCCTCCAAAACAGGAGGCTCTCGGAAGAAACTCTTGCTGCTGCACATGACTGACCTTTCTGTTAATTCCTTCTGGTCTCTGCTAATAGCATTTTGGCCTTCACAAAGCATATTTCCCAAAAACCTTGGACTATATGGAGAGGAAAAACGTTTTGTCTACTGTATGCAAACTTTTCCCTCCAGGTAAATTCCCTTCTGAATTTACCATTCAGAAATCCATAGGGTTTTATTGCCACAACTTTTTTTTCCTCTTTCAAGTTCTTACCAGACTGGAAATCCTCAAGACTCTTAGACCATGTTATTTTTTGTGAATATTTACAAATAACAATATAGACAGTTATGAATTTATCAATTACAATAGGGATAGATTCATGGGAGTGTCCTATGTAGAGACAGGAGTTGGACTTTGATGACCCTTGTGGATCTTTTCCAACACAGGATATTCCATAATTCTGTGACAGTTATTGTAATCCTCTCCTTAGCCTCCTTTCTTAGTGTTATTGAGATACACAATAAAGAATAATAATAGGAATTTTTTATCTTTGCATGGAGATGTTCATATCATAATAAACATTCAATTTAGAGTATTTAATTGAGAATATTTCTTTTAACCTAATAGGTTATGGTAAATTTAGATGAAACACATTGCATGAAAATCCAGAAGGCACAGCTTTAGACCATATGTAGCATTTCTATGAAATGTTGTCCTGACTTAACTGGAATTATTCAGGTATTTAACATAAAATGCAAAAGCTTTGCTGAGCTAGGACCTTGTGTAAACATAATATCTTTCTTGCTTTTACAGAATTAGGGAGAAATATAGGAAAGGTAAACAAGACAAACTCAAGATATGTGCAGCTTCCCTGGTATGTTAATCTGAAGACAGAGAAGAGAAAAAAAATCAGATGCAAAACCTGAGAAACCGAATTCAAGGTCAATGTGAGCAAAAATTATTCTCTTGTAAGACTATACAGAAAACTTTTGAGAATAAAGAAGACAGAAACATTTTTTGTTTCTTGTTAACATTATATCCTTGTACTTCTTATCGAAGAAAGGTAGAGTTTGGTTTTTTTTTAATGATTTTGACTTTAAAGTAAAGGCTGCCACTATATCCTGTGGAAATGGGCTCTTAATTTTCATATAATAGATAATAATTTAGAAGCTTTCTTTTTGCTTCCTATTTAAGGCACTTGAAACTATAAGGTTGCTATTATGATGCTTTTCCTGCATGGGACTTCTGTATATTTTATTCCCTGCAACATTTTTAGTAACATAATCTTTTATTTACAATTTCAGAAGGCAAGGGTCACATCCTCTGTAATCTATTAGACTCTCATAGCATCTTTTCCTGATTTCAGCCATAAAAAAATTCCTGTCTAATTTTCCAGTTTTGAGGAAAATAAGCATTTACTGTAGACAATCTCAATAAAAAATGCAGGAGAGTTGGGTTATGTAAACAAATTAAGACTTTTGACAACCTTGGAAGAACAAGCAATTCTACAGCTATACACATTTCAGTGTTTAAGTTGCAATTAAGCAAATCCATTGCTGACAGATATCTGAGCCTAATTATTCATTCAGCATTTTGAAATTCTTGTTCTTTTGGTATATGCTAATTTCTAATTGGACAAATGTAGAAAAATGCAGGTAAGGTGCTGATGGCTAACTTGTTTGTAATAAACCATCTTTTAGAGCCTGGGATGATTCCCTACTCACTTAAAATTGTCTGATTTTTTGGCATTAAGAATCATTTTGGTGTTGAAAACAGCCACCTTATGCAGCAGAGCCTGAAAGGGAGAACTCAGTTAAAACAGATAAGGTTTGGATCTGAAAAGTCCATATCTGTTTATGAACACATTTTTTAAAGGATGTACTACAGCTGAGGCAGGGCACAGACAGAAGGGATGATACGCCAGCTTTGTCCAGTATGAATTAAATTTGCTGAAGCTTTGCCTCATGACTACACTGAAATTTAAATGTTGAGCAAGAAATGAAAAGTGAGGAAGTATTTTGAAAGAAAAGGGTGAAAAAATTGGTTATATGATGTTGGAATACACAGCCAGCAATAGCTTTGTTTCTTGCTAGATTTTCTTCTCAGAAAATCATTGTTTGTGTTTTGTTATAGTCTGCTGAATGTGTTAGCTGATTCCTTTGCAGTCCAAACATTTCCAACAACAAAAGCAGTAGATTTTGCAAAATAAAATATTCTGGGCATTCTAGTGATATTTTTCAAACTCATTCTGTTTATGCAACATATTCAGTCACGTGATCTTTAAAGTCATACAGTCTTGTATTATAATTTTTAAAGATTCATAAAAACCAACCCTCAATAAAACGGGCCACAAAGAGCAGCTCAAAAAATTTCTGTGATTCTGAAAAGAACAAGTTCAAGTATACCTTGCATGAAATATTCTGATACTTCTCTGCTTATTTCTTGCCCAGCCCTCGCTGTTACTTTCAGTAAGTTCTGAGTTTGCCTCAAAAGTCAGAGGGTAATTCATGTTCTTGGCACCATAATTGATCTTTCCATAAAACAGTGACCATACATGTGACAAGCTGAACTCTTTTGGGGGAAAGAAGGGAAGGGACACATTCTGTTTCTCTCCAGGTCTATATGTCTGAGCTCAGAGCAATTCCATGCCTGTGTCTCTCAGCTGGCAGAGGAGGTTTTGAGATCACAATTTGGTTAGAGAACGACGTGACCAATGGTCCCCAGCCTCAAAGGCAAATCCTGGAGGAAGACTTTGAGTGGTTTATGAAATAATGAGAAGAACGAAAGAGATAAGTAAGGAATGGTTCAGGGCTGCCTTGAGCTAGAGGGCATTGAATGAAACCAGCAAGTGCCAATATTAAACTACACAAAAGGATTATTTCTTCACACAATACAATGAAATTCAAACTGCTGAGGCTGTGGGCCTTGCCATGGGATTCTCTGAATGCTGTTTGTATAGGTTCAGAATTTTCCCAGAGAACTTGCAAGGAAAAAAAACCAAAAAGAAAGCAAAATCACATTTGGAAGACATTAAAACAGAAACACTGCTTGTTGCTTAGGAAATCCCTTAGCTGTATATTGCTAGAAGCAGCTTTACTCTGGGAGAGTATCAGTTTGTAATGGCCCTGCTCTAACACTCCTCCTGAGGAATCTGCTATTGGTCACTGGTCAGACTAGAATTTGAGTCTAGAAAGGCCTTTAGACTGATCCAGTATAGGGGAAGTAATGTTCTTGGTCTAAATAAGTGATGCATACCACATTTTGCAGCAAACTCCCTGATGCACAGTGGCTCATCAGTAAAAGGACAGTGTTAAGTGCAGTAAATTATGTTTCTGACCATGTAACACCTTCAATGAAGGGAAGAATGAGGGGTAAGGAGTAGTGACCCAACAGTCAGACTAATTAATGCAGTCCTAAATAGCAACTGCCTGATACTTCTATGGAACCATCTCTTAACAGAATGCAATCCTGTTCCTATGAGCTGGACATAGCACACCCCATATTTCCAAAGATGTTTTGCATAGGAGAGGGACAGCTTTCTTATCTGTGACTTAGATTCCTTTGTTTCTTCATGAAATAAGGCCACACTGACAATGCTGATCCATGTGTTAGTCCTAAATAGCTATAAATATTTATTAATCAGGTGTTTTCCCTTATAAATATCCAGGCATCTAGTATTGATGTCTCATTTAAATTTACAAGTGTTAATTAACTCACTGGGCAACTCTAGGACTACATGAAAATACAAATAAATAATGAATATATTTTATGAATATAATTTATTATAGCATAAAGCAATCAATATTCTGGATGTCTGTCTGAAGCACAGTAAAATAGTCCCTCTCATTATTGAGTTCTTAGAGCTCAAATCAAAGTCTCACGCCAGCAGATTATTTCAGGGAGGGAAATATGGAGGGAATAAAGGAAATTGTTTATATGCTGTATAGCATATCTAAATATATAATGTAGTCTCTGTGTATCTATGGTTGCAGGAATAAAACATGCCCTGAGTTCATAGGTTTTGTAGGGCTTTTTGTCCATCATGGTAATGGTGACAAGTACAAGGCCAGAGTATTTAAAATGTTGCTGTTACCTGTGCACTTAGATAGGAATAGCATGTATTATGGTTTGTTACAATTATAGGAATTTGGATAAACCAAAATATGTAAAAAACAGAATAAAATTGGAGTGCTTTCTCTTAGAGAAAGGAGGAGAATAATTTTTAATGATGAATTTGTATTCAGTGCAGATCACGAAGTAGTTTGCCTGCAGAGAAGCCAACAGCAGAAGAAATCTGTAATGGAAACAGAGAGAGCGGGACACAGACCATGTAAATATGTGCAGTATGTTATTTTTATTCATTCCAAAGTCTGTAATTCAGAAAATATTTTCATCCTGTTCTTTCAGTTTACCAAACAGACCCATTTCACACCCTTTTTCTTTCTGTATAAGACTTAAAAGCTAATGATGGTTTACCATATTTGCTTTCTTTGTTTCTAACAAATTCTTCGGTTAAATGGTGTGCAGTTGAGAATATGAAAGCCTGCAATTTTCACAGTAGAGTTACCATGCTCCAAAAAGCATTTGAGCTGGTAGTCAGCTGCTCATAGGTCTTGTGTTCTGAGTCAGTTAAGAATCCTGTTCTACTTTTTTTACTAATTAACTGATTCTGTAATTAACTACACTTCCCTTTAAAACTTTTCTAATCTGCCTGAGGAGGAGACAATGTATTGGCTATTTTTTGTTGTTTAAATAGTGTCTGCATTTTAATGTCAGGTCCATTGTTTTTGATCTTTAGATAAACCTTACAGCTATTTAGTACCAAGTTGGGACAAAAGCTGTTTTTTAAGGCAATGGGTTTTGCAAAGTCTGATGTTCCCTTTGGATTATATATTCTTTTCTTCCATTGTCAAGTTGTCTTTTCAGCTTCATCTGGTTTAGTGTTGCTTAATACCCTCATGTACTGTAATCCTGCATGCAGTCAAGCATCAGAAGTGAAACAAGGTACCTTCTTTTGTTTTCTATTACTTCTGATACTCTGTTTAATGCTTTAAAGTATCACTCATTGGTTCATGTGTTTTTTTCCCATTGTGGAGACTTGGAAAACAAGTGCTTGTGTAATAATTTGTAGCAATGTATATTTACTTTTAATTCCTGATTCCTAGACTACAAAATGTGAGTATCTGTGTGGTTTTATAGACAACTCTTACACCCTAAGTGATCATAAATAAACACTGAGATGGTTTCTGGTGTAAAACATACATTTACTAAAATTTAAATTTCCAAAGTACTACTAGAATTCCTTGACAATCCTTGTGAAAAACTATTCAAAGAAATTAATTCAAGAAGTTATCTAGCAAAGTTGAGTTGTAATTTTTTTTCCTGGCTTCTACAACACAGAACTTTACAAAAGGTTCAGTATAAAATCTAATGCTACCCACGCCATCAGGAAATGTTTTCCCTTAGGTAGCATCCCACATCCCCTAAGAAAACATGTGGTCTAGGATCTACAATCCTTTAAGACCACATCATGTTGCCTTAAATTCACCAACAGCAGCCTTAATTTAACTGTTTATATTTACAGGATACATGAGTTTCTACTGTAATCCTGTTTCTTTGAAACTCTGTCTTGATTTCTCAATGAATATCTTTTAGAAACCTTTCTAGTAGTTTTATTTCTTGCCAAACCCAGCAGCAGCAGCAGCAGCTGCTTCCTTCATGGCATTGGGTGTGGAGGCCCCAGCACCCTCTGTCTGTATAGAGAGCACCTGCACACTCTGCATTGACATCCTCTGTAGCTGCTCACAGCTGCACAACAGCCCCATCTGACAACTCTGGCTTCACATAGGCATCTTCCAAAAATGGAAAAAAAAGAAAAGGAAAAGGAAACCATTCATTGTGTCTGGTGACGATTGCTGTCCTTGCCAGCAGCACAGCAAGCAGACTTCTGCTTTACAATATTAGGGGAGAAAAAAAAATATCATCTACAAACTGTAAGTGGTAATGCCTAGCAATGTATTCACTCCCTTTTAGTGAAATTATGTACAGAATGAAGTCTAGCATACCCTAGTAGTTGTAGCTCTTTTCTTGCACAGTCTTTGAGGACTGGTCAGACTTCTGAGTGTTGTACCTTGGAGTACCATTATATTCAGTTCGTATTTCAAGTGCTACATAAGCAGTATAAAGTGGAAGCAGATTATAAGAATCACATTTTAGCATATGGGGGGAAATTTTCATATGTTTGCTAAAAGCTGTAATCAAAACAGCTGGTTCTCTGGTCTGGCCTGCCTGTAGAGAAGCTGCCTACTGCCCTGGATGCTGTCAAATACTGTGTCAACACCTCACAAGTCTGCATGGAGAATTATTCCTCTCTTTTACAAAAATTTTTCATTTTCCAAACAAGCTCATCTTCAGTTGGCATTTTAATAATAAAAGTACTCTCTCGAGGATGCTCACAAAGTCTTGGAGACTGGAAGTGGAAAGGGCTTTTTAGGTCATCCACTTTCCACATCTGCCAGTGCATGATTGTGCACTGCATTGCAGTTTATAATTCTCTGTCTACTGTCTTTTTGTGCCATGTACAAAGAGAATCAGGATTTATAAGTTCAATCAAAAAATTCGGTGGAGAAAGGCTCTCATTTGCAGATTCCACATGTCTTGTTCACCTTTATTACAATGAAGACTTGGAGATTTTGCACATTCTCCTTTCAGAGTGAGACCACAAGCAGCAATTTTGGCTTAAAATTACTTTGGAACCAAAAAAAAGTGACTTTTGAAGCTCATTTTGAAGTTTATCAGATTTATTTGTGTCAGAACTTGCACAGTTCTACGTGTGGGAACAGAGTGCAGGGTAAAATTGACAATTTGAATTGTTCAGAGACACAGGCTTTTGTCTTTTTGTTTCTTTGGGGTTTCTTTAAGCAGAGCTCTGTCTTTATTGACAATATCCCTAGACTAAATCTTTTCTTGTTTTCCAGAAGTCAAACACTTAAGATGAGGCTCTGCAGGCCACCTCCCATGGCATCTTACTCCTGGTTCAGCCCTTTCCCTGCACAAGGCCTGATGCTTCTCAGATTTTAACTGATTTACAGTTACCTTGTTTCTATCAGTGGAATCTTCATGAAACTCAGTCCTCAAAGTAGATTCCAAAACACCTTTCATCAAGGTACAAGGTAGTCAAACATCCTCAGAA
>JAWWMU010000243.1:30595445-30712211 GCA_035048155.1 Cinnycerthia olivascens | reverse complement strand
CTTCATGAAACTCAGTCCTCAAAGTAGATTCCAAAACACCTTTCATCAAGGTACAAGGTAGTCAAACATCCTCAGAAGACCTATCAGATCCACCATAAAAGTGTTAGCTTGCTACTTAAAATCCTTTTGAGCATAAGGTTTCTGGAGAGCCAAAGACAAATGTCTCTTCATGGCTGGATGCACGTAGTAGGTCCAAAGTTTCTGCTGCTGTGCTCACAAAATTGTAGAGGAAACACAAATGCTTTGGTAAATTAACATCTGCATAGATTTCCAGGGCTTGTTCTTTCATCTTTCCTTCCTTTAAGGCACTTATAAAAAAACTGAGACTGTTCTGTTCCAAAACGTAGAAAATGTTTTTAGTTTCTCTAAATAACTGTTCAGTCTCTCTTTGGAGATTCTGAGCAACTTCTTCTTGTTTCAAGACTGAGGATATAAGACCTTAGAAATTGCACTTCTCTAGGTTTCGCTGTTTATGCACCAAATCTGTTTCCTAACACATGGCAACATATTGTGTCCTAATAACATTTTATCTTTTATTTCAAGTCTCTTTAACTACTGAAAAAGTCTTGAAGAAAAAAAAACAAACTAGCATAAATGAAATATTGTATAAAGTTACTGAAGTGAACACAGTTTCTACACATGGTTAGAAAACACATTAAATGTCTTAAGATATTTTTGCTGAATTATACCTTGTACAAAGAAGTAATTGTTTATAACATACATAAACACAGAATTTCCACAAACTTACACTGTCAATTTCATTGCTTACAACCTCTCCTAACACTAAGTTCCAGCTTTTCTTGATTGTTAGGTCTTCATGAGAGCAAGGTAAATGGATTTGACAGCAGGAACCAAGAGGTATTCATTTCAGAAAACCTTGTTTACCTTGAAAGATGTATCCAGAAACCAGGAGACTCAGTTCCAACCATTCCACTGAATCAAGGAAGTAATTTTGAACTTTGTTCTGCCAATATATTGGTTATAATGATAAAAATACCTTATTTTTATATTTGAAAAAGGACAGAAATTTAGAACACTAAATTGAAAATTCTAGTGATTTTTTTCTATTGGCTCAGGGGAAAGGGCCAAGAGCTCTTCTGGAAATGATTGCCTTAAAAAGAATACCCTATAACTGAAAAAAAACCCCAAAACCCAACCACAAAAAAACCCAAAGCAATTCACTCTGAAGCTTAAACACATGAAGCTTACTTAATAACATGTACTTATTGGTCATTATGATATCAAAAGTTACTGACAGTTTATATGTTTTCTGGAAATAAGAAGTCAACTGTTCATTTTTTCCCAGGCTTTTACACATCTCATTGCTATCTAATCTAATGTCCACAAACCCACTGTAAACACAGACTGATGGAAAGTAAACACTGAAGCCTCAGTATCAGATAAACAGAACATTGAAGATTCAGATTTTTCTCTACATAAGTCTTCCCAACATAATTTACAGGAAACTTTCCATACGTATCAATTTTCATGGGACTTTATGAACTTTACATTGTTTTCTTTCATGGAGTCTACGGTTTTCCTGACCATACAGAGGCTTTGATCATATTTTCTGTAGATGGAAATTTGGAAAGTAAAGGAGATGCTGTGCACAATTACAGAATACTTATTGTTTAGTACAGAGGTCAGGAAGAAAATATTTTTCACTTTTCCCAGAGAAAGAATGAAAATTATTTAAGACCAAGGTCTTAACTTTTTGGAGAGCTTTTATATGATATTTGTAAAATTTTTGTGCTTCTCTGCCATTAAGACTTCCACAAAAGAGGAGAGTGTTACTGGGAATTTTTGTAGACATGCAGAAAAATTTGTGTCTCAACATTACTCCTTTGCTTCATTTTACAGAAGCTAGGAGGCAAAAAAAAGCCTGAAAAGTGGTTTTTAATGAGCTAGGTGAAGATACTAAAAGGTAATTTGGTAAATAATACTGAAGAGGAAGACAGTGGAATATTTTGTAAGAAAAGAGATGTTTGGCCAGTTGAGGATTATAGTATTAGCAAAGACGAAAGTGATGAAGTGTGAAACCAAAAACTGAGGAGTTATGACTAACTTTATGTCCAGATACTACTATGGGTGCTTTAGGGGAAAAAAAAATAATTTTTTAAGTATAATAAACAAAAGAATAACTTCCTATTTGCCAGCATAGACAGAAACTAATTTTGCAGATGCAATCTACGGTTCTAGTCTCTTGGACTTTTTAATTCACTCAAAGTTCAGCCAGCAATAGTCTAAAATTTTCTAATTAGAAAATACCAGGGATATTTTTATTGAAAAGGCTGCAGGAAATGGTAGATTAATAATTTTATTTTTTTTTAATCTATTATATTTTTCCTTGAGTTATCTGAATAAAAAATACAAAATAGGACTGCTGAAAATGGGAACAAAAGCACAGGACAATCAATAGGGCAGAAGTGCAAAACTCAGTCCAAACTGGAAAAGACAGATGTGGCCAGGACCAAGGATCTGCAATCCAAACATTCCAGAGAAATGAGTAACATCTTTTGCAAACACTCCCCAACATAATTAGTCTTTAGTTTTGTGTGTTCCGATCATCAGAGGGATTTTCAAAACTGAGGAGTCAATAATATTTCCACCTAATGCAAATTCCTAACCTGCTTTCACCCTGATTGTAGTGCTCAGTGACTAATCAGTCAATATATTAATTTTAGGTTTTCAAAGAAGCTGATGACCATTTATTGTAGAGCACAAAGGTTCCTCCATGTTACTGCATATGCCTATGTCTGCAGCATGAAAAATATCACTTTATCCAGGTGAGTTAGAATAATCCCTGAGTTTACACACATTATTTCTGCTCCTGGTAAATTTATTAATAAATGTTGAAAAAACTGCACACCCTAGAAAAGGAATCTCTGGGCAGTATGCAGTCAATTTATTTGCCATAAATTAAAAAAAAAAAAAAAAAAATCAAAGCAGCTTTTAAATCAACATGTGTCCTTCAAGAAGATCACATGGCAGACATGCCAGAAATTTGCTTACAAGGCTGGGCTGGTGAAAGGTTGGCAGACAGATCGATGCCTCTCTGCTTCTGCTGCAGCAATGTCTAAAGTGACTGCTCATTTTGTGGGTGGTTCTTTTGCTTTTCGAATTCTCAGCTGGATAGAGTGACTCTGCCCAGGCCCTGTCCTTCCCAAAGTACACAGAGATTGGGAAAAGGATAACCAGCAACTGTGAAAATAATTTGGACATCCAAATATGCTGTCCAAGGCAGTCATCTCATGAAATGGGCCAAATCTTGGGAAAGTAAGGACAGTTTATAATAAAATATGTAAAACCATATTTATTTCAAGTGTATTAAGTATAAAAATACTTTTAAAGGCAGAAAGGTAAGTTACATCTTAAAGAAGTTGCACTTTTTAAAGTCATTAGGATAAACAGTGAGATTTTGTTTTCAGATAAGGAATTATAGGTTCAGGTAGATGCAGATTAAAATTTTAAAAATTCTGGTCCAAGAGAATATGCTAAAACTATAGAATTATATTAAAAAGCTCACATGATCTGCAGAAAAGTATAACTGTTATTGCCCTGTGAACTAAGAAAATAAGATTTGTTTGAAACTCAAATATGTCATTTTATCATTCTAAAAATGATTGTAATTGAAAACTAATCATGATTTGCAAGGTCCTTTTATTAAGATAATTTTTTAAAGCTCAAGATTGGCAAATCCCAAAGCTTCTGTATGCACGAAGTGGCAAAGGGTAAGGATGAAGTGCACAAAGTGTTTTTGTTGTAGGGTTATCTCATTCCAGAGTGCATTCTGAAGCACAGATGGATCAGTCCTTATATTAACTTATTTCAGGCAGAATACATTTTATTTATTGCTGTGCCAAAATGTCTTGACTCCGGTTCAGTTCAATGGGTGGAGGTTGTCATGTGTAAAGAAAATATGCTGTTCTGTTGTTGCTGGCTTTGCCTCATGAGTTTGGAGGCAGCAGACGGGAGCAGAGCTCCTCCAGCACGCTCCCACAAAGGCACTGATGGAGCAGAAAGCTCCAGGAGGGCTGGCAGGGCTGAGGTGTCAGCCTTTCTGCATTTCTGCCCTGTCCTCGTGTGATCTGATGTTCCAGTTTGCTCCATTCACAGGTTCTGGGGCTCAAATGTCAACCTCTTGCCTGCAAAACTGCTTGGTCTGGTTCCTCCCAAAACCAAAGTCTCTCAGAATCCCAGCATCCCTTTTCCTGGTCACTCCAGAAATTCCCATCCTACACACCTTGAGAGTTTCTTCAAAAACTGACACTCTGTAAATTTTTAGTGACCTGCCTTGACAGGTGATTGTTTTGGTGGTTTAATGTTAGCTCTCTTTGAAGGGAGACTAAAAACGCAGAACTGCCCAGTTAACTCAACAGAGGTTAGACGGTAACCCATGGCTGACAAACATGCTTTCATAGAAATAGAGCTGGCTAAAGATAAAGACCACTGGTGAAAATATTCAAGGTATTCATAATAATGTGCAAAGGAACAATTTGCAACACTTATTTTATAATCTCACATGTGTGAAGACCACTTTAGAGTACATCTGGCTTAAAAATTGAGGAGTCTGTGAAAACACAAACATTTCTTAACATTGAAATTAATGCTAAAAGCATGAAAATTGAGTAGTTAATTTAAATTTGATGTAATTGTCAAAGCAAAACACAAAGAAGAGATATTGGAAACTCTTTGGGACAAAGTTTTCCGTCCATGTTACAAACACACTAGCAGTGAAATAGCAGCACACACAGAAGCACCGATTTAGCCGCCCTTAAATTTTTATTGTGCTAAGTAGTTTAGAAAAAAAATTATTAGTGTGATGACTGTGAAAGTCAGAAATGTTAAAAGAGCGAGCAGCTTCTAGCTCTCGATTCCCTGAAGATAGCTGAGAGCCTGCAGGGTCAGCCAAGCAGTGACTTGTGGAAGCAGAGTGTCCAGCTTGTGCCTTGCTGCCTGGCTCTGGCGCTGCTCTATGGCTCTCTGGGGACAGGGGTGAGGGCTTTGGAGAGCAGACTCCTCAGCTGCCACAGCTCTGAACAGCTCCTCTTCTGTCTCATTGTTGGGGCTTCTCCTTTTGTCCAACTGCACTCCAGATGTTGCTCCCAGTCTCTTAGTTAACCAAATGATGTGTAAGTGGAATGAGAGCTAGATCAGAAGCTCCAAAAAAGGAGAATGCAGCAGGTAAAAATGGCAGGTATATATCCAGGAGCCTTGAGATCTGTAGGTGCTCACAGATGCCTCTTCTTGGAAATAAGCCAATATGTATTGGGGTTATATTTCTATCTCATAGTAGCTGCTCCCTCCACACAAATTGACAGTAATTTTTGAAAAATCTTCTTTTTTTTTTTTTTGTGCTCATCAAAGGCACAGCTCAGATGCATTTGAGCCTGGATTCCCAAGGAGATCAAGCCAGCCTAGATATGGTTAGTGTTACTCTTGGGAAACCAAAAGTACTTCAATAATAATGAGTGTGGGAAGGGTCTTTGTATTGGCCTGATAAAGTTGTGATGTTCATGGGGTCTTTAACATATTCAAGTGTCTGACATACATGTTAATAACTAACATTGTTTCCCACACCCTTTGTTGAAATGGTAGAAAAAACTCTATGGCGCAAGAATTTCTTTCATGTGCCATTTTTGCCTGACACTTTCACAGAAGCAGAAAATAGAGAAAAATTCTTTCTTTTTTATACTTTCTTTCCACTACTCAGTTCGTTAAAAAGACCTTGGTTTGTCTATAAATGTTTGTCTATAAATGTTTCCTATCTATTTGAACACTTGCATAATGAGCATCTATGTGTTTTGGAATTCTGATTTATTTTAAACAGAATCTTCAAAGTTTCCTTTCTGCTTGAAATGTATCAGAATGTCATACTTCAACATCAGTTCCAGAAAGAGCCAGATGCAGAAATTTCTGGGAAGGATTAATAATTTTTTTTCTCTTTGGAGGAGTCGTTAGCTCTGCATGAATAGATTAAAGATTCCTTGCTCATTGTATTCCAAAATAACGAAGCACTGGGTCCAAAGAAAAAGTAGTACACATTGTTAGAGTGATAACATTATAAGTTATTCAAGGTCAAATTCTCTGAATTCTTATGGTTTGAATTATTTTTTACTCTTTTCTTAGCAGAAATTCCTGTCCACTCTACTTGTGTACTTTCACAAGTACCACATTAAAAGCACCTTATTCTCAAGTTAATGAAAAAATAATATGACCAAAATCCATTGCTGAAATTTTGCATGCTCTGTGTTCATCCATCTTTATTAGAAGTCCAGGGTAAAATTCACAAATACACTAAAATGTCAGTGCCATAAATTTACCCTGAACATACACGCACCTTGTACTATTGTTTCCTTTGTATCACAATATCATCTGCACTTAGGGGTAGGGAAGCTCAGGCTTTCCTATGACATCATTTGTGAGACTTTATTTTAAACAGAGGTCCTGACACTCAAAACATTTTTGGTGATAACATCACATGGCACCGGTTTTTAGTTCATGCACCATAAGCGTTAAAAATTCTCACCAAATATGTTGTGCAGCTTTCATTCTCTTAATGTTTCTAGAGGATGCGTGTCCTTGGTTTTGTTGAAGAGCATGATCATTGTGGCAGCCAGGTGAGGTAGGAGGGGGTATCTGCTTCAACAGCAGCTGCTTACACAGAAAGCAGCTCTGACTTTGAGGATAGTGAGGATCTATCCCACTAGAAGTTCATAAACCTTTCCATGATCTTCCCTTGATATTAACAGTGGCATACCACACACAGGCTTTTCACCATTTTACAACAGGAGGTGGCTATTAAATATTACAAACTATATCACCTGACAACCTGTTGCAGCATGTAGTACATTTGCTGCTCGTTTTCCCACCGAAGTTTCAAGGTGCTGCTGTGCATTCCAGCACTGACACAGCAGCCCTCAGCCCCCAGAGTCGGGCACTGCTTACATGCTCTGCGTGTAAGAGGGAGCTGCAGGGCTGTTCAACAAGAAAAGATCTTTTATTCTCTTTTGCAATGTGGAACCAAGTAAATACTCCTGTCAGTATGTGTTTCATGCTTTGTAACCTACAGGGCTCCTGGTTTGTATCACACCCAGGCTAACGTGCAGGCACCTGCAGAAGGCTACTGTAAAACTTTATCCTGAGGTCGCCCCAGGCTAAAAAGAATTAGAACAGACACTGATGGAAAGCATCCTGTAAGTTTTGTCTTTTTCTCTTGTTTCCCTAGAGCAGTCATTGCAAACTATGAAAATGGAAGGAACTGCACTTATGGACAACAGGCATGAGGTGGAAAGTAATTTATTATTTGTATTGATAATTTTTGTATCAGCTAGTGAAATTGATAAGTTCCTTGGTATATTTTGTACTGCAATGCCCAATTTAACTTGGAATAGCAGTGCAGCTCTCAGTAGCTTGTGCACATGCAATATTTTAGGAATGTTAGCCATTATAAGAATATTGATTAAATACATCCTCAGAAATTTGTTCTATGCTGCACCTGTATTTAAGAAATGTTTTTTTTTTCTTTTTCCTTTGGAAGTTCAGCCAAAAGTATTGATCTGAATCTGGGGGTCTGCACTACCTGAACAGTGGCAGAGGACTAACCAATTTGCAGTGTAATAACCCAGAATGTTTTACTGTTTCATTCCCTGGTGGCACAATTCTGTTTCTAAATATAACAAGAGTTTGATGGGAATGCCAGTTACATTTCTGAGGAGTAATGGTGAGTGTCATCTGGCTGGTGAGGATCAAGTCTGAAGTACTGACAATCTCCATTGTAAAACTATAATTCACTAAATGTGGCACTGGACAGGGACCAATGTTCATGCTTATTCTGCTCATGTATTTATTTTGTATTTTTAGAATATATTCTCTTATCCTTATGTTGTTGTTTCCCATTTGATTAACATAAGAATTCCACTTGATAAAGTTCTCAGACCTCTATAGATGGTAAATGTATGAAGTAGTTAGTCATTTTGAAATTTTATTACACTTCCAAAGGAAAATCTTTCCTTTCGGAGTACTTAAAATGGTCATGGGTGATACCTTGGGAGCTGGAAAATTTATGATATGCAAATGGCAAAACGTAGTGACGTACAGGAAGGCAGCTTATGGGAAATATAATACAATAACAACCCTGACCTCCTGGCCTCTAGAAATTAGGAACTGCAATTCCTAAATCAAAACCAGCAGCAGAAGTTCTGGGAATGGAAACAGGCTTAATTCTCTGTAGCGCAAAGAACCTGAGATCTCGGTACCAACAGCTCAGACTTTCAGTCCTGTGCACGTGTCCCCTTGTTTTGTGCATTCCCAAGAGCTGTGTGTTCTGCTGGCCTTGGGAAGGAGCAGAAGCCAGTGGGGGAGATGCAGGGTGGGTGGCAGGGGACTGGCACTCTTTCCATGCCAGTGGCATGCAGAGTTGCCCTGGAGAGGGAGGATTTGTATAGTCCTCTCTTCCCACCAGGGGATCTCTTTGCAAGCAAGACTCTGCTTCTCTCCTGTAATGCCAGCTGAACTGGCTGAATGCTGCCAGTGCTGTGAGCATGAGGAAAGAGTCACCCACACCAGATCTCACCTTGGAATAGTTACTAACCAGGTGTAGTGGCATTCACCAAGAGATTCTTTCTGCTGCTCCTTCTTCTAATTTTCTGTGTCCAAGATTTCTTCAGTGATGTGGGTCCTGGAGCTTGCCTGATCTCTAGCAAGAGTTTGGTGGAGTATCCCTTTGAGGAGAGGGGTTCAGCTGGCCTGGGGAGGTGGGATAGGTTGTGTCTCCATTTAAGGCATACTCTCAATTCTTTGCTCTCAAAATCATAACTATAGTATTCTGTAATCACAATGCTGGCCTAAGTGTGCTGTTTTTCATTATAATCATACCCTCCTGTTCACTGCCATTTGAAAAAAAGGATGTTTAATACCATTCAAATGAGGATTTAATTAATTGGAAGAGGTACTTTTCTGAATTTTCCATGTGTGTAGAAAATGATGTGCTGAGAAAAAATACATTTTTATATTAAGGAGTAAGATTTCACACCTCAAAGCAGTTTATTGGAAAAAAAGTTAAATTGTTCCACTTATAAAGCATGTTTCTCCTATTATATTTACTTCTATTTTCCATGAGACACAATTTTTAGGAAAGGAGATAGAAAGCATCCCATGTCTTTAAGAAACAGAGCAAGTGGATCTTGAACGAGGCATAACAATTTTCTGATTCACAGAAAAGTTTGAATCCAATTTACATAAGGGTTTCAAGTAAAACTTTAAAAATAATTATGTTATTACCACTCTTCATGCCAAAGAATCTGCAGAAATGAAAATGAATGAATGTGTGGTATTTTCATTTGGTTTTCCAGATGATTCTTTCTAACTACTGAACTTGGTCACCGGAGCCTGCAACAACTTTGTTGTTACTGCTTTGGGGGCAGAGGTGTCTGTGGGGTTGTGGTATTTTTTTACTCAGTATATCTAAGAAAACTTTCCCACCCTTTCCTGTCATAGCCCAGACAGCTCTACTGTCATACAGTTTATCTTTTTGAAGTAGAGTTTTGTGTTCTGTAATATTAAGATAAAATCAGCAAGCCCATATAGAGTTCAACCACAAAATCAGTTCAGATAAGTGGCATAGCTACATACCTATTTATATTTCTTTTATATCTTCTTTATATGCCATTATACTTGATGTTGTTGGTATAGACTTTGAGACTCTTGATACCAGACAGTGATGTAATGTTCTTAGGACAGGATTCATCTTGAAAGGAAAGGTGTTTTAAAAGCTGCCTTTGAAAACCAGAACAGATCAACCCATACATCTAAATTAGGGTCCCAAGTTGCTGCTCCATTCATGACATGAATTCATAAGTGGCACCACTTTCCAGCTGCAGAGGTGTTGTGGTTCTATGACAAGATACTGGAGTTAACAGCTGGGAAAAGAATGTGACAGATCACAAAAAATCCCATAAAACACGTGTCCAGAGAATCCTTGCAGTCAGCCCTCCAGGCTGTCCACCCACTGCTGTAAGCAGCAGCAGCAGGGCTGGCCCCAGCATGGTACACCTCCCCTCTTTCCAGAAAAGCAGCTGGATGCTGTTTCTCCTTTCTAGGAAATCAGTGTGCACTTTGGGACGTGGAACACTTACAGGGCAGAAGGAAAGGCCATACCTGCCTCATACCACAAAACTGGGCTGACTATGTTCCTGAAGACTGCTATTTCTTTTCTTTTTTCAAACTGGGGTTTCGTTTTTAGTGGAAGACTCTTGTACTGCAATGGTCTCTGACCTTCTTGCAGATCTCCAGTGGCCTTCATTTAAAAAAGGTTGGGTTTTTTCAAAATTTCAATATTTTGTTTTTGCCTTGGTAATTTTTTTTGCTTCCCAGCCCATTAATATTGAACATATCAAGAGTTAAAACATTTAATCCTGTGTTCTTCTTTCTGTTTTTTCTAATGGATGAGTCATAGTACGGATGGCCTTTTGTTATCCTTTAGTAAATTCAAACAAGAATATTTATTCCCTCATTAGAAAAAACAATAAATCAACAAACAGAAAAATGTGAAACAATGATTTTTAAAATGTATTGACAACATCTTGCAGTTATTTTTCTTTTTTTTTTTTTTTTTAATTTAAAAGTGATGACCAAAAAAAAGTGCTCCTAAAATCTGCTGGATTGCTACTGCTGAAGCCTAAAGCCTGAAACATTTTGGTGGTGAGGTCCCACAGGAACCAATAGCTGAAGTACAATAAACCTGGACACTCTTCTGGGACCCACATGTGCTGTCTGGAGCAACAGTGATTTGAGCAGAGCCAACAAGGGGGAGTGATTTGTACGATGTACCTCCACTTTCTGCACCAGCCCTGAGGTAGAAAGGATATCCTGCTTTTTATGATAAATCATTCTTGGACTGTTCTTCTGATGAATGTAACACATTTTTTGTTACTTAGAGATATATCAAAATATTATTTTTTGATTGTATAAAATTAAGCACACACACAAATTCAGAAACGAGTTTATTCTTAAATTTACAAATATTTTCTACAATCTTATATTATTTTGATGTCCAACAACCACAAGTTGCAGAGCACAAAAGCCTTTACAAGACACTCTCCTGACAGAAAATCTTGTAGCTGTTTCATTAAATACTTCCTTAAGTGCATAGGACTGTGCTATTTCTTTAAGAAATGAAGATGTGGGGTTTGTTTTTTTTCAGTTGTCCAGTGGAAATCTGGATTAGAGACAAGAAGAAAGGATTCCTTTCAAAATAATTTTGCCACCTCGGTGAAAAGGAGGAGCATCCTCGCGAAGGCATGGAGCCAAAGTTCTGAATTAACAGATTCCATCCCTGGCGACAGGAGAAGGTGAGTGTTGAGCACAGAGAAACCCCGCCCTGGCCATGGATGTCAAATTCCCCAGCACTCAGTACACCCAGAGGTCATTAAACTGGTTTGGCTTCTGTCCCTCCTGCTGGGAAGAGAAAACGCTGTGGGTGCTGTCTCTGCTTCACCCGCATGCAGTCATAATGTTGGCTCTGCCTTAAGAGCCTTCACAGCTGTGCTGTAACACAGTTAGTTCCCAACATGACTCAGATGAAGGATTTTATTTAATCTGCACAGGACTTTGGAAAAAAAAAGAGAATTTTAGTTTGTGGAAACCTTGAGAATGTGCAAAGCCGAAAAAAGAGCACATGTGAACAAGAGGCTAGGTCTCAAAACCTGATTTCCCATTCTCTTCAGATAAAATTCTAGTGAAAATGGAAAGATGGGAGAAGAATGAAACCATTTCTTGCTTTGGCTGTCTTCATTCCAGTGATTGTCCATTAGGGCATTCATCATAATTTGCATTGCTTCTAGCTCACAAACAGAAATGGTTGAGAAGTATGTGGCTGTGTTTTGGGGATTTCTTAGTTTAATGGCTCTAGATTCAGTTTTTCTTGTAGGTTCTTCCCCCCAGTGTGCTTTCTGTCACTATTTGCTTTATTCACAGTGCTTTATTTCTGTGAAACTGCACACTCCTTTTAAAATTTGGAGATTCTTTACTATCATTAAAATCCACACAGAACAGAAAAAGTAACTATCTTGTTGCTGGCATAGGAATAACTGCAAAGGCAAAATTTCAAGATTCCTAGTTCAGATTAAGCTCTCAGAAACAAGGAATATTTACCAATTGATTCTACAGGCCAGAACTTGGGGAACTTTTAAAGCAACACTTCTATAATTTACTTACCTAAGGACTGAACTTTTGGCAGGGTGGACCAGAGTTCACCTGATAGATATGTAAAAGCAAGTCTCTCATTTGTCTTTCTTAGGCAGAATGTCACTAACCACGATACTCAAACAGGCACAAGGAATCCCAGATTGCATGAATATTCCAGCATCTGATGGAGAGGTAGTCAACATTTTGATCTACACATCTTTTATGGTATACCTACTGTAGAGCACAAATACATTCAATTAGTTTTACAAGCAATTATTTCAGGTTCGTCCACCAAAGGTGCACCAATTTTGATATGAGTACCTTTTCCAGTTTAGTCTAGATGCCAAGATGTTGCATCCCTAGGAAGATGAGTATTAAACAAGATGCCTGCAAGACTCAAGAACCTGTTTTCAGGTGGGCTGTTTGTGTGCGGAGGATGTGAAAAGGAAGACTTTGAACACAAACTGTGCAGACGATGTTCAAGGAATGTTGCTGTGCCACAGCCTCCTCAGGCCATGTAAGTAAAATGATGAATGCCACTCAAAAAGAATTGACTTGTGACAGTAAGTGGCAGTTGACAGGGAGTTTTACACTAGAGTTATAAAGTCAATTCTACAGCCACTATCATGTGAAGGTAGCACTGATGAGGAATTTTAAAGTTGCTGATCATTGCTGTATGTTGTTCCTGAACCACAGAGAATACACTGCAGAACCCATGGAAGGGTTGTTGTTTTTATGGGATGTAATCACCAAGAGATATGGTTTATGCTTCTATACAGAAACCCCAGGATTCATTTCTGTACAAATTAAAGCACACATGTTGATACTCCCATGACTATGGCAAAGAGTAGATGTTATGGATAAATTTGGGTTTCTAATCTAGCTATAGAATAGCATACTATATAAGGTGGAAAATCCAGAAGAGTTAAAATTTAAGTTTTACTCAGACAAGTGTTGTAGTGTAAAAACTGGAGACAAGCATTAGTGAAAATAAGGGAGTCACCAAAGGTATTCTCTTTTTGAAAGGTTAGATTTAAGAAATTTAGAGAAAAGTTTATTGTGATCAAATAGGCTAAAAAAAATTGCAGAACTCAATGTGAAAGTGCCTTTAAGTCAAAGACCTTGAATGAATTTTTTTTTCCTCAAATGTAAAACTTAACAAGTAACAGTCATTAGGAAATTGACCTGCATATGATCTTGATAACAGTTAATTCAGTTTAATTCTTTTTCTATAGCTGAGAATGGTTTTTATCCAGGGTTTGATCTCTTTGTACATTTCTACCAAAGAGAGACAAAAAAGTCCAAGTTCTTGGATTTATTTCTTGTATTTATGTTCTGAGCAAAACTCCAGAAGAGGAGAAAACCTTATAGGCCCTCGCATAAAAATTTGAAGCCTATTGTCTTACGTTCTAGCACGGCTTCAACAGGGGCTGGTTATCTGTTTGTTGATTGTAGCTACTTGAATGCTACAAACCAAATAACCTAACCTGTTAAGAGATATGATCCTGGTGATGAAAACCCAAACCTGCAGGAAATAGTTCTGCCAATGCAATACAGACAGGCATGGAATATTGGGAGGTTCAAGGGTGAAAAGTGGTGTGTAATTCCTTTGGAATGTATCAAGGTATTTTATACCTTGTAAACATTTAAGACGCAGAAGAGACACTCAGGATATGTTAAAAGTGACATGAAATTGTTAAAGACCTCTTCATACTTGCTTCAACCTACTCCACCTCAGGTGACCCCAGCAGCAGAGAGTGTTTCAGTTTAAGTGCAAATTTTTTTCAGACAAATGGGTTTTGAAATGAGATCCAGTACCTACTAGATTAAACCTCAGGCTGTTCTTATTTTGTGATGCATACAAAGACATGGGCCCCTTTTTTGGATGAGAGTTCATGACACTCACAAATTATTGAGAGGAGGGATGGTTGCCTGGGTCACTGTAATCTCAGCAACACTTGAGAACAAATGAATGAGCACTTCTGCAAGACATGACCTGGATCAGATTGATTGACTGAAAGCAGCAATTGGTTTGATCATTGTTTTAGCAGAGATGTCCACGGTGACAACTTTCTGCATTCACTTTGGAGTCTCTTAGGGCTACATTCCCAGCAAAACTAGATTCATAACAAAACCTGCTCAAACCATCTGATTTGGAAAACAAGTTTGTGTGCTCTGATCTTACTCTCAATGAAGTTTTGTGTAAAATAAAGAAATAACTATGTTTAAAAGGCATTAGTAGTCTCAAGATTTCTTTTTTTTTTTTTGTCCTCTCTACCTTCTTGTTTGAGGACCAAACAGACAAGAAAAATATTCTGCATTCCTTTCAAATGTTGTAATGACAGCATCAAACTGAATTACTTGAAAAGATTTAGTTGGAGAGATTGATGCTTGTGATTTGCAATCTTGTTCTCTTCATAATTTTTTTAATTGTTTGCTTTCTCCCCAGGTAACACAAAATCACGTTGTGAGGTGGAAATGGTGAGAAAAGCACTGGAACAGAAGTGTGATTTGCAGTCCTTCCTTTCATTAACTCTGATTGCTCATCAGCAGAAACACCCAGGTTTGCTCCTCCACTTCTGGGATTCTTTCAGTCTGTGTAGCTACAACATTACTTACCTTTTATCTTTGTTAGGGAGCACTAAGAATTAAAAATCTTCTTTGAGTTTTACCGAAATTGACTCCTAATTAACATGGAAAAAATGCTTTACCCCGGGGGCTTTGGCCATGGGGCTTTTTTTCACGTGCATTTATGTCACACAGAGTGCACACTGACTGTTCATATACAATGTCAGCGTGCGCTCTGTGCGCACACTAAAGTTCCAGATGTGCTGTGTATCTTGTTTAGTTGACTTTAGTCTTCTGTAAAGCCAAGAGAAATATTAATCATTCATTTACTGTTAGGGGATGGGTCTTCTTCTCATGTTTCAGTAAAGGGGGTGGAAAAGAAAAGTAAGCCAATTTTTTTCCTATTTAAGGCCAAAGCTGGGGAATGCTTGTGGCTGAGTTCTGTACATGGCCCGGTGCTGGAAGGGCAGGGAACAACCGATGTTGCTATTTTGAATAGATTTTTTTCTTCCCCCCCCATTTTTATTTTTGCACAGAGAGTCTCATGTCTAATATTTAGACATGATGAGCTCTGTGCAAAAAGTAACTTTGCTCATTCTTGCCGTGTTTCAACCCACAGTTATTTTGGCACAACAAGTCGGTGAGTAATTCAAGCTTCTTATGATTTCATGTTTTTATTTTATTTTTATTTTTACCAATAATTTTAGTAGCTTGTAAGAAATGTGTATGCACGAATCTCACCAGAACACTTTTCCTTCACTAATTCAGCAGTCAGATATTTAATGGTGAAGCTGAAAGCTGCAGGGATTTTCAGTATCATCCCAAAGGTTTCTCTTTGCTTTGCTTTCTTTAAAGTTAGAAGGACTGTACAGTGCTGTCTGCCCTGGCTGCATTTGTTCTTGTTCTTATTTGTTTTCCTGCTACAGATACCAGAGAGATTCTAAGCTATTTCTTTTAACTCTTGGAATAACATTTTAACTGTTAGCTCCATGCTGCCTGAAAGCTCTTTGTCACAAGGAATAAGTCTTTGCTTCCAGCTATTTTATTTGGAGTTCTCCTTTGTACTTGTTTGTGTTACAGTGGCAGCGTGGGGGTTTCTTTCAACAATTTTTGTGCAGAAAAAAAGCCTTAAACTTCTGAATGGTTTTGTTGAAGGAGTTTTTAAAAGTGATATATGAAAATATGTCAGCTTACAGAATTTTTACTTTGGCATAGAACAGGAGGGTAAATTAATTCCCTCAGCTACAATAGTTTGAATCAGGCTTCTGCAGGCTGTTTCAGCCTCTCAACAAGACCGATTAGCAATGGTATGTGGAAGTCCATGGGAGTGTGTGTGTGCATGTTTACAGAGAGCAAGAACACCAAAAACCAAGTGAACATGGAATTCAGAGGGGAGAAAAGCACTTTGTATACAAGAATTCAACCTAGAGTGAAGATAAGTGTGGTATGAGTATTTAAGTTAAACAGATGACATTCCTCAAGTACAGCTGACCTTTTTTGGATGTGCTCAGTTCCTGCTTGCCAGATATTGTAAACCAGACCTTCCTTAAGATAAAACACTTTTCTCTCCCATAAATATGAAAGCAATTTATTTATTCCTACAGAGAGGCAAGGAATAACCTTACAATTAGCACGATAAGCCAAAGAAACTGTAGCGCTGTAAAGGAAAGCCAAATGCCTTTAAAATCACACCCTGCAGTACTCTGTATGACACACATCATGAGAACAACTCCTTGAGCCAGTTCATGGCAAACCCAGCTGTCCCACCACACCTGGGCAGGGACCTGTGCCGAGGGGAGAGAGCAAGTCCACCAGGAGAGCAGCCTCTTGGCACTTGGAGCTCAGGAGGATCTGTGCACGAGCAAATCAGGCAGCAGCCTCTGCAGCACCAGCCTCCCTCACCTAGAAAAGACAGGGGCTAAGCCTAAGAGTCTACTAAAAAAACTCCAACCAATGCATATAAAGATATTCTGTAGAGAGCAAAATGAATTTACTGTGAAATGGTCCTTCTCTCTTTCTGCTTTGCCATATACAAACTCTCCAATAATCCTCAGTAAAAATTATAAAATGCAGTGATTATAAAATTTGAGCAAATGTGTGCTATAAGTTTTCTCTGCTTACAGCAGCAGACAATATATATATTCTTTATATTTAACATGCAGTAAGTGTTCTTTTATATACCTATGTCTATCATCAGAGGGATAAGCACTAAGAGACCATCCAATATAAAGAGAAGGAACATCAATTTTATTTCTCTCCATAAATAAACCCCTCCTGAGGGCCAGGTCTCCTTTCCTCACTCTAGTGACAATTTCTGAGGTGCAACATATATTTGACTCAACAAATGGTAAATTTTGAGTGGAAGAACAATACACAAATGAAGTGTGAATGAGTGTTCTCATTTCTCTGTCACACTCCTGTTTCATAGTGTTGTAACATTTCCTTACTGGGCTAACTTCCATACTATTTACAGGGATGAGGTTACACAGAGAGACTGATAAATCACTGGTTATCCCTTAAAATCTGGATTCTCTCCTCACTTTGGAATGTTTCTTTCCACACATTTGAATATGCTTTTCTCACAGAAAATAATAATTGAAGGGGTTGATTATTTGTATCACTAATTCAAGTGCAGGGCAGGGAATGGACTGGGAAACCAAATTTTCCACAACTGAAAAGAGAATTTCCAGACATGCTGAAATGCTCTCTCTTGTCAAGAAAAATGTTTATATGGTTAGTATCAAATGTAAGTCCATATAAAATTTTCCTTGGGAAAGCCTGCCAGGAGACAAGACTTGGCAAGATATTAAGGAAACTCCTCAGTATACACTGAGTTTAGGGTAGTCAGATGTACCCCTGGGCTATGTGTTTCTTTGTCTTGCTGTAATAGCTTGGAATGGAGATTTGAGTACAGCCTCAGGCTAAACCTCTTCTAGAGCTTGGGATCTCGATACTGTGCAGGAAGGAATATTCTGTGAATTCCACCACCAAAAGCTGCGTGTCCTTGAAACCCACCAGGATGTTTTTAGCCTGGAGGTGAGATCCCCTTGACACAACCCAGGTTTTCTGATGTGTGTCAGGGCTTTAAAGCCCTGCCCACGTTCAAGATAAGATGTCCCCTGATGGCTGACAGGACAGGAAGCCAGCACTCAGGACACCACAGACAATTCAGATTCCAGCAAGGTACATTTGTTTCCACCCTTTGAAGGCACCTTTACATCCTGCATATTAAACTACTCAGAAGTGTAAGATCTTAGAATGTTTCTTTAGGAAAGAAATCCATTCTCCACCAGCGTGCACAACTTGTGAAAGCGTTTGCTAAGCCTTGCAGCCTGCATTCATCCCATTTATCTTGAGTTTGTAGAGGTAATCATGACAGCTACTCACAGAAGACAGCACAAATTTTAGCTAGACAGACTGGAGGTATTTGGCAGTTTCCACTGCCTACAAAGGAAGCACATCCACAGTGCCCTCACATCAGTGCCAAAAGGGAAGGCAGATGGATCTGGGCCTGTCTCAGCTGCATCTGTGATGCTTAAAGGACACCTGAGTCAGCCAGAGCAGGACACTTCTCACAGGTACACCCCAGTCCTTGAGGAACTTCACTGAGGTCATTAGGAAAACTCTGAATGCAGTGTGACAGCAATGCCAGAAACCCTTCAGTACTATTCCAAGGAATATTTTGCTGTAAGGTAATTTAGTGTTTTCCTTGTAATGCAAGTATTATCTTGGATGCTTGGTCAGGAAACTCATTTCTGAGGTAATGGCTGAATGCTAAAATCTCTCTGACAAGACTTATTGACCTTTCATACTACTTTCAGTAGCAAATTGCAGTATTAAAATTATATATAACCATTACATGTAGGTTGCAGGAGGCAGCATGCAAATGACTTTTCCTGCTGAGCACCCGTTTCTGATCCCAGAGAAAAGAATGATATTTTAGGAAAACTTTTAAACAGCTGATTTGGCCATTTTACTTTCTTTTTTTATTAACTGGGAAGGATTAGATAGCATGTGAAGTGGATGAGCACTGCACAGATGTAGTTTATTTGTGAGACTGCCAGACTGTCATGTTTAGCAGTTAGCTGCACGGAACACTGCACACATGTGCTCTTTGTTGATAAATTTCCAGTTCAAGGGTAATGCTTACAACAGAACTATCTCTACTCAAATGTTCTGGTAACTCAGAAACGTTCCCCTCCAGAATTTTGACAATAAAACCAGATGATGCACATCTGTGTGCCAAGAGATAATTAACCATCCTAAGTAACCTGGACTATGTGAAGTAATGAAATATCTGGGGTCTACGCCTCTCCTTCCATTTTTCCTAGCTATATTTTACCAAGCACACAGCAGACAAGGTTATGCATAGGAAAATTGAAACATTCCTTTCTGGTCTGGAAAAATCATGCTAAATGAAAGCCTGGGGAATCCACCCCCTCTAAACATTATATATATGTTCTTGGAAATAGGACAAATTTCATGAACACATTTTATATCACACACCCCTGGAACACATTAGCCTCAAGAAAATGAGACTGTTATATAACCCTTTCATTATTTTCCAGATTTGTTTTTGACTTGAGACCAAATCACCAAATCTACACAGACTGATTTTTCTGAAAGAGGAGGTGGAGTTGGAAACATCCACTGCTTTATTACAGGGAGAAGAGGCAGAGGTAGAAGGGTGTTGTTGCTGGCACCAACCTCTCTGTTGATGCCTCAGTCAGAGTCATTACATTTGCTCTCCTCTTAGTGCTGCAGATTGCAAGCAGATCCTGTTTCCTCTTCCAGCTTCTGCCAAAGTGTTGAGGTTTGAAATAGGCAGCCAGGTGTCACTTGCAAACTCTGCTGATGCCAACCTTACACAACAGCTGGGGTAGAGCTGTAATTAATGCTGCTCAAAAAAAAAAAAAAAATAAGAAATTGCCATCACCTTTTTGTTCCACAGGCTGGCTGAGAAACTGGACTGACCCTGTTGCATTAGTCATTGTCCCATTTATGTGCTAGTGTTGTTCAGACCTTGTTTTTATCAGAGATCTGCAGAAAATGGGATATACCTGCCCCTATAATTGGGAGCCTTGCTGAGGGTCACTAATGGAAACGATGAGGGGCAGCATTTAACATTTGGGGTTAAAAGCAACCTCTTCACATTTGAAAGGTTCAGTCTATCAGGAAGGGCAAACAATAACAGAATGCACTTTTCCAAGCCAGCAGGCACCTGGAGCCCTGTATTGCTCCTGATGTTTCTGTGGTAGGTTCCTAGTCTGCTGAAGAGCACAAGCCACAGCTGCTGTCAGAGTTGCAAGACTTAATTTGTTGGTTTGGAGTAATAACTTGTCAAAGCTCACAGAATTAGATATTAGTGCAATGGTCATACCATTAATATTCCAGATTATGTTGTCCTTTTGTCACACTGGTTTAAGAAACTGGGCAAAAGATCTCAGTTAAGAAAAGGGAAATTGTTGGCAATGGCAAAGATATGTTGTTAACAAATAGGGGGTTTTATGGTCTTAAAGTAACTGGATTTGAGTCCTACATTATTGCAATTTGATATGATGGAACACAGTTCAATTTGTTATTGGCAGCACCCAAAATAATATAACAAACTTGAGAAAGGTATAACGAAATCTATTCTGATTCAATGTTGCTAGTGTTAGCTTATTCTCCATGTTTTAGCCTGGTCAAGTGTAAATTACATGACTTTAACATAGTTTAGAGTTCAGTATCTATTGCCAATTGTCTATAACTTTGGGACAGTCTGATTTTGGTTTTTGGAAGATGATAAATAACCTTCAGCCCTAAACAGAACAAAAATTTTAGTGTCATTGTTTACCTGCTACCAGATTATCCCTCCTACGCATCCATTATAATATACCTTGTACCGAAGGAGAACTGGGCACAGATGTGATTCCTGCCCCAGGAGGGGTACAAGAAGTGTTGTTTTCCTTCTGTGGCTTCAGGTCAGGCTGTTGAGAGCAGCACGGCTGGGTGCAGAGAATTCAGCAGCCCCTGGCCCTCAGAGTGCTGCCTGTCTGCATCCCAGGGGATGCTGTGGATTCCTCCTGGAGGGCTGGCTCTCTGGGGCCCTGCTTGTCACAGCAGGGGTGTCCCTGTGCCAGAGGTGCTGTGTGCTCACTGCTGGCAGCTTCCCAAAGCCTTGGTGACTGCTGCAGAACAGCTGCTTCTCTAGGGATTTTCTTTCTTCCATTGAATCTTCCATTGAAGCTTTCCTTTCTGTCCTCTCTGTGGCTTCCCTGACAAGAGACGTTTTGTCACTGGAAAAGTCTGCAAGGAATTCCCACAGAATTTCCTGATTTTTTCTCCATTCAATACAGTCAAACTTTGTTTCAGGGAAATAAGATTTACATATTTATATGTGACGACTATGCTATTAATATTTCTCACATAGCTTTGAGACTGTATTAAAAAAATCAAATATTAACCCTTGCATTGCTTCTGACTATAGTTAATTGAGAGAACCTCCATAGGCAGGAAACAATTACAAATTGCAGGAATCAGACAGTCTCTTCTGTAAGCACAAGAGAGAGAGGGGGAGGTCTAACTCATGCTGGAAGTATACAAGGAGGAATGAGATCCACCATTTGCTGTGGAGTAGCTCATCTTTCACACAGGGGTATAGTACATTATATTTTTCATTTACATTTTCAAGCAGTCCTTATTTTTTCCCATCTTCTCTTTCATAGGAAGGGTTCTTTGAATTTTGATTTGAGGAAACTTAACCTACTTCCAACCACTGCTTCTCTTTATTTATTTTCACTTCAGAGCCAGTCTTGTCTCTGAGTTTGCAAAGTGGAAGCCTCTGCCTGTTTCATGTCAACATGACAATGGAAAACATGAATAACCCCCTCCAACAACAACCGTTTGTTGGCTTTAGTTTGGATAAACTTCAGCTCTGGGACTTCTGGCTTTGTTTAGTTTAGCAGGGGAGATTCCTTTCAGATTAGCTCAGAGACTACTTCCATTTTCCCCCATTTACATCAAACCCTTAATTTAAACATGAACTATCAGAATGGGAACGAAAATGGTACCTCCTTTAACAATGTCTGCACATTTTTGTCTTGCTTTGATTCACACAAGTACTCCATGAAGAGAGGAGAGGGAGGAGAAAGCATGCACAGAACTTTGAACAGGAAGAATGTGAGGGCAATGAAAATACGTATATTTCAAGGCTGAATGTGTTTTTTTGTTTTGAAAGCCTAGGCCTTCTCCTACAGCTAAAGGGGCATCCAAATAACTGTCAAGAAATGAGGGATGTGACTTGTAGATTTAAGACTTGAGCAGAGTTTGGCCTTCAGCAAAACGCAGAGCTATCCACAGCCACTGGAGACACATCCCTTTCTGCTGCTGGGCTTCTCTTTCAAGTTGCTGTGCATCCCAGCCTGGAGGGTGGCACAGGCACCTCTGCCCTCCCATCAGGTGAAACCTTTGCTCCTGAGTGCAAACCTGCTAGGGCAGCTTCAGGCAACCCTTTATTCCCCACTCCAACGCTGCAAAGGGCAGCAGACTCACAGGAACATCCCGGGCACGTTTTGCAGCGGTAGATATGAAAGGATGATCTGTGTCTGGAAAATACTTCCCACAGCAATTCAGCTCTGGCAGTTCTTGGAAAACTCCTGGACATAATTAATTCCCACTGAAGCTCCCTGCAGCTCACGCCCAGTGGCCAGTTGGTGCATTAGAAGGCTGTCTGTGGCAAACATCCTTTTTTCTCTCTTCTTTACCTTTGTGCTGCTTCTTCTCTTTTCCTTCTTTCCATTTTCTTTTGGGAAAATAAGCAAGAAAAAAATTGCATCTTTTTTTTTTTTTCAAACAGACAAGACAGAAATAATTGCTCATCCGAAGAGAGTTAATGGGAAATATGGGAAGCATCGCTCATTGTTCCTTTGATGTTCACTGTAATAGCCATGCTGAGCATCAAAGAATAAACTACAACCCCCATGCTTTCCTTCAGCTGTAAACAGCAAAAATAGGATTCATATTTTCTTGGAAAACATTTTATGTTCATGAGAGCCTCTTTAAAAAACAACAAACCTACATCTTCTCTGGTTTTGTCTTTAAATCTACTGTATGGTGTTTGCTTGTTTCCCTACAGAGCAGTAGTCATTCTGTGCCAGCTGTTTAAGAGAAGAATTTCCTAGTGAAAGCAAACAATGGGCTGTGTAGTGGGAATTGCAAATCTTTGAAAACAGTAATTGAAATCTGCTCAGACATTTTGAAGATTCTTTGCACAATATTCTAAAGCTGTTGGTGGCTTAGCTGTTGGCAGGGTGGTCCTCTTTGTAGCTCCCTCTTTTTTGTATGAACAGAATAGCATTAATATGGAGGACTGGGGGGAAGAAAGCAGAGAGATTTTCAAGTCCAGCTGATTATTTCAGAGCAGCTGAAGAGAGAAAAATTCCTGTAAATGTCTTTCAGGAAAGAACCAAAAGAAATGAATTGTGCAGAGCCTTTTCATCTATCAGGTGTGCTCTGGCTCTGTCTCTTCCACTCACACCTTTTAAGGGCTGCAGCAGATAAACTGTGCTGGATCTGGTTGTGTCTGCTGCAGATGTTCCAGCCCTCCTGGGCTATGTGGTGCTGTTTATTCTCACCCCGTGCCAGCTGGGGCTGTTGCTGCACAGAGCAGGGAGAGCTAAATGTGTGCCAGGCCTCAGGCAGCCACTTCAGTAGCAAGGCTGCTGACCTCTGATATTAATAAAAAGCCAGCTCTCTGCTTGCAGGCTCTTCGCTGCACCAAAAGTGTGAATTTTCACCTCACAAGGGAATTAGTTAGGAAGATCCATAGGTCTTTGTGCTTGAAAAATGGCCAACCATAGAACTTGATATTTAACAGTGTCTCCAAAATTGAGTTGTCTTTGGTACCCTGAGAAAACCCTCACAATAGTTACTTTAGTAGCCTTAGGAGGCTGACAATAAGAGCGTTGTATCCAGTGTACAAATAGCCATTTAATATCCTCTATGAGGCAGATTAAGAAGAATTTCAAATACTGCCATCCATATCCAACAAACTGTCCAAAATGGATGTGGGGTGAATTAGCACAAAGTGGAATAAGGAATGAATGAATACAAAGTGTTTTGCAGATGAAACTAGGTTAATGATGCTCTATGCATTCAGAACCCCACCACAACCTTCAGAATTACAAATACCCTTAATTTATTGGCAGCCAAAGATGTGATTCTTTTCTTTAGACAGTATGCCAGAGCACTTTAATCCTTCACTGGAATATGAAATGCAAGAATCAAATCCTTCATTTAATTCCAACTTCTGAAATTACAGGGAAACCAATAAAATTGTGCAGGGACTTTGGCCAGCGTAGAATTTGCCCCCCTGCTGCTTTACTCATCTCAGATGTAAGTTCATTATGGCTGTGGAGTTATATTGGGGTGACTTTGTTCAAGGTATCTGAAAATATAGACGATATTACCACATGTATTATACTACCATTGTAACATTTCCCATCTGCTTCAGCCTCAGGAGAAAAACATTGAATCAGACTGATCTCTTCCAAGGCAAACCACAGAAACAGCATTGCATAAATCTGTTAGCCCTCTCACAGAGCTGAAGGGAAAGAGAGGATCATGCCCCACTTGAAATTTTAATTACCTGCCAAAAATTGTTTTTAATTACAAATTTAAACAACGCAAAAGTCACACATTTTTCCCCACACAGTGTTTAGTCATGCCAGAAGCTTACAGTATCATTATTTAAGGAGTTATAGTTCAGAGTTTTAAATGAGGTTCTGTGTGGACCAAGCTTTAACAATTATCAATTTCCATTCATTCCCTTTCCCTTATCAGATCAAAAGCTGAACCTCTCTTCCATGATGTTTTGGCTCTGACAGAGTGATTGTAAAGTCTAGGAAACCTGTGCACAATGACTTCTCCAGTTTATTCTTCCCAGGACAGACCTAATGCAAGAAATGTCTCAAAGAACCCTAATGTTATAAACTCTTCCTGGTCCTAGCTAAAATCAGGAATGCAGAAGTATGTCTTTGATCTCATAAAAAATCTCATAGGCATTTTACCAATAATTGAAGATTAGGTGAAGCATGATGCAGTGGTCTCTCTGAAAGGCATTGAGTGCACTGAATTATGATGAAATGTGTTCTTGCTTTGTGTCCTGCTCTAATGCTAATGTTACCCTTAGTAAAAGATTTGATCTGTCAGGCACTGAAGAGCTTCAGTTACCACCAGAATCATTAGAAGGTAACATTTTTTAGGTCTGATTCAAAGCCCAGTAAAACCAAAAGAGGTTCTGATCAGGCAGTGATTACCCTTAACCAGGGAGAAACTATATGAATTCTGCAGCTTATGGCAAAAAGATGTTGATCTCTACTAAAAAGACGGGAGCATAACTATAATTGAGTCACAGAGTCAGCCTCTTGAGAGGAAACCCCATAGCAACACCTCAGTACAGATTGTCATTCAGGAACAGCTTCTTCACATGCAAAAAGCAATTTGGCCCATGATGTTGTCAAGGAACAGGTAATAACAAAAGGGGTATAACTGTCTCTTGAATCCAGCAGCAGTGTTTCCTCAAAATTACTTGTATCAGTTCAGGAGCAGCCAGCCAACCTTTCTCTGGGCAGCCCCAAGAAAGAAGCAGGGTGACAGGTATAGAGCAGTGGGCTCTATCCTGCTCCTTGTATGACTCAGCTTGAAGTGACAGTTCTGCCAAAAAAAACCCTGCCCAACTGAAACAGCAAAGAAACCACCCTGCTCTTCCTTTGCTTATTACCAGTTTTGAAACAAGCGAGTACTTTTGCCACGGTTTCTCATGCCAGACACCAGCTGAAGCAGTGAGGCTGCTGTGTAACATCTCTGATGGGAAATCTCTGGCCACTATTTCCTTGTACTGCTGCAGCAGGGTGAGCTTTGGAAGTTGTGTGAAGATCATTCCAGGGTGTCAGCATGCATGAGAGCAATTTGTGAAACATAAATGTTGAGATGGAACAGTGTGACAGAATCAGCTGCTTTAGACCACATTACTTTTTGAGAACAGGCCTCTGAAGATAAAGCAGAAAAATTAAGAGCTTTTAAATCACACTTTGAAAGATTAGAAAAAAAGCCAATGATATGCAAGGGAAGTAGAGGTCTTTTGTGTTTTACCTGGTAACAAATATGCTTAGGATATGTTCCAATCCTGATATTTCTAAAACTTTTTAAAGATTGCAGAAAGGTTGTGGCATTTGTAGCATATAAAGACGAATGAAGGGAATAAGGAATGAGTTGTTTAACATGCAAGCACTTGTTTGTACCAGTGCAGGCCTGCTTTTTTCTTATTTATTTTGTAATCTAACATACAGACTGGGTGGGTCTCGAAGCAAGGACAGTTTGGCTATGTCACACAAGGACCCTGTACATAAGGACCCAGACTCTTCTGTAGATTGCCAGTGAAACAGCACATGACTCCATCCTGCAACACCTCTGATAGACAAGTACAGTATTATGCTTAACCAGCATTCTTTTAAGCAGCTTTCCCTTTCTTACTCCACATCTGAGAAAAGGGGGAAACTGGGGCTGGTGCAGCAGCAAAACTGTTCAAACACCAGCTTTCTTGGCAGATGAGCAACCCTAGAAGTAAGAAAACTTCAGTTTCATTCCGAAAGCACAGGATGTAGCTGTCCTTTTTGGTGTGAAACTTGGGAAATCTGTGAACTATCCATTCACACTGCTTTTCCATTTCACCTGACAGCAGTTCTTCCCTCCACAGCTCACAGAGCACGAAAGGATTTTTAAGGTTGACCCACTCTAGTTTTTCACAGTCTGCATGTAAGTGTTTAAGGAATGGAGGTTTCATTACTTCCAATCACATGTGGACAAGCCTTACAAAATATTACACCAGTACTATTAAACCTGAAAATATCCTAATAGGTGTGGATACCTGAATTGGCCCTTATGTCATGCTCTGTGTGAAATGGACTCAGTTAATCAGCTGTTTAAGACATCTGAAAGAATGTCTGAAGGCCTTGCAGTTGGGAAAAAAAAAAACCCTCTTGTTAAGCCACTTCTTTTCCTCTTTTTCCACCTCTTTTCCTGACTGCTGTGACCCAGACAGGGCTGGAGCCCTGTCGAGGACTCAGCAGTGACCGGACGTGCCAACAGGCCCGGCCAATTCCAAACTCCTGCAGCCAATTCATTCATTATGGGAGCCCGCTTGTTTCCATTGCTAATGATGGGATGGAACGAGTGTGTTTGGGTTTCTTATAAACATCGTCCTAACACCAGACAGGCAGCCCAAACCATTTGCCTCGAGGTAGATGCTGTGGCATTCTTTTCTGCTCAGGAAATGGAAAGCAGCATTGCTGCACATGCTGGGTGAATTCCTCCACCTACTCCGGTAGGGGAGAATTCTATTCTCCCAGCATTTCTGTTGAAAATAGACAGTTTCTCTCCTTTCTACTTTGTCATTTGCTTAAAAAATGCATCAGACAGTGCTGGGTTATGCAATTAACAGATGTATTTACTACAGAAGAAATGTAAAACAAAATAAGTACTCATCCTGTAAATCAAATGGCCAAAACTAGGTCAGAGTGAGGAAGCACAGGTTTTGTACAGTTAAAAAAGTAACACAAATGCTCTTCTTAACTTCATCAGGCTTTGGATTCTGTCAAAGTCAGAGGCAAGCCCTTCTTCATCTTGGTGCTTGAGCCTTTACCAGATTCACTTTAAATACAGCAGAAGTTGTTTGTTTGACTCATTATGTTTGTGATTAGATTCTCACAGACCAAAGCTACTCAGCTTTGCTTCCCAGGCCATCATCAGGCAGCTGCTGGAGGATCGTGAGTCACCCCGTGTGGACTATTGCCCTCTCTGAGGCACAACCAGACAAGTTCAAGATGTTTTTTAATTTCTAACCCTTTAGTCACATCTCTGTAAATGGGATATGTGAGTCTGCTACTAATGCAATAGCTGGACATTGGCTTTGTTCAAAGTGGAAAAGCCTGTGGTTTTTGAGGATACTATTGGGAAATTTTTTCCTTTTGCTGTATAATTGTGGTTAAGTCACAATCATGGTGCTTGCACAAATGCAAAGCCAAAACCAACTACAAAGCAGGTCAGATTCTCATGTGATAACAAATTCCCCTTCACCTCACTGGGGCTGGGATTAAGTCCCCTATGACATCTGTCATCTTTCAGGCCATATGACAATGGCCATCTCTGTTTTCCCTTGCTCACATTTGGGATCTTCTATGTACCCTACTTATAGGTCCTTTGGAACTAAATTGTCATCTTCCTTTCAGCTTTCACTATTGGTCTGCTTATGGACAGATGCCAGTCTTCCCAGAATGGGAAATAATTCAAAACCTGCATAAGAAAATTATTGTCTTGCCTTTTTTTTTTTATTTTATTCACTATTTAGACTGTCCCAGGGAAGTGCTACACACAGCAAAACCTATAATAATGTGAATGTTCAATAAACAGCAGAATTTCAAATTAATTCAGGCTTTCAAATATTAAACTTTTTTAACAATGCACTAGAGACTGACAGGGCTTCCAACAAAGCATTGCAGTAAGTGCCACAAAAGTGAAGTATATGCTGTATAGCCATCATATTTAGGGCTTTGGGAGCAAGAATAAGATTGTGCATTGCTATAGACAAATACTGTTGAGTTCTAATATTACTTAACTCTCAGGCTAATGGGTGTGTTTAGGAATCAATAAGAAAAGCTGGCTAAGGCAAGTATGTAGCTGTTATACAAGTCTAGAAGCAGACAAGTCAGCTTTTTTGTAACTTCATTATTCCTATATGTTACTTGCCAGTGCTTTAGCACAAATCAGCTTTCCAAAGGATTTTGGAGCTAACAGTTAATCTTTACGAGCAATGCAAAATGCATTATGTCACAACATGCTGACACACAGATCTACATCTGAGCACAGAGGGGGTGTCTTTAACACCCTAAGTCTTCCCAGATGTAAGTTTCCTTTGGAAATACATTTAATACTTTCATTCTGCCAAAGGCCACAGCAGTTTTCATTGCAGCTCCCTTAGCCTATTTCTTAATTCATTTAACAATGTCCAGAAAGTTAGAAGCTAATATGAATGTCATTACATCCATATGTCTGCAAAATTTTTGTTGTCTTCCTGTTAAATGATGCCATCTACTGTAGCATGACTGAATGACAAGCTTGGAAAAATGCAGAGAAATCTCTTTTATTTCCTTATCAATGTAAAATCATCAGTCATTGTGACGTATTTTAAATTTTCAAGTTTTTTACTGATACTGTTGATTAATATATGGCAGGTGAATATTTGCAGTGTGAAAAATTGGGCACTGAGGAAAGACTCCTTCTATTTTGAGAAGATTAGCAGTGTTTTCTAACTAGCAGTGCAAAAACAGGGCAAAGATGGCCTTTTTCTGCTCCTCATTGGAGCTGTCCTCTTTGCTGTGATAGAACAACAAAACAAATCAATGAAAAAGAAGTAAGAATGGTGAAAAAATTGACATATGGAGGTTCATATCCTGGGATATGAATTTCCTAGTAAATGAGGACCTTGTGTTAAACACATAGTTAAAAAAATATCTGGTTTTGAAAGGCTAAGAAAGTGATACTAGGAGCTAAAAATCAGAATATTACAATTAATCAAACACATCTTTTGGGTACAGAAAAGTGTGCATGGTACATCTTTTTTATATGTTTATACAATTCATATAACTGTATATTACAAGTGTAAATAGTAACAATATTAAGTTCTTTTAGGTCCGTACAATTGTATTTTTTATTTAACAATTATGACTTGCCCTAGAAAAGGTCATTTCTCCCCTTCCTTATTATGTTTGCAAATGAAAAGAGCATTTTCACCTGTGGAGCTGGTAGGTGCTCAGGCAGAGTGACAGCTGAGCAGTGAATTGCTCTGGGTGCCGTGGAGCTGTGCCCATCCCTGGATTACAAGCTCTAACCTCCCCAGCAGCTCTGCTGAGGTTCTGCCTCCCACAGCACACAGCTCCCGAGGGCTTCAGAGGTGCTGGGAGCCACTCTATGATTTGGTTTCTCTCTTGAGTCACTACAGAGGCTATAAAGATTTCATTCATAATCCTTCACTTCTAAGTTTCAGCCTTCCTGTTTGTCAGCAAACATTTGTCATCAGCCTTGTCAAGATTGGGCAGCCTGTTTTTTATTCCTTAAGTGCCCACAGCGAGATCCTGGTTTGAGAAAAGGAAGGGAATGTTTCTTGCAGAAACAATCAGCCCCTAAACAAGCAGAGAATCATGGGATCCATGGATATGGTTCTGTGGGGCGAGAACTGGGAAGCCAAGCAGTGTTTATGGAAACCAGCTCCATCTTGGCAGGTTAAGGAAGGATGTCTAGACCCTCCTCTAGACCCCTTGCTAGGCAGTGTCCTTTGAAACAGCATCCTCTGATCCACAACCCTGTGACATGTGGGTGTGGGGAAGAGGCTGTCCTGGAAATGAGCAGTTCTTCTCCATCTCTCTTGTGCAGAATATGAAGTTTCTAGAGAGGCCCAAAGGGGACAGAAAAGGAAAATCTGAGTTTCTAAGTGATAGAGAATGTCTGAGGGGAGTGAGTTTTCATATGCCATTGGAAGGTTTTCCATTTTAAGATTTTTTTGTGTTGTCAAAGGAAGGTAAAATACTGGATCGCAGCTTGATACCAGGCAAAGAAAAAAATACTGGCTTGAAAATGTCTGGAAAGGATTTTTGAAGCTTTGTTGTTCTAATCAAGATAGTGGTCAAAATCAACTCTCAACCATAAGGAGTGCCAGCCTTAATAATTCAACATTTTTCTGTTTTCTTTTTTCTTTTACAATTAAAGTGCAAAAATAAGATAAGATGGTGTACATGGACAGCCTATAGTAGGATTGTATTCCCCATTGTCCTCCCAGAGCTTGTAGGAGGTTATGAATTCCATGGGTGAAATACAGGAAAATGTCAGCTCAATATGACCAAGGAAAAGCAGCTGAGTGAGAAAGTGGGAAGGGAGCAGGGGCAAACTAAGCTCAGCTGAGCACATGGGAGTAAAGAAGGGGAACTGCTCAGTACAAAATAAAAGAGGATGCACAGAAGATGAAAGGGGAAATTACATGTTATGGGAAAGGTGAAATGCAGAGGAAGCACAAGAGTGGAAACACATCTAAGTGTGCACGTTGCTAGAGAACATTGGAATGGAAATTACACACCCACAAATACAGAGAGGAAGAAAAAGGGAAAAAAGAGACCAGAATGCTAATGCAGCGGTGGAAGGATTAAAAATAGAGATAAAAAATGTAGGGAGAAAAAAAAAAAGGGACTATATAACCCTTAGGAAGGAACTGCAATAAATTTGGGCTCAGACCCATACTAGATAATTGTGGCCATTACAATTTGATGATATTCAGAAATTTCTGCCTGGAGCCAGTGGCAATTTTAATGTCAGAGATTTGAATTACGTCTTTTGTCATTTTGTTTTTCTTTTTGAAGGGTGGTATATAACAGGTAAATTACCCTTGTATTAAAGTTTTAAGAATGATGTAGGCACAAAAATAGCTCTTTATCCAGAATTTTATTTTTATAAACTAAATTATTTTTAATTATCCATGAAAGAAATCTTATTATATTATTCATGAAATTCACTGATTACTTATGTTTGCAATATGAGACTTCTAATAACATCTACAAAACTTAAAATGAGCTTGTAAAACTCAGCTTAGATGCTCTTAGGGTTATTTTATATTGGGTTCTTAAACAACCTGGCTTTCTGGATCATGTTTTTCTTAGAAAATACCAACTCAAAATTGAATGTGTCAAGGCAGTTCTTGTCAGTTTTCATATTCATAGTCTATAACAAATTTGATCAGTAAAACAGCTGTTGGAATGAATTCACAAAGCCATGAATATTACAGATGAACAATCTTTTTTTTCTGAAAAAAAGACACTTGTAACATTTGAGCAGGCCAGCTGATACAATAATTGCAAACCATTTGGGGCAATTAATGCGAACGTTCTTTCAGATCTGTCACATACGCTGGCTTTGAAAAAAACTCTTTGAAAGCCCTTGGTGGCAGCTATTAGTGCAGGATGCTGGAGACAGGAACTGGTGCTGGACAGATGGCTTATTCCACATCCACGTGCAAGTGCTCGTGTTGGCACACGGGGCCAGTGGCACTCGCTGGAGAGCTTTGGCACGCTCACGCTTTAGCTGCAGCAGAGAATTCGATCGCTAATTAGACAGTAACTCAGTCTGACACTAAAATTACTCAAGACAGAAGATTATCAGAGATTTAATTGGGCTCTGGCTCAGCTCCAGGAGGTTTCCACTGATGTCTGTTTATAGACTCAGAGCAGGCTCTGCATTTAATGTAACTGATCCCCCCAGTGCCTGAAGAGCAGCATTTATCCTTTTACTTCACATGCACCAATGAGAAAACTAAACAAACCATCCGACAGTTTTCACATTACTCATTTGTAATTCGGAAAACACGTTTGAAATAACATCCAACACAACTTTGTCTCTCCAGTCACAGGATGTACCCATCTTGGGCAGGCTTATGCTGACAGGGATGTTTGGAAACCAGAGCCGTGCCAAATCTGCGTGTGCGACTCGGGATCTGTTCTCTGCGATGACATCATCTGTGATGATCAGGAGCTGGACTGCCCCAACCCAGAGATTCCTTTTGGAGAGTGCTGCCCAGTTTGTCCACAAACAACAACACCACCTCCAAGAGTAAGTTTATTCTCACTGTTGTTTCTTTGGTGTTGTGGCCTTCTTGATGCATGTCAGCCTCCATTCATTTTGGCTTAGATGTTCTTAAATGCTTTTCAGTGCCACTTTCTGAATTTGGGCAAATACTCTAAGATGGAACACGCAGCTGATAATATTGAGTTTTCCAGCTCAGTTTTATGTAGACAAAGGGCAACAAAATAATAGAAAGGCACAGAGGGCAGCAACTGACCATTACATTTTTCATGTTATGGAAAAGCATAAGAATAATGCAAATACCTTATTTTTTTCTTCATACTCAATCTGTATCCATGAAAATAAAGCAAACACCGAGACAAAGAAAATTAGACAACTTTCATAAGATCTCTGAGTCTGCATTTCTTATCAACTCAATTCTACATCATCACAGAATGAATTTCCTTTTGCAGGCTTATTGCTGACTTAATGTCCTTTAAAGAAAAGGTGATTATACTGTACATACCTAATTTAGCACCATCTTTTTATACACACCAACATTATATAAACCATTTACATCAACTTAGCCACGGGAAAATCAAGAATATTAGCACAGGCCAAGCCCCCTGCCTAAATGTTTCAGTGAGTGAGCCAGCCATACTGAGCTTTCAGCTTCTCTGAACATTTCACCTGTGTTAAAGATCCCTGAGCTTCTGTTAAAGTACCTAGGTTGCCACAGACACATTGCAGATCCTTATCTAGTAAATAAGAGAGTGAAAGAGCTGTGAGGAAGAGAGAGAAGAGTTTCTGCAGCTCTACAGCACATCTTTTTACACATGGAATGCCACACACAAATATGTCACACACACATATGTCCCCCATTGTTATTTGCACCTCACTAGCAGTACTCCACTGCTTCCAGGATCCCCTGAGCTACTTCACTGAACATGCTGAGAGGTGGAAATGAGTGGTAAAAAACATTTAAGGTACACCTTAAATCTCTGGCGTGTTTCAATCCCATCCTGAAAGACCCAGGATCCTTTCAGCTGAATATTCTTTGCTACTAGTAGCAGATGAACACAAAAATTGAAAATCCAGATAATGATATGTAACTGAATTATTAATTAAAAAATAAATAAATTGCCACTGTAGATCTGAGCATTTAGAATTAGCTTATCTCATTTCACATGCTGGAGTGAGGACACAAGAAAACTGTCACAGAATTCAACAGTGGACTTCTGTCCCCATTGCACTCAATGGCAAAGCTGTACTTAATTCATTAGTGCCATGTTTTTTGCTTCCAGGAGAGGTAATTCTATGGATGATCCAAACAATAGTAGATTGACTGACTGAAAATCCTACAGCTTTTAAATATACTGAAAAAACATTAATGGTATTCATGTGATAAAACTATATTCAAATGTTTAAGTGTTTTGCTCTTATTTGTGTGTGTATATTTTTTATTTTGATCCTCTTTTTAATTTAATTACCTTTTCTCTTTTTTTTGTAGACTCCTGAAGTAGTTAGCCGAGGCCCCAAAGGAGACCCTGTAAGTGCAGCTTATTTTTTTTTCCAAATTCAAGACCCCATTCCTCTAGTTGCTACATTTAAGCTGCCAAGATATCCTGCTTTCACTGATGTCTGGACTGTCTGTAGCAGGACTGTACCATATAGTTATTTTGGAATAAAACTTTAGCTTCAACAACACTCAAAAATTTTAAGGGAAAGAACGCAGAGTTTAGTCTAAACTGTGTCACATTTTTTATGTTTTGTTACATTTCTTTACAGAAGAAGGAAAAAAATCTTTAAGACTCCACTTTCAGATTCAGGAACTGAACTGCTAAATATTTCTGATGTGTTTGATTATGTATCAATGTAATAAGGTTCCAGCAACCAAGTGTTTCCATGTGTGAATTTTGTCAGTCTCCCCTGAATGCCTGGTGGTGGCCTTGTTTAGGAGAGGTTTCCCACCACAGTCACACAGACTTTGATAGGGATGGAAAGGTTTGTCCCTCAGTGTCCTTGCAGCTGGAGGCAAGTGCCAGCATCTGTATCTGCTCTGTTTGTGTCTTTGCAGGGTTCTCCTGGAATTCCAGGCAGAAATGGTCCCCCCGGCCCACCAGGACAGCCAGGGAGCCCCGGAGCTCCTGGGCCCCCTGGAATCTGCCAGTCTTGTCCCAGCATAAGTGGAGGTGTAAGTCACTGTCATGTTCAGCTTCTACCTTGGTGCTCATAGCCAAGAAAAGCAATGCTGTAGGCACCTGTCCCTTCCACCTTCCCAGGTTTTGCTTTCAGTGGCATCCATCCCATTTGTATCTTTGGAAAACAGAGCTGGGTGGTAGGTGGGGTTTTGCTGTTGTTTTGGGGGTTTGTCCATATAATTTCTCTGAAGTGCAATTAAATCTCTGCCTTACCTAATTTTTAAAACTTTTGGGGACAGATCTGCTGAAGGACTTAGTTAACTCAGAAATAATCTGATCAGAGAGAGGGTGATGGAAAATTTCCCCATAAGCTTAATGGTCAGAGAAGTCTCCTACTTTCCTATATTCCATCAATTCATGTTTAATAACAGAGCATTCCAACGAGACTAGACTGAAGCACTGCTCCTGTGCTGGCAGGGAAGTGCCACACAAGCACAGTTTGTCTCTTTGGTGCCTCTCTGTTCCTGGCTCATCAAATGCTGAAGTCGTTTCAGAAGAGCTGGGCACACTCAGCAAGAGGGCTGATGGTAACTAAAGTTAATTAGCACTGAGCCCCAGGCAGTGCTGTGTTACCAGGGGATGTCAGCCATGCAGGACACCAAGCCCAGGTTTACAAGATGGGACTGCTTTAGCACAAAGCTGATAAAGCTTGTGTGTTAGAACAGTTGCTACTTTTGAATACAGGCCACTGATTATAACTTCCCACTCCTAGGTAAGCCAGAAACTGAGGAAAGATGTTTTTATTTAATTCTGGAAGGGATTACCTCTGCAGGACCGAGCTGTGGATCAGTAAGCCAGTCCCAGTGGGCACCAGTGACACTGGTTTGGGGTTTGGAGAGGCAAACACAGGGGAGGAAAACAGGCTGAATGAGTCTCCTGTTCCAACACTGTATCAAAGCTGGGCTGTTGGATCCTGACAGGAGGGCTGGTACCAGGAGCTCTGGAGTTTTGCACCTGCCCAGAGCAGGGGCTGGATCCACAGGGGTTTGGGAGAGCAGGGAGAGCACTGCATGTGTTCAACCCTCCTGGCATTGGTGCAGTGATGCGTTATTGGCCCACAGGCCACCTGTGAGCCAGTAATGCATCACTGCACCAATGCCACATCAATCAGCTGTCTGCTCAGGTGAAACGAGCCATTCATTAGCACAGGTAAAAGAAATCAGGAAAATTATAAAAGTAATAATAAAGAGTTGTGTTCTTTAGTGCAGCAGAAAATATTTCAACTTCCTTGAGTTGACCTAAGTCCAACAGAAAAGAGAGAGAGAAAATGGGGAAAGAAGCTTAGGAGTCAAACCAGAGTAAAAGGAGAGAGAAAGGTAATTTTGTGGTTCAGCTGAGGCCCAGCTATCAAGAAGAAAAATGGATGTGCCCAGCCTAGGGAGCTAATGCCACCATGACCTCAGAAGGAAGACATTGGCTGGGCTTCTCTAATGTAAATATATGGCAGCTATATGTCAAGCCAGTACTGCTCAGCAGATACAAATTAGTTATTTCCATGCATTTGCCATACCACTGTAAGAAAAGACTTATTTGGTTTGTATCAATCACATTTTTTTCTCTTTTGTTCTTTTTTTTTTCTTTCTTTTTTTTCTCTATTTCTTTTACAGAGTTTTTCTCCACAGTATGACTCCTATGATGTGAAGGCTGGTGGAGTTGGTGTCGGGTACCCACAACCCATTGTAAGACGATAAAGCTTTTTTTCTGTCCTTTCTTCTTTTTAAAGAACAAATTTTCTGCTCGTAGATTATACCTTGGATGTGTATGTATCCTGATTTTAATCCAACAATATAAGTTTTCATTTAATTTTTGCCTTCAAGTTGAATGTGATGTAAGGCACCAGTTTGTTCAGCAATACTATTCTAGAAAGTAGCTATAGATCATCTGGAATTATTTTTTTTTTCACTTTCTTTCTTGAGTTTCTTACCTTCCTTTTCCTGATCTGTGTCTGTGATTCACCTTCTTACATTACCTAAACATTTTTCCCTTTATGTCTAACGTACATTCCTCATTTATCTGCTTGATATTCTTCCACTAATTTCTTCCCTTCCTTCCAACAACTTTTACCTCTTCCACTGCCTTTAATCTTCCTTCACCCACTCAGTATCATTTGTCTTTACTGAGTATGATATTCCATACTTGCTAACTTTTCCACAATTCAAACTTGCCTAACAAGTTAGTAAATCCTTCTTATAAACTTTATTCGTTCCAAAACTCAAAATATTTTCACTTTTCACAATTACCATTTTTTTACCCACAGCTTCTCAGACTGTGTACTTAGGATGCTGTATCTACCTGCTAGATGTGGTCCAAGATTTTCAGGTTTTTAAGTGAGAAAAAAACATGGACTGCCTCAGAGTTATACCTGAGCTTCCTGTGTGATATAAATCTGAATGTTGCACCTCGTGATTCTCCTTTTAGGCACTGGGATTTAGACATATTCAACGTGAAGTGTTCTTGATTGAGGCAATCTGCTGCATAGAGGGTGTGGTGAATTGCTGTTACTGGAAATTGCCTGTGCTTCATTAAGCACAATCATTATTTCCAGCCAATTCTGCATAACATGGTTTGGGTATCACATGTTGTAGCATATCAAGGCAGAGGGAGGGAGGAAGGAAGGAATTCTATTGGATCATCTTGTGAAATAAGGTTTACTAATAACAGCTCTTTTTCCTGAAATATAGTCATTGTTTTCTCAACTTTATTTTAATGTTTCTACTTCCTTCATTTGCTTATATGATCATCTGTGCATTTGTCTTCTTCAACCATCCATTTTTGTCCTTGTTTATTCATTTATTCTTATTTACTCCTCACAGTTTTCCCCCACAGCTGTCATACCATCTACATTCTGCTACATGGTGTCTTAACATGGGATGTGCTGAACCAGGCAGATAACTGAGACACCTTCAGTTAACAATGATGGTTAACTCCTCTCTATTTTGGCTTTTTCCCTGGAAGTAATTAATGATTTCTTGTGCTCTGACTCCTGGACTCGGGATAAAAAACCCCACTAAACTACTGTAATGAGCACCCTAGAATATCTTCAGGGTTATCTGTATATTTTCAGGTCATAAGGGCTTTTATATTGCATCATAGCATACATGACCTCAAAGTAAGTACCAGCAGTTAAAGGCAAATATGGCTGAAATCACTAGAGATAAATAATGTTTATAATTTGCATTACATAGACTACTTTTTTTATTATTTTATAAATTTATTGATTTTCAATTTAAATACTCCTAATGAATAAATATCCAACCTGAAATAAATTAGAATATTAGCAAAACAATAAAATATAGTGCCAACATTGGCTGTGTGTGGTTACCATGCCTGGTGTCTCCTCAGTCACACATCTCTCCATTGCTGCATTCCCACGGCTTTGCACCACTTGTAGACTGATTCTGTGTTTTACATCACGGTTTCTCTTCACTTGCCCATGTAACCTCCACATATTGTCTTTGTCTCTTTCCACCAGTGCACATTCTCTAACTGCAGGATGCTCATCTGTTCAAAGCCTGGAGATTCTAGCAGCAAGCACACCCCTAACTATCACTTTATCTCCTCAGTGTGTAACTTGAAAAATAGGATATCTCACTTGTTTATAGCCAAATGTCTGATTGATTGATTGATTGCTATTGATGAGTTGATGGCTTTAATTTTGGTTGGATCTAAAGTTTCCTTATATCAAAGGAGTCCTAACAATTAACAGGGACTGCTTATTGTGTTCACACATCAGAGGCAACCCCATTTCCCAAACCCTCTCAGCTCTGCCTCTTGCTGTACTTCTCTCCCAGAAAATAGCAACCATTAAAATGGTTCACGTCTTTAAACAAAAGACAACTGTGAACAAATATTATTTATTTTTGTAGTATAGTGTTGTCCTGTCCTACATATGGCAGTATAGTACAGCAATACTGATAATCTTGTATTATGAAAATTAGGTTCATAAAATTGTAATACATGACTTTTTCTGACACAATGTGACAATATCCCATGAAACATGCAATATTAGTTAAGGAATATTCTATGGAATATTAACTATGGGATATATGCCAGTACTGCAGCACACAGTAATCCTCATATCATCCATATATGTGATTCTTCTGGCTGTAGGAAACACGTGAGGAGTTTAATTCAACAAAAGCTTTTTTTTAAAGAACCCCCTATAGCTGCAGTAGACCACTCTGCTAACTTTTGCATGTTTTCTGCTTTTCAGTATCAAACACTTTTGTGGTTTTTGCAACAAGAAGTGGAAATATTGAGGTTTTGCTTAGTCCAGACCTCATTTCTTTCTTATGGCTTAGTACTGTTAAAGTTCAGAAAAGATTTCACTGGTGAAACTGTCTGCCTTACTGACAGCAACAGAAGTATGGCCTTAATTCAGTGTATCTCTAGGTCATGAGGAATCCCTAGTGTTGGGCTAATTAAGCTCAGTTACATGGCAGAAAAGCTGACAAGCTATTATTCTGTCTAACAAATTCAGTTCTACATTCTATTCTTCCCCTTCAGGCAGCTGAAAAGCAGAGTTCTGAGTTCTGACCCCTCTGGGGTCTAGAGAAGGGCAGTAGTGACTCAAAAATGAAAAGTTGCAGCTCTGAAAATACCTTGGGAGTGTGTTAGCCAAGCCTGCAAGGAGCAACCCAGTGAAGCCTTTTCTGAAGGAACAACTAGACAATGCATTTCTTCAGCACTGTGAATATACTGCTGCTTCCTTTTCTCTGCACCAAGTGCAGGTCACCAAGGATTTTTCTCTGAACTAATCATAAAAGTTTATTTCACAGTTGTTGATGACTATGGCAACTATGTCAAGCTTTATAGATATATCACACTAATGTAATTACTGTTTTTTAATCTACACTGTAGAGTGGCTTTCCAGGACCCCCTGGCCCCAGTGGCCCCCCTGGCCCACCTGGTCATGCAGGTCCCCCTGTAAGTAACATGAATCTTCTTGTAATCATCTTGTATTCTTTTATATGAGCTCCTCCTCTCCTCTGTCATACATATTACGTACCTTTTCAACTGATAAATCTGGATACTGTGCTGAAGAATTTCATGCATAAATGTTGTCTTGGGCTATACCATCACCAGGACTCAAGAGCTGAGGTCAATAAACTTGGCCTAAATCCTTGTGTGCCCCTTGAGATGTCTGCAAGTCCATGCCAACATTATTTGAAGACATGCCACTGCCTTACATCCTGTTGACCATTCCCAAATGTCTGTCCACACAAAATTTTAACAGGAGGTAAAGGAAAGTGAGATACACATTCAGTGAACTCAGACACCAAGGGTCTGAGTTTTTCAACATCCATCTCCTTTTAGAGGAGCAGTTTAATTCCATTTTCATGGAGGCATGTTCTACCTGGTTCTGATAATTTCACCTTTGGTCATTTGTTAGCTGACCTGACTACAGTTTTCCTTACAATTACAAGATCATAAAATACAGCAGCACCATGAAATGGTGCATGTAGTGGTTCACATCTTGACTGAGCTTTTTGCTGCATTCCAGGGCTCTGCTGGATACCAGGGTTCCCCTGGAGAACCAGGACAACCCGGCCCACCCGTATGTACCCGTTCAGAACCACTGTGCATGTTAAAGACAGGGTCTTAAAAGCATGAATCTGTGTCACCACTGCAGTGGATGGAAATTTTGCTGTTTATCCTACTTGTTTACTGTGATGCATGTCAAATATACAAGTATTTATGATGCCTAATGCATTTTTAGTTTGCAAAAGATATTTTTTATTGTTGTAGTTAATATTAATTACTTTTCTACAGGGACCTCCAGGCCCTGTTGGAATGATAGGCCCAGTTGGTCCACCAGGAAAAGATGTAAGTTTGCTATTATTCATCTAGTTATTAATAAATAGGAAGAAAAATGTACATTAAGTTGCAAGACAACAGAGGACATTGGTATTATTGCATTTGAGAATTTTTAACATCTCCCTGTTTCTCCATTTGACAAAATGACTTTAAGAAAGCAGATTTGGCTTACATAAGGTCTAATTAGCCATTCCATAAAAGGTTCAATTTTAGCAGGCAATTTGATTGATTAAAAGAAAACAAACAAACAAAAAAAAAACAAACAAAAATCTCAAACACACCATAATCATGAAATATGCTATTTAAAATAAATAAGCAGTTATAAAGAAAATCAGACAGTAGTGGCAGTTTTCTGCTCCCTTTAAACCTTACTGTGGGACTTACAGCCATTGACACCACTGTCTGTGTTACAGGGAGTCCTGAACAGGTAGGTGGAGTACCAGGCAAGGTGCAAACTTCTACAGCTTCTGTCCATTTTGAGTGTTTTACTAAGAAAAATAAGTTTTCTGCGGTCATCTCTTGCTAAAGATTGTCCTGAAGTAACTTAGAAATTAAGTTACTTTTAACAAGATTAGGAATCTTGTTAAAAGCTGATTTTATAAATTCTGGCAGTTGTTTTCCAGAAGGCAGTGACAGAGTGAACAGTCACCCTGGCAGGATTTGCAAGACCATCACTGTCTTTGGTGGAAGTTTCACCTGCTTACTCCAACTCACCTTGTTCTACCACAACTGGTGCTTTGCCAGTAAGTTGAGCAATAACAAAACACTAATAAAAAATATTTTCTGTCAACAGGGAGAGCCAGGAAGACCAGGCAGGAATGGAGATCGTGGAATCCCTGGATTACCGGTATGGAAAATCTCCCAATAACAAGGGTCTCCTAATCGTAGGTTTTGTTTTCCCGTATCAAGTTAGTCAAGTGAACATGACACACAGTGAACATTGGCTTGTGCCTTTCATACCATAAGTACATGATTTATTAATCTTTCTATATTTGTGTGTTTAGGGTCACAAGGGACACCCTGGAATGCCTGGCATGCCTGGGATGAAAGGCCAACGAGTAAGTATTGGCTATATTGATTATAGCTGAGTCTGTCACTCTCCTTGAATTATATCATCATTTTCAAGACTGAATCATAGAATTAAAGTTAGTTTCTGCATGATGTAATCTGAACTTCCATAACAGAGATTTAAGTTTTTCTGGTTACCTCAGTTGTAGATCTCCATCCCTTGTGCCAAATGAGTACTGATAGCACTCATTATTGAAAATATACCCTTTTGGGGGGCTTCATATTTTGCCAAGAGGAATCAATTTTTCCAGAATGCAGGAGGAATGCAATTCACAGATATGATTTTACTTTCCCACAGGGTTTTGATGGAAAAGATGGTGCCAAAGGTGACAGTGGTGCTCCTGGTCCAAAGGTAAAAATCTAGTGTCATCTTTCTAATAGGTAGAGTAATGACCCCCGTTATCTGTTGTATAGCTGTGCTTTGCATCTTAAACAATTATAAAAATACTATAAGCATAAAGACATTTAATGCTCCATTTAATACCTCCATGAAAAGAATATGAATCATTCCAAAGGAGTTAGATATTCTGAACCACATAATGTCCCAAATTTCCAGCCATAATAAGCATGAGGTATCAAAATGGAAGTACATGTCTTGGTCATCTGACTTTCTTGTACAGTATTTAGAAGCTGAGTCTTTCTGATTTTTATTTCCTATTTAATTTTTTATTTGATCCTTGTTTAGACTTTTCAGAACTCAGTTCATGCTGAGGACACCCAGCACCCCATAACAAACTGGGCTTTTTTCTGTGTCTCTTTCCCTTGAATAAACCAAAAGATGTTCTCACCAGTTCATTTTGTTTTCTCTCTGTAACAGGGTGAAACTGGTCTTCCTGGAGTAAATGGAGCACCAGGCCAGCCGGTAAATATGTGCATCTTGGAGTGTTTAAATGTTCCTCATTCTTTTAAATTTAATTACTCCACCACATGCATTGAGTTATACAAATAAAAGCACAATGTCTTTTCTCTCAGCCATGCTATTTTAGAAGCCATTTAACAGATCCATTTTTACATATCTTCTAGGGACCAAGAGGTCCAGCTGGAGAAAGAGGAAGACCTGGGAATCCTGGTGGCCCTGTAAGTAATTGCAGACATTGTTCTTATCCAGAGGCAGCACATATTTGGATTCAATATGTTGAGAATACTCTACTCCCTTAAAGCAGTTGTAATGCAAAGGAGTAAAAACTATATAGCATCTGTAAAAATCTCACATGAAAACTTTTCAGTCCCCAATTAAAGATGCAGCAATTCTAGCCCACAACATGTTCACCATTTCCTGTTTTGCTTTTTAAAATTAATAGGTTATGCATTGAGAAAGAGTTCAGTGTTTCAACATAAACTCAGGTTTGGCAAAGAGAAGCAGCGAGGAGGAGTGAAAGCAGAGTAGCAGGGGATGGCAGAGAGAGGGGAGAAGTGCAATCTCAGAAGTAACTTGTGGGAAATTATAAAATTCCTTTGACAAGTTAGAGGGTACATCCCTCACTCTGAAGGAATTCTTAGTTCACAGCATTCAACACAATCAGGAAGGCAGCTTGCAGCCAGCACCTTGTTTGTGCAGACACTGAACAGAAGGTCTGGTTAATATGGTTGCAAGGCAGGCAACAGGGTTTAAGTCATCAGTGTTCATCGGGTTTCTGGAGTGAAATTTAGTCTTTCATGTGACTCAGAAGAAACTGTTACTTTGAAATACACATATATTACAATCTTATACACACAGATAATGCTATGTAGCTGTTATTCCCTTAAGAAATTTAATAAGAATGTGTTTTACATCTTCCTGTCTCAGGGCAAGTCACATAAAGTGTTGGATATTCCTTCACAAAATATTTAGTTAACTATTACTTTGGAATTTCTCATGCAAGGAATTCTTGGGTCTTAGTCAACTAAATGGGAAAGTACAGACACAAAATTATGATCTCTGAGTCACAGACATGAAAGGATGTGGGTTCTGTGTCCAGGACAGTGCTCTGTACCCAACACCTTTCTTCTTTCTGTAGGGTGCCCACGGCAAAGACGGATCTCCAGGAGCAGCAGGCCCACCTGTAAGGCAACTTTGACTTTCAGTATTTGTGTTGCTTTAGTCAAATTGCTTCTAGCTGATGTTCTGCAGTGCCAGCAAGCCTGAAGTTGGGGTGCATTTGTTTGAGAATGAGCATTTTATTTAATTGTATTTCATAATTGTGTTGGCTAATATACTTAAAGGACACAGTGCAATAGGAGAGCTTTAACACTGTAAATCGGGAAGTGCAAAAATCCAAACCCAGATTATTCTCAGGGAACATATAGATGGTTGGAATTTTTACACTTCATGAAAGTCAAATTTTTAATGATCTTATCAAATGAATTATTTAGCTGTCTGGAGTTGGCAAACATTTTTCTTTCCCATCTGCCTAGAAACCTGAGCATGTCCACTTGTATGTGTAACAGCTGTATTGGCTTTCTTTTCTGCTTCTTTTTTTATAATTAGAACAAATTTTGAAAGATTTTATAACTTGATCTCCTTAATGATAGATTTCATGCTTTTAAATTTAAAACACAGAAATTCAGCTGAACATGTAAAAGGCAGGGTAACTAAGATGTAGGTGTGATATTTTAGGACCAGCCAAATTTCATCTTTATAGCATGATTTATATTTGCTATTTTCCAGGTGTTTCCTTACTTAGAGAAAAATCCCGTAATCAGACTCTCTTTTTTAAGATTGATTCCATATGGCTTTTACCTTTTGCATTAATGATATTTCTTTCACTTTTAAGGGTCCCCCAGGTCCCCCTGGAACCGCAGGATTTCCAGGCTCTCCAGGTTTTAAGGTACTCAACTAAAGACTCATGACTACATGGGATTTGGTCCTTTCTCTAGTTACACAGCTTATGTCACTCTACATCATTATTTTATGAGCCCTCCTTTTCCTGGCTGCTGTTGTATGCTGTTGCATACAGACATGCTGCCATATGCAGCACGAGACAAACCCAATCCCCATGATCTTCATGAGTGCCCACAACAAAACACCACCAAGTTGTAGAAACCATTAATTTAATGCTGATTGCCCTGGAGTTGACTGAAATTCATTTTCTCCTTTTACTGGTTTTTTTTCTGTAGGGTGAAGCTGGTCCTCCTGGTCCTGCTGGTGCTAGTGGCAGTCCCGGAGAAAGAGGAGAGCCTGGTCCTCAGGGTCATGCTGGGCCACCTGGGCCGCAGGTACAGCACCTGGGACCTGAGAGATGCAGGGTCACCGGCTCTTCACAGAGCCCTAGGAGCCCTTTGCTCTGGTCCTGGGTTTGCAGCATTGGTACCTGAGATATTTATTTTTCCAGGGCCCTCCTGGAAGAGCTGGAAGCCCTGGCAACAAGGGTGAAATGGTGGGTACCTTTCACACCACTGCCATTGCTGCGCGCCGTTGGTGAGGGCCACTGTTCGGGCTGGGTAGAGTCCACCCCTGCCTTTCTCTCTTCATCTCCGTGCTGTTCTCTCTCTGCAGGGACCTTCTGGTATTCCTGGTGCTCCTGGTCTGCCTGGAGGCCGTGGTCTTCCAGGGCCTCCAGGTGCAAGTGGAAACCCTGGGGCGAAAGGCAGTCCGGTGAGTTACTGATGGTGTTTGCACTGGTTGTGTAAACAAATATGGTGGAAGTAAGCCTGATACCATTAAAAAAAACCCATTGATCTTCTCCTGTTCACTTGAAATGGTCTAATAAATTATTTTATTATGAAAATAGGCAATTTTTTTTTATAAATACAAAACATATTTGGTTTCATACATATAGGTATTGCTATATATAAACATTATACATAAATATGGTAATAATACCTAATTGCTTTCCTAAAATATCTACCATTTCCGATACAACAAAGATACTGCTCGTGTAAATTGGCTACACCAAAGTCTGTTGTTTTACAATCCTTTTTTCACCTGTTTTAATTCCCAAGGCCTGAGTCCACTAAACCCCATGAGTTGCACCTGGTTCTACACTGTCACTTACCCCAGCAGGCACTTTTCTTACAGCCTTCCACCACATGTAGCTCTTAGTCAGAGAAAATATTCATGGACTTTACACAAAAGGCTCAATGATGTCTGAAATATCTCAGGAACAGACATCAAATTTCACTCAATGGTGTTTAAGGTTGTATCACTTCTTTCCTTTGCATTTTTAAAGAGTCCCTTGACTTCCACTTACAGGTTCAGCCAGTGCATGCTGATTCCTCTGCAGAATGTTAAAAAAAAAAAAAAAAAAAGAGTCAATAATTTGAAATATCATGTCTACTTCCTAGTATTTCTAGGAAGTGTTTCTTCCTAGTATTCCTAGTATTTCTAGTAGCTCTAGAATGATGCCCATAATTGCAACCCATAATTTTGATGGGATTTTCTCCTTTTTAGGGAGACCCTGGTAAGGACGGTGCCAAAGGAGAGCCAGGCCCCAAAGGCGAGCGTGTAAGTGATTCCAAAATGAGTCCAGAGACTTCCTTCAAGGAAGTCAGAACCCTGAATCATTCCCCACACAAAACCTGCTCATTTTTTTGGAGACTTCTCATTCACTGATGGGCTTGGTGTCTGTTGTTGCCAGGGTGAAAATGGCACCCCGGGCGCTCCTGGGCCCCCCGGCGAGGAAGGGAAGAGAGGCGCGAACGGTGAACCCGGGCAGAATGGAGTACCTGGCACCCCTGGAGAAAGGGTGAGCTGTGCCACACCACCTTTGCAGCTCACAGAGACAGAAAATTCTGAAGTTCGAAGCACTTCCAGGAGAAATTTGGCTCCATACGTCTTCTCAGCAAATTCCAGATGTGAAACTGGGTTACAAAACTGGGGGAGAATTCTTATCTAGTTTCACCTCTGAATTGCAGCTCTTGGGTCTATCTCAGTTGGAAAAAAATTAATTTCCTTCAAGTTTTGACATAGAAGAAGCAGTGATCTTATATATCTGGAAGTTTTACCAAAAGTGGTTTTGCTCAGAAGCAATCATAAACTATGAAAGCTACAAGGGGAACAAATAATCAAAATTTCAAAATTACTTCTCGGTTAACAAAAACAAACAATCAAAAGAATTTCTGTTCTGGAAAGTGCAATTAATGTATATTCTTCTACATTCAAGATATATCTTTATGCCAACATGTCTATTTTTAATATCAATATTAATAACAGCAATATTGTGAGGATGTCTTCTGTGTTATAATATTGCAACTGCAAGCAGGTTTTTTGGCTAGTATATTAAATAATTTTCCAAAAATTTATTAATTGTCACAGAGAAATTCACGAATTGTTTTATTCAACAAAATAAATAGCAACATCACTATAAATTTTAGATTTCTGTTCCTATCCAGAAACAAAGGAAATTGTGTTAATCTATTTTTAAGTCCTAACTTGATAATTGATTGTAATATTTGCTGAAGCTATGAGGAAACCAAAGATGCATAATGAACTAATTAATCATACTAATATAAAGAGGGCTGCAAAACAAAATTTAAAATTCAAATTTCTTTTATAAAGATAGCAGTAAATATAAATATTAAAACAATACAACAGAGCTCTTCTCAGTATTGAATTAGAGGAAAATAATTGCTCAATACTGAATGAGATTTTTAGGTTTTATAATACTTTAGAAAACTCATAAATAATACTTTAGAAAACTCAGTAAATAAACTCATAAATAAACTCACAGTAAATGATGCAGGGCCAGCTAAAAATAAAGGAGGACAGGCTATAATTTCAGCAGGAGCACTACAATCAAAGGGAAAGAAGTCTGCAGTCCTTCTTACTACAGTGAAATGCCACTTTCATCTTTTTTATTTACTCGTTAATTTTCATAATGATAAGCCTAACGGTCTAATAGTTTAGAAGAAAACCCAGTTGCTGTTACCTGTGTCATACTGCTCATGATCCATAATTTGTTCTTTTATCTGGCAGGGCTCCCCCGGCTTCCGTGGCTTACCCGGTAGCAATGGACTTCCAGGCGAAAAGGTAAAAATCTTCCTCCACAAAAGCCCTCCAAACGTTTGGAGAATCCGTGTGAGCTGGGATGGACGGTTGCAGATCCAATAGGATGCTGATTGCCTTTCTGTGTGCCCTCATCCCTTTCCAGGGTCCTGCAGGGGAGCGTGGCAGCCCAGGTCCCCCCGGCCCCAGCGGCCCCGCAGGAGAGCGCGGACAGGACGGAGGCCCAGGTCTCCCCGGAATGAGGGTAAGGCAGGGAATCTCCAGGCAAATGGGATACCCTCTGTCAGACATGGCTCATCTGAGCTGATGCCGTAGAGGAGCCCCACTAGAAATCCTTTCTGTGGGTTCCTGTAGGCAGTAGTAGCATCCAGTCAAGGTGGGACAGATTATTGCCAAAACGGAATCAGGAGGCTTTGGGGAGGCTCCCAGAGCATGCCAGGCCCTGCCAGGAGAAATGCCTTTAGCAGGAGTTAGCACTGCGTGATTTTCTGCATTAGCTCTTTACATTTCAGCAAATTCTAACACTAGGCATTTAGGGGTTTTATTTCAATATGTTCCTATTTTAACTATGTAAATAGACTTAAATGTTGAAATAATTAAATGAGACATTAATTTAAGCATTTCAATATACATAAGTATTATATTTTTGGCTTATATGTAATTAAAGCAAGTAAGCTGTTGGTCATTTTTTTACAGTACATATCAGTAAGATTTCAGAGATGGCCTTTTGTGTAATACCAGCAGAATGTGACAAAGTCTAAGTGTACATGGAGCAGCATTCTGGGAGCTATAGTAACAATTAACAACTCCAGACAACAAATATATTGAGATTCAAAAGCCCAACTGCAGGCCTCTGGGAGCAAAATGAGATTTTATTGGCAAGAAAAATGAACTATTTAAAATACAACAAAAATAAAATTTAGTAATTTAAGCAAGTTAATGAAAACGTGTTGCACATTGTGTTTCTTTCAGGTGGAGGTGTGTAGCCAGAATTAATTCCCTTTTTTTTTCATCTAAATATAGATTTCTTCAGAAAAAACAATAAACTCATGACAGAATTTGCTTGCTTTCTCCAATTTTCACCCTTCATGGGATGAAGGAAGTGGGAAGACAATCTTTATTAAAGTGGATGATAACAAGCAAGCAGTTTTTTACATATTTACATTTATGAATTGAAAATTACTAATGTACATTTTAAACTGAAGCATAACACTCTTTTTTTCTTCTTCAATTTGCAGGGCTTGCCCGGAATTCCAGGAAGCCCTGGAAGTGATGGGAAACCTGGCCCTCCCGTATGTACATTGTGCAAATATTTTATCCTAGTCCTCCTGCTGACCCAACCCTACCCTCATCCCCCCGTGTCCACATGACAGGTTGTTATCACAGCCAGATTAATTGTCTCCTCTCTATTTGCTTTAACTGCCAGAGCACTTTTTAAGCTGTATCATTGTAACAGCAGCCTGCAAACTCTGCTGTTTTGTACTGTGTAAAATACAGAGTAGATGGGGCATGAGTTACAGTATAAAACACAATGAGTTTTGAACAGTGTCTCCCCCTCTCTCAATGTTCAATGAGTCCTGGGAGCTGTTTTATTTCACCTCACAGATGCCATGTCTTCCTTCCTTTTTTGCTTATCCCAGGGCAATCAGGGTGAATCCGGACGCTCTGGCCCCCCTGGCCCTCCAGGCCCACGTGGCCAGCCAGGTGTGATGGGTTTCCCTGGTCCTAAGGGCAACGAGGTGAGTGGGATTTCTCCTCGTCTGTGCTGATGCTTGATGAGTCAAGTGTTAAAATAAGTTGCTCCATAGTGGGGCTATCTCATGCTGCTGCTTTAGACAATTGTCTACTGACCAGAAACAAATATTTCACATGTAGTCTTTCTTTTTTGTAAGGGTGCACCAGGCAAGAATGGAGAAAGAGGTCCTGGTGGACCACCTGGACCACCTGTAAGTTTTGCTAATATTTCCTTTAATAATGACACAATATTAATAATAAGTTGATGAGTATTACAAAAATGGCATCACTCTCTGACCATAGCCTAATTTTGTCTTTGAATAGGGTCTTGCTGGGAAGAATGGTGATGTTGGCCTTCCAGGTCCTCCAGGCCCTACTGTAAGTGTGGTGGGCCCATCCAAGGCAACAATCAGGGGTCTGGCAGCTACAGATAGACACTGGGAATTTAGTGGAAGGAAAATCTTTTTAATGATATAAAGAAATCTCCTTTTATGAAGACAAATAAAAGAGCTCTTCTTTGCCATTATTTTAATGAATTCAAAACTTTGGTGGGAGGAACTTGAGTAAGACATACCCAGTGCAGATTGAAATGAAAAGTCAATTTAGAGCTCTTGATCTTTTCAAGCAGAAGTGTATTATTGCTCCCTTTAATGTTATGGCATTTCAAACTCCTATCAAGTTAAAGTGTGTCTGCTGAATCACATCTAAGAGTTGGAGTGAAAAGAGCAAATACCACAACACCCAGACACATTAATTAGTTTTTGAGCTTGTGCAATGTCATCATCAGGTCACAGTAAGGAGAGGTAGATTAGAGGTGGTGTGGAGCTGTTTATGTGTTGAAGTGTCCTCAGGCAAGTTGATGGATTTTCTTCCTCATTTGTTTGGTTCTAGGGTGCTTCTGGGGAGAGAGGAGAACCAGGAGCAGCAGGCCCACCTGGCCTCCAGGTGCTGTGTGTTTATTGCTTTCTGATTCTTTTTAATAGACTACCACAAGCACACAAAATTTTTTAAAAAATAAATAGATATAAGCATCTGAACATTTACACTGAAGTGCCAGACATCATGATATTCTGGATATAATAGAATATAACAGATCAACCACTTGACAGAAGTTACTGGATCATGGAGCATTGCAAACCAGGCGATTAGCTGAGATTATGTCACCTAAACCCCACAGCCATCGAATTGGCACCTTCTTTCTGAAGGATTGGAATTGTGTAAAAACCAAATATCTGAAGATGGAAAATGCATAACTTTATCTGTGTGACATGGATAATACTGTTCCTTCATATAGGGATTGCCTGGTGGACCAGGACCAGCTGGAGAGAATGGAAAGCCTGGAGAACCAGTAAGTAGTAATTCTTTGGTTTTTAAGCAACAAAAAATTAATGGGAAGCTCTCCCTGAATTATATTTTCAAACTCAGACAGCTCTCAGCTCTCCTCAGAGCAGCAGTGTCTGATTTGGGGAATAATAGAGGAGAGAAACAGAATGCTAACCACAATGCAGATGTACTAAGTTCATGGATAACTTATATTTATTTTCTCATAACCAGGGGCCAAAAGGTGATATTGGAGGACCTGGATTCCCAGGCCCAAAGGTAAATTATAAATCAAATTTTATAACATAAATGAATTAACAAACAATGAGCCTGAAAAAAAAGAATAACATGTTTTTTGTCACAGGGTGAAAATGGTATCCCAGGAGAACGTGGTGCACAAGGTCCTCCAGGACCTCCTGGAACAAGAGGTGGACCTGGTCCTGCTGGCACAGAAGGTGCCAAGGTACCCACAGAATTTCTTCCTTTTCTGCTATTCTGCTACCCTTTGTGTTAATTTTGGTTTTTCTAATTATTTTTCATTACTCCTTAGGGTCCTCCTGGCCCACCTGGTCCCCCTGGAGGCACAGGACTGCCTGGCTTACAGGGAATGCCAGGAGAAAGAGGAGCTTCTGGAAGCCCTGGACCAAAAGGGGAGAGGGTAACCCACACACACTTTTGATTTCATGCTAATTTAATGTTAGCACCCACAAGGTGCTGGGTTTGCCCACATCTTCACTTTGGCCTGATTTGAGAGGTGCAGATTGTATAGCAGAACTGTTGATTTAGCAATGGGATGTGGGTCCTAGGTGTTGAAAAATATGGGATTTTTCCCTCAGTTAAGATAGATATTTTGCTGCACTGGATGTCTTGGGGGATGGGTACATCAAAACAGTTCTAATGAATCTAATTAATGATGAGAATGTTTCATACATGAGAAGACAATTTGGTCTAGACTACTTTTTTAATCAATTTGGGGTTTTTTCCTTATCTAAGAATGTAGTATCTGATGCTGAATACTGGGAAGAATACCATCCTGTTTCATTAAGGAAATCTGGCTGTTGAGGGACCCTCAGTATGAGATCCTTCCCCCATTTAGGCTCATTTCATGCTTCCTTTTTGCTCATGGCTTTTTTGTCTTAAACTTCCTAGGGAGAGCCTGGTGGTAAAGGTGCTGATGGCCTTCCTGGGGCAAGAGGAGAGAGAGTGAGTATTTTAGACATCCAACAGTTTATCCATCACCTTTACATAGCCAGCTCCTAGAACATGACTAACCTCACAGTGAATAATACTGTCTAGGACAGCTGAAGTTGTAATCTCATTGTGTTTCATTCCAGCAGTGCAAAACTGGGTTTGTAAACTAAATTAGCCCTAATACTAGTTTTTGTGATTACCACTCCTTGGGTAAATGTAATGGAGTTTTTTTGAGAAAGATTGTAGTTGACTGGGACAATGTTTTAAAGGGAAAGAAATCATATGAAAGAGAAAATCTACCTATAGAAAAAAATATGAAAGATATGAAAAAAAAAGAAAATATATGAAAAAGAAAGAGCAAATCTATCGTTACAATGAATCACAAGAAGACATCAATAGTAAATATTCTCCTACAGAACTGTCCTACAGGTAACTAAATATGATATATTTATACATCTCTATAGCAAATACACATAAAATAGACACTTTAAATATATACATCTATCAAATCCCTTCCTTCAGGCAGTATATACATTAAATTAATGAGAGATGACAAATATAGAAATGAAGCTTGGTTGAGTTGGAAAAAAGATAAAAAATTTATTTCAGACCATAAGGCACACATTAAATTTTCAAGAAAGAAATGTCAGGGAGCTAGTCAGGAGATGCTGGATATGTGCTAAAGAAATGTGGATCAAATATCTGTCTGAAAATTAGGGCAACAGGTCACTTTTATTGTATATCATTGAAAGAGATCTACTAATTTCAGGTGGTTTTGGATTAGGTTTTGGGTGAATCACTGAGTTCAAGATCTCTCACACTGCAAAATGCTGTGATTTCAGAGCATCACTCCACAACATGGTGTGCAAATTCACTTTGGCACTGTGCACTGGCTTCATTAAAGTATCTTTGGCAATCTGTTTACACTGAAACACAAACGCTATTGATCAAGACAGAGCAGTTAACATTGTCATATTTTGATACAAAATATATGATTTTCTAATTTTCCAATTGTTTAGGGCAATGTAGGTCCCATTGGTCCTCCTGGTCCTGCTGGCCCACCTGGAGATAAGGTAAAGCATCCTCCCAGTGGGGTTTGAGCTGTAGAGAGTGCCAGGGGTGGCTGTCTCAGGGGAAGACAAACACCCCGTGACCATCCTTGTCCCTTGCAGGGGGAGACTGGCCCAGCAGGGGCCCCTGGCCCGATGGGTTCCCGTGGAGGTCCTGTAAGTGGCAGAACTTTTCTTCCTCTGTAACTCCCCCATAGCTCCTCTTGCCTGGTGTAGACATTGCTGCACCAAACCTATCAGCAATACACGTGGCTTGGGTTGTACATAAACTAAGGACATTCAGCTCCTGTTGGCTCTGGGGATTTATTAGTGCTAAAGGCTTCAGAAAATCAGGGCTTTTTACACTGCAGAGGGGTCAGAGGGCTGCAGTGACCGGGCAAGGCAAGAGCGTGAGCAACAGTCACGTCCATCTTGATTTTAAGTTGGGTAAACTTTTAAAAATACCCTTTTTTAAAATATATTTAACACTTTGGGGTCTCAGCTGAACACTGTGGATTGTGCTCAGGGTTTATACAGTAGCTGAGTTAAGTTTACCACATTTCAGCTAATTATCAGATAATTCCTGAGCAGCTGTGTTTACACTTTAGAGCAACAGTTGGTTTGGATCAGATGTTTGGGGTTTTTCCTCCAAAGTCTGGTAAGACAAAGAAACTTTAGGAGCCTTAATAGCAGTATCCTCTAACTTTTAAAGTGAAGTTTATCTTTCTAACAACTTCCATTGCTGACATGTGGTTTTCCACAGGGTGAACGAGGAGAACAAGGTCTTCCTGGGCCTGCTGGCTTCCCTGGAGCCCCAGTAAGTGTCCACACTACTCTTCCTGTACTCAGGAACACATAGGGCAACATGGCTTTGTCCTTGCCCCCCTGCACTGGTAAGGCAGCAGAGTTTAACTGCATTCACGCTTAATTTAATATTCAAATTCCTTTCAGAAGAGTACCTTGTCACAGTATCTTCTGCTTTTTTGAGACGTAATATAACAATATAATTTTTCTACAGGGCCAAAATGGAGAGCCTGGTGGGAAAGGAGAAAGGGGCCCCCCTGGTCTGCGAGGAGAGGCCGGACCCCCTGGAGCAGCGGGTCCACAGGGCGGCCCTGGTGCCCCAGTGAGTGTTTGCTGCTCCTTTTGCTTGGTTTCCTCAGCACCCCTCAGCCTCAGGCTGCTGGGCACCAGTGCAAGGAGATGAGCTGCCTGGAACTGATTGGCACTTCTATAGCTTTAATCTTTATCAAATCATTTGCTTTATTTCTTCCTTCCACGCAGGGCCCACCTGGTCCCCAAGGAATCAAAGGAGATCGTGGATCTCCTGGCGGGCCTGTGAGTACCTCTTCAATTTAGTCACTTCTAAATGACTCTATTTATTACAACAAAAGTGATGTCAATGAAAGATAAGAACGTCAATGCCTTCAGTATTGGCTGTTCAAGATTATTTAATGTGTTCTAGAAGGAGTAATTAAAGTTGAAGGCTTTAATGATCTGTATTACATTGATTTTAATATAAATAAGGTGCCAAAACAGCTTTTGACAGAATGACCCAAAGCTCTGCAATGGCTTATCTCAACAGTTATTTTATTTACTTGCCATCTTTGCCAGCTTTCTCAAAACCCATTAACTGAAGTTTGAGGAGAATATGTGACCACTCCTTGCAAAGAAAAAAACAAATTAAAAAATGTGACTTTTTGTTCCATTTCAGGATATTTAATTCAGGTTTCAAACAAAACATGACTATAATTTAAACTCAGCAGGTGTGTAAACATCAATTTGTTCCTGTTTTTCCAGTCTTCAGAAAATGACAACTAAAAGTATTGATCTCTTCTAGGGTGCTGCTGGTTTCCCTGGTGCTCGTGGTCTACCTGGTCCCCCTGGTAACAATGTAAGTTGGTTTATCCCCCTTTTCTTTTAGTCTCACTTTGTGGATACATTTAGACATACATTAATATATTAAAATATATTGTGCAAAAACACAACGTATATGTTGGTTGTACTTCAGGAAAAAATCTGCAAAAATGAGTTTACCCTCCTTATGGTATGGAATAGAAAGTAGGATTTTAATTAAGGTACCAATAAAGTCAATGCAATTCTTTCCATTCATTGGCTCAGCTAAGATTGTAATGAAAGACATTTCATTCTGCACATGTCCAAGACACCATATTAAAGGCATATGGCAGGAGTGACTCAAGAAAGCAGCAGGGCCTGCTCCTATTTCCAATTTCTGTGGTACAGCCATGAGTAAGGAATGTGTACCCTGTGTTGGATGCGTTCCAGGCACTGGGCATCCCAAATGTGCAGGTGTATGTCCAGACAGCAGGGATAAAATATACCAGTTGTGCGAGTGATACATGAAAGGATTCTCTTACGACACCAGATCAAATTTGGGCGCACGGGGCCGGACCCTAAATGTGCCTTCAGGCAATGACTCAGGTCTGGCTAATTGTTATGGGAGCAATACCAGTGCACATGTGCAGCTCACGCTTTCCTTCTTGAAACTCTTTCTAGGGCAGCCCAGGTCCCCCTGGTAACGCAGGGCCTGCGGGCAAGGATGGCCCTCCTGGCCCTCCCGGGAGTTCTGGTGCTCCTGGAGGTCCAGGACCTGCTGGAATCCGAGGTGAGCCCGGCGCACCAGGGGAGAAAGGGCCCCCAGGAGCACGAGGAGAAAGGGTAAGCATCCCTTCAGGCAGGAGACAGGGATTGTGTCTGTCCAGAGCACGAACACGCCTGTGGAGTGCTCCAGATGCCCCCACTGACTGAGGTGACCTTTTCTCAAACAGGGGGCTCCGGGCGAGCCAGGTCCTCAAGGCATCGTCGGTGGCCGGGGGAACACGGGGCTGCCGGGTCTGCGCGGCCCCAGCGGCCCACCCGGGATGGCAGGGGCCAAGGTGAGAGCCCTGCACTGCAGCTACAGCCCCCACCCACCCCTAACCCAGCTGCTAAAATAGCCTGGAGATGCAAAAAGGGCTAAAAATAGCTTAGAGACACAAAAATAATGAACGTGTTGGAGGTGTTGGAAGGGTTAATGATTTTTAGTCCAGAGATGAGAGAATTTACAGTTATTTGTGCACAAGATCAGGCTTTAAAATGTCTGGTATCCAGCTGCTGCGGGTGGGATGCAAGATTGTCTTTCAAATTATATATTATCTATCTAGGAGTATATTACCCACTTCACACACTTTGGGAGGGTCACAAGGAGGAGACTGTAACCTCTCCCGGGTACAAGATCCAAGTCGTAGTCTCTCCTACCACTAGTTGTTTACCCTTGCTTAATTCTCAGTATGTTTCTTACTTAAGTATTACGACACAAACAGAAAAGTACCCTCACCTCCCTTCAGAAAATGTGAGGTGAGGACTGGTTTGTATTTTATCACTAATACAGTGATAGACCAGCATTTTTTTGGTTAACTGCTTGGCCACAGTTTTTGGGCACATAAGAAGAGACACACCTGTTTATTATTTCTTAGTTATCAATTAATGAGGAACATTCAATGGCCTTGCATGAATATTACCAGCAATGAATAGAAATCAGCTTGGCCAAGTTTTTATCTCTTGTTTTGTGTATTCACAACCAGCAAACCCATACTGGCCCATCACTTCATTAGGTTGCCTTCAAAATCCCTGCCTAGTTAATAAGATGCAACACACACTGGTATCTCCTAAGAACATTACCTGCAATGGAATCCTTTCCCCTTTCGCTCAGGGTGAAGATGGCAAACCAGGCACCAACGGTATCCCAGGAGAACGCGGTGCTCCTGGTCCCCAGGGTCCTATTGGACAAAGAGGCTTACCTGGAGAGCCTGGCAGAGATGTGAGTGGATGGGATTTCCCTGCTGGCTTGGGAGTTACAAACGGGAGACTCTGGGAGCAAATATGCTTTGGGGTTCACAAGGCCTCCCTCAAAAGCCTGGTGCACAGGGGGCTGGCCAGATTCTGCACTCCTGTAAGGTGGAGCCTCCTGTCCCTGCCATCCCCTTCACTGCCTGGGGACACCGTCTGCCTCACCTGGAACAGGAGACTGCACTGCCTACAGAATAATGCAGGTCTTTTAGGAGCCACTCCACCTCCAGGAACTCTTCCTTCTTGAAAACTCTTTCTTTGATGGGCATTGTTCAAGCTTACTGGGAAACAAGCTGTCTAGTGAAGTTTATGAACAAACTGTGCCACTCTGTTTTGCAGGGTAACCCTGGCTCTGATGGTTTGCCTGGACGTGATGGATCCCCAGGAGGCAAAGTAAGAAATCACCAATATCCTCAGATTGCCCAAAATGAGACATGAACTACATGGCAATATATGTAATGTATTGCTATGTAATTTGTCCCTTGAACCCCCTGAGCTCCACTGAATACACTCCTTATATTGACTTCTATAAAACATGATATTTAATATCCATTACTATCTGCAGGGTGACCGTGGTGAAAGTGGCTCTCCTGGCCCTCCAGGGCCCCCTGGCCACCCTGGACCTGCAGGTAATGCTGGTGCACCTGGAAAATCTGGTGAAAGAGGATTTCAGGTAAGACTAAAGTAAATCTGTTACTTCTTGCTTACATACCCTCCCTATGCAAAGTCCATTTCATGCAGGAATAGAGAGGGAGTTTTGAAGAGTCGTACATATGTTACTGCCAGAGTTTCTTGACATCGAGGACCTGTTCTATAAGAATATCCAGGGGAGAGACATCTCAGAACTTTATGTTCTGACAACTTATCTAAATTAAGCTCAAAATCCATAAACTCCATAGGATGCCAAAAAGCACATCATCCCACCAGGCCCTGTCCTGATTTCCATCCCATCTGGTGCTCATACAACACAAGCAATGTGTTATTTATTTAAACTAAGGGAGTAACTTTGGAAGCCCTCAAGTTATTTCTCGGGAGTGCTGACACCAGCACAGTGAGCTCTGAGCACTTCACCAAGAGAGGGAAGAAGGGCTGTGGTGCCTGTGTGCAGATCAGTGCCTACAGGCAGCTGAGAAAGGCTGACATTGGTACAAAAACAGCCTGGCCAGGACTCCTGCTGATTCTAGTGTGTGTGAAGAGCTTCCCCTTATTTCCCAGCACCTGCTGCTGTGGACATACAGATTATAAATAAATAAAGAGAAAATAAGGAGGAAATAAAGAGGTGGGCTAGGCAGTTCCAAGTGATCCATACCTTCTCATTCTCACCATGTCACAGGGTCCACCTGGCCCTCCTGGCTCTACTGGTCCTGCTGGTGCTCGTGGTCCTGCCGTAAGTCACATCTAAAGTATTTGTGATGTCACCCATTTGCTATTTCCTGTTAGATGGGCAATGCTCTTATCTCCTCCTGTTTTCTTTTTATTGCAAATCTACTCTTACAGGGCCCTCAAGGTCCTCGTGGTGATAAAGGTGAACCTGGTGAGCGAGGCAGCACTGGCATAAAGGGTCACAGAGGGTTTCCTGGTACCCCTGGTCTCCCTGGTCCTCCTGTGAGTATTTTGCATTGGTTTGGGAATTACAGCTGATCTTAATTTCTGTGTTGAGGCCCCAGGTACCTAATTAACCTTAGCTAATTTGATGGGAACCTATGTAAATTTGATTGTCAGATGTTTCAAACTCCAGATTCCCTGACTCAACCTGACATAAGCATAATTAAAAGAACTGGAAGAAACTGTTAGGAAGTAAAGATGAGTTCACTGCAACCCCTTCAATAAAAACTTCTTATATATTCATTTATGATATAATCAGGCTATTCCTGATTTAATTAGGAAAGAGAAAAGTAGGGGTTGAAATGTCTATGTCTGTTAGAAATCCATCCTAGACAGACAACTAAAGCTACTCAGATTCCAAATACCTCTCTTCTGCCACGTATCTTTTATAAAAAGTAATACTGGAGCAAAATGGGCAGGAAATTGTAAACTACTGAATTGTAAACAAGTATTAAAATTTGAACATAGCTAAGAGAATTGAAGGACAAGAATAGATAGGCATGCCATAGATATTTATGGCCAGTAAAGGTTTAAGAAGGGATTTATTCTGAAAGAAACCTATGAATACCCCTCATGGTACAAGCGAGAATCAAGAAACCAAAGCTCAATAAACATACCAAAAATGGCACCAACACCAACCTATTCAACCACACAATAGAACCTGGAGTCTAACAAACAGCATGAGAAAAAAAATTGATAAATTCTCATTTGCTGATCGATAACTTTTAAACAAATGGCTTAGTTCTTTGCAGGACACAAACAGACTAAATTTGTAAATGTATTTGAAATCATGAATGTTTGTCAAATTATTTAAATAACATTAATTATTTAATGGTAATATTATTAAAGCTGCAGCATTTTGACTATAGCTACATATTCTTATGAATATAAGAGTTCATCCAAAGCTTATTGGTGTCAGTCGGCTTTCTTGCAGTTTGGATAACACATCTATATGAAAATATATTAGAGAGCATTCAGTATTTTTTTCTGATTTAAGAATGACCACTATTCTCTCATATCTGACACAGCTTTTTTTTAAGGATGTGTTTTGTTTAATGCTGAAGATGTTTTCATTGTTTTTATTTAAGGCGTATCCAGCTAGTTGCAAGATCTTACCAGGAGGTGTATGACTGAATTATCCTTTTTTCATAGGGTCCTCTGGGTCCACAAGGTGCAATTGGTGGTCCAGGAGCTTCAGGTGCAAGGGTAAGAAAAACTCCTAGCTCAGCCTAACTTCAAGGAAAATTCAGACTGTTTAGTTTATATATACATAGATACAGACATAAATTTTAATTGGCCATCTTAACAGGCAGCAGCTGAAGAAAAACACCTGATAAATCATGCAGAAATATTTGAAATACCTCACGAAGTATTTCTGAATTATCTGATAAACTATTTTGACCATATTGTTTGTGTTCTCCATTGCTCTAGGGTCCCCCAGGACCAGCTGGGCCACCTGGAAAAGATGGCACCAGTGGCTACCCAGGCCCGATTGGTCCTCCCGGCCCCCGCGGTACCAGAGGCGAAAGCGGCCCCGCCGTAAGTCAACAGTGCAAACTCACACGTGAATATTGGGAACATTCATACTCAACTCTTTAAATATCTCCCTCAGAAGCTCTCTGTTTCATGGGGAAGTTTTGTGGCAGGGCTACCAAGGCTAAGTCCAAGAGCATGCAGCTGGTTTGCAATGTAGCGCAATTCTTGATGCACCGGGCGCTGTGTTGGTCTCGGCTGATCCTGACTTTTCTGTATGCGATGGAATCTCCTCCTTGCTGCTGAGCACAGGCTCCCCTTGACTCTGGAAATCCATGGAATGGGTTTCTAGACTGCTCTAGAGAGGCCAGAGCTGCAAAGATGTCACTATCACAGTCACCTCCTAAAGCCAAGAAATGATCGTTCTCTGGATTTTAGTGGAAAGGGTTCCTTCTCAAAGCCTGGACATAAAGACACTCAAACTTGAAAAAATGAGGGTTAAAAAAAAGCAATTTTAAGAAAATAAAGGCCTGAAAAATCTAACAGATGTTTATATATCTGTTTAATTAATGAATTAGTAAGCTAAATATTTGTGTAAGAATTCTCATTTCTTTAAGACTCGGTCCCACACAGACTTTTAGTTTTAACGTGTTCACCATTTTTTTAGGGTCCACCAGGGCAGCCTGGTCTTCCTGGTCCATCTGGTCCTCCTGGCCCATGTTGTGGTGGTGCAGCTGCCCTGGGTGCTGGTGAGAAAGGTCCAGTTTCCTATGGGTATGAATATCGAGATGAGCCCAAGGAAAACGACATCAATCTGGGTGACATCATCTCTTCAATGAAATCAATTAACAACCAGATTGAAAACATCATTAGTCCTGATGGGTCCCGGAAGAATCCAGCTCGCAACTGCCGAGACCTGAAATTCTGCCATCCCGAGCTCAAGAGTGGTATGTTTAGATTTTATTTTCACCAATGGTAGCAGGTCTTGGGGATTGTTTTGGTTGTTCACTTTTTCTAACTTGAGCATTTAAATGCGGATCTCTTCCATAAAAATCTGACCTTTTTTCAAACAAATGTAATGAAAAAGATGCTAAACATAAAAACAATTTTAAATATTAATTAACTATGCATTTCCTCAGAATATATATTTGTCTTCAACTCCACTCTTTAGAAGTGAACATATGTTTAAACAATTTTAAGGGAAAAAAAATGTTACAAGTTCTAAATTTATTCCAATCTTCAGTCCCCTTACAGGATTCACATGAGCTCAGTATCTTTTTATATCATCTTCTTTTCTGTGGCATCTCTTCTGTCAAAATTAATACATTTCCTGTTTTGGCTCAGAATCTGGCATAGAAATAAAGTTTACCATCATGCAGTCAGATTATTTTCCAAATACACTGAGCCCCTTAACATTTTCCCTCACCTCTAGGAGAGTACTGGGTTGATCCCAACCAAGGCTGCAAGATGGATGCTATTAAAGTCTATTGCAACATGGAAACTGGTGAGACCTGCCTCAATGCTAACCCCAGGACTGTGCCAAAGAAGAACTGGTGGACCAGTGCAAACAGTGGAAAGAAACACGTTTGGTTTGGAGAGTCCATGGATGGAGGCTTCCAGGTGAGAAACGGGCACAATTGTGCGTCACAACGTACTAAAAACTATTTGTGAAATTAAACTGAATGAGACAGTTAGTATGTGAAAAAATCATGATGTGGACTGACCTTAGACATGATTGAACAAACTCTCTTGCCTGTGTTGGTACTCTGCAGTTCAGCTATGGAGATCCTGAGCTTCCAGAGGATGTGTCTGAAGTTCAGCTGGCCTTCCTGCGCATCCTTTCCAGCCGTGCCTCCCAGAACATCACCTACCACTGCAAGAACAGCATTGCCTACATGGACCACGACAGCGGCAACGTCAAAAAAGCTCTGAAACTGATGAGCTCTACAGAAAGTGAGATCAAGGCTGAAGGAAACAGCAAATTCACATATGCTGTTCTGGAAGATGGCTGCACTGTAAGTAAACAGGAATTTAGTGCTGTAGTAAATAAATAAAATTCCCTCTAGAGGACTAGACTCATAATAAATGAAGAGAGCGCTTTGCATGACCTTGGTAAGGAAAGGACACAGCTACAGCTAGTAGGGGGAACTCAGATTCTGTACACTTAGAAATGTCATTCCTGTAGCAACTGTAGGAAGTGAGGTGCCCTACCATTTGAATCTTTGCTTTACAGGAATCTCCTTGCTTTAGGGTCAATGTCAGGGAAGTCACAGTCACCAGATTTTGATCCACCCCCTGTCAACTCTGAAACTAATCATGCCAAACCAAGGCTAGCTGGTTGGAGCCGTGGGATATGTTTATGAAAGGGCCAAACACAGTCATTTTTCACATCCAGCATTGCTTCCCTGTGCCTTGTCAGTGCAGCAGCAAGTACTGGAGGGGAGCAGGAACATCCCTGAGCATGCTGCAGCACCTGCAGCCTTTTCAGTAACAAATGGACAGCACTAATGCTGTCCACAAGTTCTCCCCCCTGGGCTCATTTCCACAGAGATCACAACCAGATTTCAGAAGATGGAGAGGGTTTGTTATTGCAGACATAGGAAATTTGAAACCTGTGGGGTGACTGCCACTCATGTCCCTAACATTATTTTTTTTTCTTCACAGAAACACACTGGTGAGTGGGGTAGAACAGTTTTCGAATACAGGACACGCAAGACGATGAGGTTGCCGGTGGTTGACATTGCACCATTAGATATTGGTGGTCCTGATCAGGAATTCGGCGTGGACATTGGCCCAGTTTGCTTCTTATAAATCAAAGAACCCGCTTTTTCTGAAACCCCAGCAAACAGATTCACACTCCAACTGTGCTCCTTTGTTTCAGCTAGTACAGGTGCCCATCTGTATCCCAGTTATTTATTAACAAAATTTCTGGGGGAAAAATCAATTTGATATCAAGGGTTATTTTTTTTTTTTTTTGCTATTACACAAAATACAGTAAAAATGCTTTTTTTTTGCTCTATTTTTTTTACCAAATTCCATCTTCAAAACATGTCTCCGTGGTGCTATAATAAAACTTCAACACTTAATAAAACAACACTGTGTTCTATTAGTTGAATGTTAGCCAATTTACAAAGCACTGATTGCTCCCAGTACCAAAGTTTACCCTTCTTTCCAAGATGCAGTCCATAAAGCTAGAACGACCTCCCTGTTTCAACTACCTCAACATGGACAGAAACTGGGATGTGTCTGATGAGTCAAACCAAAAATCAAATCAATCAAAATGCATTGGACCCAGTGGTCAATTCCGTGGATTCATTTGGTACAAAATTGTCTATTTCTGTACTGATTAGCTGTGAAAGGTACAGTTTATCTTAAGAGTTTAATACCTTAATGTCAGTAGTCACCATAATTTTATTGTTGGATTGTATTCTGTTGTCAAAGGTGCTTCTCTACTTTCCTGTCATTGCTGGTCAAGACCACTAAAATTAGGGAAGTGTAAAAGACTAATGATGGTGCTAATGTATTTTTCACTCCTAACTCTGCAAGTCAGGGTTATTGACTTGCTCAAAAAACCAAAAAGATAAAGGATTTAAAGCAATTGTAAATGTCTCCTGTCAAAGATCATCATTGGCATGTCATAGTTGAGAATTTTCTCCCTTCACTCTGTAAAAGTCAATAAAGATGCAAAATTGTGAATTTCTTCTGTCACGTTAACACATTTATAGTGTTGAAGGTTAACCATCTTTGTAAGCTTTTATATGATTGTTGGTCTATTCCTTACAGAGACACATAATAAAATATCTTAATAAAATTTCTTGTTGTTTCATAAAACTGACTTCTTTTGCACCTTTGTTCAAACAAATGAACAAGGCAGGACACAACTCTGGTACCACTGTGATTTTTCAAAGATCAGTTCCTCTGTTTGAAGGAAGCCCTGGTAATCCTAAGGGATGCAGTTTATGGTGTACTAGTATGGAATTTCCTCTTTCTTGCTTTTTTTACTCCTCTCCATCCAGTGGCTCACGTTTACAAGCACAGTGAGCTTCTCTATCATCAGGGATTCAGATGTGACAGAAACATCCAAAGAGGGCCCATGCAGCAAGGCAGGTCAGTTTGGAGGAAACAGAAGATCTTAACCCTCCCTCCTCCAAGAAACCTGCCTCCAGGCAGTCACAGGCTACCAGCCTTTCAGGGGGAGCTTAAATAAAGAGCTTAAGGCTCCCACAGGGCAGGCCAGAAGCACCAGCAGTTTGACAAAGCTGACAGTTTGAAAATCTTGGCGCTTTTTATGGCCAAGGGAGCTGTACAACTCAGCCATCCCCAGATCTTAGCAAAAATTTAAGGAGCAAAAGTAGTCTGGCAGTGCCTAAGCTCAAGGCCAGAAGAAGGAAGCACCAAGGAGCCTCGGCTAGGAAAGCTCTCCCACAGTTAAGTGCTGAAAGATATCTCTCAGCCTTTCCCGTGGAACAAGGCCCAGAGCCTGCCCCCGCATCATTATGGCACAGCCACACATTGCTCCACAGCCCAGATCATTAAAGACACTCTACAACAAGATCAGATGACAAAAATCAGGGATTAAAAAACAAAAACAAAAATTCTTAAAAGTTTAACTGACTATATGCATTATGCATCCTCAGAGAATGCTGTCTGATTAGCCCAAGCAGGAAAAATGAGCCAAGAAATGCAGCTTTTTAAGAAATTTCACCAGATGTGGGACTGAGCCAAGACACTGCCGTGCTTTGGCATTGCAAATTTGAACATGCTCACACAGAAGGAAAACCGTGAGGCTCTGGGGAGACCCTAACAGCACAAATGCAGTATCACCACAGGCATGACCGTACTTAATGCAACATAGCAGAAATGCCAACAATTCATAAAAAGTACTGGCTCTTACAGGAAAACACCTCACTTGATGGTGAAAATCAACTACTGTTTATGGAAAATGCGAGTTACATGTACGTAATAATATTAATCTGACATTAATTACATGGTAGGGAGCCTTTGATTAGGGTTTTATAGAAGCAGCTGGTAAGAATGCTGGCTGGTGGAAAAATGCATTGGAAACACCTGTCCTTAATCCCCATGGCAGAAAATAGCTTTTGCCATCTCCAGTGCAGCTGGGGCTGGATGGATGGCTGGGAACAATGGCTCAACCTTAAAACTCGAGCTTTGGGGGCTACTTTCTAAAGTACACACACTCATCAAGCCCTCCATTAATAATGTCTACTAATGAAAGTTGATTTTCTGGAACCTTTGTAGAAAACAAAGAAATGACCAAGACCACCACAAAATATTTACTTAATATAAAAAATTTAATTATTTCAGAAAGTCATTAGTTAGGCTACCATGGCTGTCATAGATCTGTACTTTCTTTCACATCACCACATTACTACTTGAGCAAAACAAAAAAAACACAACAATAATTACCACAAAATGCAAAAACAAAACACCAACAAAACCAAAACACTGCTCAAAAAAGAACCCAAAAAAATCCCAACAAAAATTCCAACCTACCAAAAAAAAAAAAAACCCCAAGCATGCAAAAAAACTAAACCCTGCCACAAAAACTTGCTTGAATCGTACCAAGAACACAAAGTATCACTGATTTATATTTCAACATTGCCTTGAAACTTCACCTTTCCAGTTACTTACAGGTCATCACGTGAAGCTGCAGCTCATTTGCAGGACACCAGAGCTTTTTCTTCTGTTGGAGTCCTTGGCTATTTCAACATCTCCTTTCTACACTCTTTTTAGTTGATATTATGTTTAAAACACTCCAAAACACTGCAGAAATCCAGCAAACCTTTCTCCAACAGAAGGGCTTTGCTATCTAATTAGACCCTACCTGTAAGCAAATTTTAAACACCTGTGACCCACTCCTCACCCAGTGTCCTCTTCTTTGTCTTGTGGAAAAAGCAGATTTCTTTTACTGTTGCTAAAGATATTGACCAATTGCTCACAGGAATGACAACAGCTTCACAGGAAAGCTGGTCTGTTGTTCAAGGTGTTCCTTTTGTACACACAAATTCTCCCTTGGGGTGGGGTTTAACACAGGTGAGTCTCAGCTGTAATTCATCACGGTCTTCATGTTCCTTACATATTTATTTCAAACACTACGAAGCATTACCTCTGATTTTAACATGGGCTGAATCTCTGAATAGCATGACAGCAGGTAAAATAGGCAGGCTAAAAACAGTCTAAATTTTCTGGTACTCAGGTAGCAATCTGCTCAAACAGGCTCCTTGTGGATATTCTGAACTCTGCAGAATCTGACTGAAATCACGCCCTCCAATAAAATCTTTAAACTCTCAGCACACAAACTGTGATGCACTGGACACAACAACCCAAGATTATGTATTTCTTTCCAGCATAAACACACAGTTTGGATCTGTGGATTCCCAGTTTCTCTGGCATTTTCTATTTCAGCCATTGAACTGCTGGTTGTTACCTTTTGTCATGATTTTTTAGGCTATAATACCAACATTGTCTAACTATCATTTTTACCTTCTTTTTTCTATGAGATTTGCATACTTGCAGGGAATCTTTATTCCTTCATTAGCATTTCTACATTTTCATTTAGTTTAACTTTTCCTTTTGCAACTGTTTTACTCTCTGTCTTCCTGGAACCCTCTTACAGCAAGACCAACTGCCTTGTGAATATTAAGCCTTCAGTATAGCCTCAACTTCCAGAAAAATTAATTAAACTATCCATAGATTATAAGTCTAATAGCTACTATGCTCAGTCTCAGGCAGCTACAGAGGAGCAAAAAAACCTGGAGGCCCTCACCCTACAGTAGGAGAAAAAAACCATAGTATTTTGCTCTTAATCCATCTTTAGACTTTTTTACTTGCCTCCATAGAGGGAAAAACCCATAAAAATGTAAACTTTTCTTCACAGTTAGTCTAAAAGCTATGGATTGAACAAAGCCTCTCACCCAGAGAGGGCTGAAGCCATGAATTCCATTTGCCTTCCTTACATTTTATGCCTCCAGAACTGCTCAGACTGGTCTAGATGAAAACACCAACACCTGCTTTCAAGCATTTAAACTTCAAACTGCCTTGGAGAGAAGAAAATATTGTATTCCACATGGCTGAAAGAGAGGCATGAAAAAACAAGGAAGGAAGTTGCCCACACAGTAATAAAACTGATACAAAAATCCCTAATTCTGATCTACAGCTTCTCACTCTGATCTCATTTACTTCACAGCACCATATTCCCATGGCTCTCTGAGACAGGAAAAGAAAGAGGGAAAAGCCCTTCCTCAAAGAATTTTTCAGGGCACATCAATGACTTTAAAATATCACTAATTTAGGCTTTAATATTACCTTGGAACTGTGCCTTTCCAGTTAGCTGCAAGTTGTCATCTTAGGATGTGGCTGTTTTGTAGGACACCAGAGCCTTTCTTCCAGTGAACGTGGACTTCTTCCTATTGTCTGTGGCACAGGGCCTACAGCAACACCCCATTTCTTTCTTTTTTCACAAAAATTATGTGTAAAAAAGGCTAGAACATGACAACAATCCAAGCCAACCCTTGTCTAAGAGAAAAGCTTTGCTACCTGATTAGGCCCTAACGGCAAACAAATTGTAAACACCTGTAACTCAGTGGGTAATTGTAAACACCTGTAACTCAGTGGGTAATTGTAAACACCTGTAACTCAGCTTCCTCCGGGAGCCAGGCAAGGCTTCTCCATGGCTGGCAGCTGCTTTAGCCCCTCCCAGCAGTAATTTGGCACCTAAAGCCAGGGCAGGGTAAAGCAGCTCTTAGAGTGGCCTCATGATGGGGTCTGGATTTGAGCAGCTGCTGGGCATGTCTTCTGGAAGCTGGCAAATTGTCAATAACTTCCCCTCCTAAAACAAGTCAAATCAACCTTTAAATAAGCATTGGGTGTAATTTGCAACCCTTCTTTTGCTGTGGTTTCAGCTAAATAGTATTAAGCCTCCATTTGCAGGCAATAACTTGGAGGAAGAGTTGTCTACAAGAATTTTGAATTAGTAAAGGAGAAAGTTCTTCCCAACATGTGCTTTGCCATGCTATGGCTGTCCTGATAACTTCACTAGGAAAATCTAAGGTCCAATGTTCCTTGTCGGGTGCACATTATTCATACAGACTGGAAAACTTGTTATTTTGGAGGACTGGTTATTATTTATGGCAATAAGAGACCATTATTGTAGTCATTAAATTAGGATGTTTCTTAATACAGATTTCATACTCATTTCAACCAAGACCAAAAGCCTGATGGTTCAGTGAAAAGTCGTATCCAGCTCCTTGCACCAGAAAAGAAGCTGGGTCTGGCAAACTCCACATTTAAACCAAGTGCCTCTCTTCCGGACATGTGAGCAATGAGATATGTAATGTTGCAAAAATCTTAAACTAAAATGGTGTATAATTTTTTTTTTTTTTAATCATGATCTAACATTTTACTTCAACATGCACTCGTAATCATATGCCCACAACTATATCTTGCTATGATCTTAAAAAAAATCTGTAGATACTTCTGTTTAAAGTACTAGAAGTGAAAGATACTTTGCAGGTTTTAAGATTTGGGAGATGAAAATATGCTTTCTATGTTTTTACCTACCTATTTACTGGGAGAAAGCAAAAAGTAGCTCACAGTACCCTGAGAGATTGCTGTGCCAGGATAGATGGAACAAAATCCTGGTGGGTCTTTTCTTCCCAACTGCTCTTCATCCTGCAACACCTTCACCCTAGAGTGTTGTCTGGAAAGACTGACTGTAACCCACACTGTTGCTTCCCCACCACAGCAGCCCCTCTTGCTTGAGCTGTCTCTCTCTTAGAAAGCCACTCATCTCTTTTTTTTTTTTTTTTTTTTTTTTTAAATCCTGAAGTTGTATGTGGCAAAGCTATGCTTATCCAAACTTCCTCTCCTTTCATTATACCCCTTAGCCATGGACTTGTCTGGATTAAAGTTTAAGTTTTGTTGAGTCCACATCCACTGAGAAGGCAGTCATTGAAAAGTCACTCCTGGAGGCACTGGAGATGTTCTTTCTGTGAGTTTTCGTGAATATTCCTATTGTCACTTGCATTTTAGCTTCACTGTATTTGTTATAACATCTCCAAGGTACTGGAAAAGTCTGCTCCCTCCTCTTTTCAGTTTGGGTGCATCTATAAAGCAGGGATCAAAATTCCTTGCAGGAAATGGCTGACCTGGTACATGTCAGCTGCAATAAAGTTATTTCTTCTCAGTACTGTCCTTGGGTTTGGGGTGAGAATCTTGCTGCTAGCAGACTGATGCTGTTGCTGAGCAGTGCATACGTGAAATCCTTCTCAGCTTCTTGCGTATGTCTTATGACACAGCCAGGACAGCTGGTCTCAAGTGATCCAAGGGACATTCCAGACCATATGGAATCATCCTCAGCACATAAATCTGTGGTGGAAGCTGACCAGGGGCCACTGCTCAGGAATTGGCTGGGTATAGGTCACTGGGTGGTGAGCAAGTGCATTCTGCACAATTGTTTGTATATTTGAATTCTTTTGTTGTTATCATTATTTCCACTTACTTTTCTGTCATCCAATTAATCTTATGTTTTTTTACCCCCCCCCAATTCTCCTCCCTGCCCCACTGAGCAGGGTGAGGAGTAGGCAAGTGTCTGTTTGGTGCTATGGGGCTGGGTTAAACCCCAGCAATACGGCAGAAGGAAATGCTCAGACTTTCTCTGATTTTGTGTAGAGTCACTCAGCTTGTTCCCCAGAGAGCAGAGGCTCCTGCAGTCATCACCACCTTCTGTCATTGTCGTGTTCCCTTGTGGCAGGGAAGATCATACCATACCAAACATGCAAAATTACTTCTAGAATTATGTGCTTTTGTCATACTTGGTCAGGTTTGTATCCAATTTTTTCACTCAGCTGTAAACTTGTTTGGTAATTTTTTTTTTTCTCTGCACGAACATCCCTAAATAAGGCTGCAGCCTTTTCTGGAGGATGGACAGTAATATCTCAATCAAGGAACTAATTACTAATTTTGCACTAAAAACATTTGATAGTGCACCACTCTCTGATATTGAGAACATAACAAAACTTAAGCCAGAGCTTATAGAACAACAGCTTCTAACTCTACCAGCAAGGAAATGAGAAAGTGCACAAAAGATGGGGGGGGGAGTTAAAAATGGACTCTTTAGCATCCTGCTCAAACTAGTGTTGCCTGATATCTTTGTACTTTTCCAGACCTTCTCCTAGCAAAGGATAAACCTGTAATGCCAAGAGCACAGCAGACAGATCAGCAATCAAGCTCTGGTGTCATGCAATACCATAAAACATTTCAGTTTTAATATCTGGTCAGGTTCTCCTGAGTTCTTCACAGGTCATTGGCTCTCATATTGTGCCTTTTCTCCTCTGGCTTTTAGAAAAAGCATAAGCTATTTTTTTCTCTTTTATATAATATATATAATATCTCTGAAGAAATTGTCCAATAATTGCCTCACAGGAAAGAGCAGCAATTTCACAATAAAATTTGTCTATGGGTCCACAGCTTCTAAGGCATTTCTACTTCAGCTGTTGAACTGCTGATTTAGTTTTACCTTTTGTCATGATCTTTGAAACCATCTAATGCTGTTTTTTACCTTGTTTTCTCTATATTTGCATACTTGCAGGAAATCTTTTTTCCTTCATTAGTATTTCTACATTTCCATTTTGTTTTGCTTTTCCTTTGGCATTTGTTTTACTCTTTCTGGACTCCTCACTTAGTAAGAAAAAACTGCCCAGTATGTATTAAACCTTCAGTATAGCCTGCATTTCCTGCAAAAGTAATTAAAATATCCATAGATTATGTGAGTATTTACCAGCTCAATTACTATGCTCAATCTCAGGCAGTTACAGGACATAAAAGAAAGCCATAGGGGCTCTTATTTTACAACAATAAGAAAAAGTGTTTCTTGCTCTTAAACTGTTTTTAGACTTTTTACTTGCCTTTACAGAGAAGAAAAATCTTCCATTTTCTTGCTGCTTTGTGGGCTTTGGCTGTGTTTTTTCTAGCTGTAATGCCATGACATTTTCCTTGTTGGGTTTCTGTGTTGCTTGGCACATTCTTCTACTGCATGTAGCACTGCTGGTGTTCTACAGACCCTTTTCAGTGCTGAAAACTCAGAGCTGATTATTTATCACAGCTACAAGGAAGCTTGCAGAAGGCAAGGAAGGACTCTGGGAATTTAATTTCTAGACAAGCTTTTAATGAATGGTGGCCAAACAAACAGTGCACCACTGCTTTTGAGAAACCAAGAGGTTTCTGTCAATGCTGGCAGTCCTGGGTTTTTTCTCCCTGAGGACAGGTCAGTTATGAAAAACAGAACCAACTCTTGTGACTCAAATTTAATCTAAATGCAGTATCTGATACTGTAGAATTGTAACCACTCTATATTATTTTAATCACTCTGAAGTGCCTTTTTTCTACCATTTCTGAAGCTATTTGTCACTAAGACAGACCTTCTCTAAATGTTGTAGCTGACATTTACTTAATGCTGCTTCAGAAATTACAAATTATTAGCTCATTCTTTCTAGGTTCATGTATTTACATGAGGCTATGGCATGTTGCCTGGATAAGAAAATGCCTCCCACACAAACTTTTTTGTTTTTTCCTTCCTAATATGATTCTAGAGTGCTTTGAGGAATGCATAAAGAGGTGCTCTAAACATAGCCAAGAGAAGAGAAAAGCATGTCCAACCACTTGCATTACAGACTCCTCCTGAGAGCTTGCATTTCAAAGCAGACTTTCCTTCAGTTATTCTCTAGCCCTGGTTTTTACACAATATTACCTCAGATGGCTCTCTGGTTACAGCTCTTTTTCAGTGCTCAAGACATCTGGCTGAGGAAATGCTGCACACTTCATATGAAGATGCAAAGAGAGACTTGAAAAGAAAAGGTATTTTTCATAATCAAATACTGTTCTCCTTCAACAACCTTACAAACTATTTGTACCAAGCATGGATTATACTATTCTGTTGATTAAAATTAGAGACTAAAAGTAAATTCCAAACATAAACCTATCCTCCAGACGTTATTCATTTTGTGCCTCTGGATAAATGTGCTGTAGTGATATGACCACAGTCACATTTGCTTGGTCACAATGCAGCTTGAAATTTTTATCATCTAAAATTTGTCTAGGAGCCAGTATGGCAAGTTAACCCCTGAGACACATATTTATAGAAATTATTTCATGCCAGTAAGAAAAAAATCCTAAAGTTCCTGCGTGGGCTGTGAAAGCAAACAGATAACATCAGCATGAACCTGTCAGCTTCCCAGTCCTTACCTGCAGGGACACATGTTTGGACAAACTAGGAACCTGGAAAGGCCCTGCCCCTTCAGAAGGGGGAAAGGAGGGGAAATTCTTGCCTGCTTCACTACAAATGCAACTTTATGTCTTGTCCAGAACAGCCTCCTATCAGTGTTAACTCCCACTGCCACTAGGAATTGGCCAAATCATATTTCATTCTTGATAAAAGTTCTCTCTGGAGTCTCAAACAATATTATTTAGGCAGCTTTTCTGGGCCTGCTGATTTCCTTCATACAACTGGCACCTACCTGTAAAAACTGACACAAGAAGGTACTTTACAAATACTCCTATCTTCAAAATATTTCACAATGCCTTGCAAGTGATTTATGCAAACAGCAACCAACAACAATTAAATACTTCTATTTTTAATTTCCTGGGAATGAACTGATATGGAATGAACACATTGGAAGGAGTTTTACAAAAAGGAAACCACTTACATAGCAAGAAGCATGTATTTAATTAAATGCTTTGCAAAGATACATGAATAAAGCTATGTGCATGACTTTCTTTAGGGAGAGCCCCAGCTGTTTATTTTTTTTTTTTTAAGGAACAAACAAAAAAACGTGGAGAGCACAGATGCAGTAAAGAAACAAAAAACCTAAGTAAGTTTGTACCCACATACTTTACAAAATAAAGCATGCTGGAGGTACAAAACATTCTATATACTGAATGACCGACAAATAAATGCACTGTAACATTGTTCTCTCAAACACTGTAAGCCTAACAGCTAAGCTCTGAACATGACATTGACAGTAGGCATCTTTATTTCGTCAGCCTTCTAGAGAGTCATTTAGCACCATCACTTTGTTGCTTTTTTTTTTTTGCCCTGCCTATCTCCTATCTTGAAATAACAACAGAAGCATAGCACCTTTTAATATCTAAAATAAAACCAGGATTATTAATTGCATCCCAACTTCCAGAGATGAGGTAGCTCATGCTAAGAAACGATGGAACTTTCCTGCCTTGACAACTCAAGGTCAGTAAGTCAAATTACTGGTGATGCATGTCTGGATGCCAGCTAAAACCAAGGAATTTCTAAACTTTCTTTATTAACAATTGGTCTGGTATACATGTGAATGGTCTGCAACGCATAGAAATTGGCACCATATATAACACATCTGTATAATTTGATACGTAATGGCTTCTTAGATGGGCAAATATTGGAAAATCAACAAGTATTGGGTTTAAGACGTATTCTGAAGATTAAGGTTATTTTAATGGAATTACACAGATACATGGTGAGAAGTGAAATCTAGCCTTAAAAGTTAAGATATGGGACACTCCTAATGAAAACTCATATTTACCCCAGTAATGTTTTTACTTCATAAATTAACCATGGCTATGGATACTCTTCTGAGCAGATTTACATAGAAAAGTGCAAGAAAAACAATGCCAAATTAACATGGTCTCATCTGAAGGGATTTTCTTCTACAAAAACACAGATTTCTGTGAATGGCAACCACAGGAACACAAACTGGGGTAGAGGGAGTAGGTATGATTGAAATATAGCCAACAGTTCACAAAAGTGCTCTACTTTTCTGTTATTCAGTACACATCAAAGCAAAAGAAATAATCATTAGAGCTTTACATAGTTCCACATTAAATCTATCTATTTTGAATATCTGGAAATGTCAAAATAATTTGCAACAAAACCGAGGAAAAGGATTCATATTACTTTTAGAAGGTGGTCATCAATCCTCTTAAAATTGTACTAAAAAGCTGGTTTCAATCATTGAAAACAGAAGGTTTGTAAATAAAATAAATATTGAAAAGGAGGCTGGGCGTTTAGAAAGAGCTGTATATACAATGCTGATCCAATATCAGCCATTACTTCAAGAGTCTCAGGATTAACTTCAATCAGTCTAAGTTCATGTTTGATTGCTGCTGTTGCTGGGTAGTGTGTTATATTCCCCCCTTGCTCTTACACAAAGCAAACTGGGCCAATTTCAATTCCAAACTCCTGGTCAGTGCTGCCAATGTCCACCGGTGCGATGTCGATGATCGGTAAGCGCGCCACGTTCTGCGTTCTGTACTCAAAAACTGTCTTGCCCACGTTCCCATTGCGTTTCTAGAGGGAAAAGAAGAACAAAAAAAAAGAAAAATCAGGCCAGAGCTCACGTCAAAACCAGCCTGTGTCTTTTTATGTCATTATATTTTGAAATGTCTCTAAGGAGCAGATCTATCAGACTGACACATCAGGGCTGATTTTTCTCTTATGTTATGAAATTCTTCTCTACGTGTCAATAATATGTGGCTTCACCCATAATTGTGGGCTTGCTTTAAAGCACACAGAGTACTTAACTTATTTCAGGTGCAAGATCGGATTTAGGAATATTTGCCAGTATGTTGGTCTTGGCTGAAATTGCTTTTGAGCCTGAAAAATCTACCACTTGCTGGTTTCTGTGCCCACCACAGAATTTTATGGAGAGTTTTCCTTTCCAGATCAGTCACAGTACCAGTGAGATTCCTGCACAGTACTGCTGCAATAATTTTGCCCATGTGGCAGACAAAAGTTTGTGGTTATCTCACCAGTTTGTGTGATTCCAGCCAGAGCTAAACAAGTACTGGGAAATGCAAAATGCCAAGATATGTGTCTCAGTATGCTCACTAAGAAGGAATTTGCAAATAGCCTCTAAATAATGCAGACTTCTATTATGTGAAGCTAGAATTACAGCAAAATCCCTGTTTGATCAGTTACTTCTACAATTCATTATAAAATCCTGCAGCATTTTAATTACTTCCTTGCATGAATTTTTTCCCTAATTCCAGAGAGAAGTGAACAGGCCCCAGAGTCCTTTTCCTCCCCAGCAAACAGCAGCAGCCCCACACTTACAGAACAGCTGTCGTGCAGGACAGTGTATCTGAAGCGGCTGTTTCCCTCTGCCTTGATCTCCAGGTCATTGGCCCCTTTCAGAACCACAGCTTTTTTCAGGTTCTTCGTCTGGTCATCCATGTAGCCAACACTGTTTTTACAAAGGTAGGTGATGTTCTGGGAAGCTTCCTTGGACAGGAGGCGCAGGAATGTCATCTGAGTGACGGCTGTATCCCCGTACACAAACTTTGGAGATAAAGAAATAGGTCAGCTTACAGGACACTGAAATTAAGAGTTGGTGATTAGAAACATCTGCCATTATTGTCATCTTTCAGACATGACTAGTAGGAGCCCTATTACATAAAATCTAAGGGTGGTTTCTTTTGTAATTTGCTGCCAGTTGAGGACAAAGAAATTTAGACATTCTGTAACAGGGAGAATTATGGAGAATTTGAATCATAATTCTCTGCAACCAAACAACTCAGAGGAAGCTGAGCCTGCACAGATATGCCAAGCTTTGGAATTAATTCTGCCTCATTTCTAGAAGGGATTCTTATGTATGAAACAGTGCATTAGAAGAGCAGCCTTGAAGCAGGTAAGACATATCTAGCACAGAAAACCCTGTTACAAAGCCCCTGATATATCGCCAGTTTATTAACTTGTTTTCTGTAGGGTTTGTATTGTATTTAGAAGCAGCACAAACAGACTAAGTTTGATTATATAAAAATAACTACACATTAGCATATGGGCCGTATAAACTAATCAATTGGCACAAGATTTTGACAAACGTATCATGAAATGTATCACTGTTTCTATAAAAAACAAGCAATTTTTCTACCAGTAAGAGAAATTCTAAAATTCCAGAGGTTTGTTGTTTTTTTTTTCCCCCCTGTCCATGCAGGTTCCATTTTATTCATGTTTTATGGATCTTATTCACTGGTACTGTCAAAATGTATAAAGTGTGGTACCTCTGTTTAGTAATCTTGGACACATTATTTAGAAGCCATGAGGAGTGCACTTGACTATTACATAGCTCATACTATTAGTTACCAAATCTGACAGTGTTTCAAGAATACTGAAATATTCTTTTTTAGCATTCCTGAAGATAATTTGTTCCTCCAAAGAGCATCTGCCCTACAAACGCCTCTGTGTAGCTCTGTGGCAGCTAAAATGAACTGGGATGTGTTAGATCATGGCAAGACTTCCTGACTTTAGTAACAAGTTAAAGCATCTCAAAAAAGCAATCAATATCACATCTGTGCTCAGCTGTTAAAGTTCTGAACTGTTTTCAGTAAACCAGTTGAAAACAGCATTATTTTTTACAAACCAAAACTTAAAGATAATAATGTTCTACGAAATAACATTGGAGATATTCTCTGTGCTTTTGATAAACTAGGAATAAAAATGGCAAAAACTAGTTAATAAATTATATACTTTGCATAGGGTAAACTATTATTTGTCAGGATCATTAAGCCTAATTCTAGAAGTTACTGTAGAGGAAAAACCCAGCAGAAAGGCAAGTGAAATTTTTTCTGCCTAGAGACTGAAGGATTCATCATGGATCAACCTGATACATATGATAACAATCATACTTCCATTCAAATGCAAATTTATAAAGTAAGTTTCAAAATTTTTAGCAGTATAGAGTTTTCTGAAAGGAAATTTAGCATTCAATTAAAACAGCAGGGATCTGGATTATGTGTCAGGGTAAAAGTACAGTTCAAGGACAAGACAGAGATTTAGTAAAAGACTGATAGAGAAGCTGATGTTTTTGTCCAGCAGTGGTCTGCTTTAGCCAATCCTGCATTACATGCACTTGCATTGTTTTCCCCCAGCTATTTCCTATCTTTATTATATGGCACTAACAATCAGTTGACTATAAGCCTGTCAATCAACAAGTATAATGTTCTGACTGCAGCAGAATCTGCTCAGAGCAGCAGATGAAGTTCCAAACCACAAGGCAACAAGCTTCACAGAAGCCAATTCTTAACAGTGATTGTATTTATTTACCTGTGAGCCTCTGTTCATATCAAGGCCATACCAAACAGGCTTTAAGTCAGAGGACCTGCTGGCCCACCATGTTTTGCGGGGCACAGTAGATGGGTTGGCAGAAATGCAGGTCTCCCCGGTTTCCATGTTGCAGTACACTTTTATAGCATCTTCAACACATCCTTGGTTAGGATCAATCCAATATTCACCTACAAAGAACATAAAACGTGACCCTTACGTTACAAAGGTTTTTGAAACAACTGAGAAGACAGAAGCAGAGGTGTGCTGCAGCAGTGCAAAGCAGGCCACGAGGACAGGAGGCAGAGCCTCCCAGGGCACAGAGCAGAGTGTGAGCACGCACCGCTCCTCTTGGAGGGGTGGCACAGCTTCAGGTCGTCGCAGGTGCGCGCTGGGTGTTTCCTGGAGCCGTCGGGGCTGCGCATCGTCTCGATCTGGCTGCTCAGGGACTTCAGCGTGGCGTGCACTCCTGGGTCTGTTTTGTTGTGGTCATCGGGGGCTGCTTCATCTTCTGTGAACTCTGGCAGTGGATCTGCCATGGCATCGTCGTAGTGTCCCATGATGTCACCAAGGGCAGCCGTGAGGTGGCCTGGAGGCCCTGGAGGGCCAGGAGGACCGGGCTCACCTGGCGGGCCCTAAGATTCAAAACAAAAATGCAACAGAGGACCAGAAGAGTAAATGTTATGCCAAATGACAGCAAAGCCTGCCACCAAAAATACCCCCCAAAACTTCAGGGCCAGTCACTCTGAAGCAGAGGGAATAATTCAGATATAAAGAATTCACCTTTCAAAGACCAGGGATATGAGATTAGAACTGTATGTGAGTTATGTATTCACTCTGCTTCATGTAATCTCTGATTGCCTTAGTGCTTTGCTCAACTTTTTCTTACTCTTGATTTTAAATTTAATAGCTAGAAAAAGTCACCAAAGAATGCCTTCCTTCCCTTTGTTAAACCATCTGTCCCTCCTTTCTCAGATCCCTGCCTAATAGTTTAATTTCTTAAAATTCCTGCTTCCCCTAAGTTGTCTCAGGATCATTTTCCTGGATGGAAAATTTGGCACTAGAAAATTCTTTCTATTTATCCAGCGCAGTGCTGAGCACTCTGGCCACAGAACTTTGGTCTTTCTGTGGCACAGAATCAACATGATCCTTACTTGGAAAAGCAGGTGTTTTCCCGACAAAGTAAATTTTCCCAAATGATGGGTTGTGAGGTCCTTCTGTCACCATGAACTGGGACACATGAGAAGATATCTGTTAATAAAACATATCTCACCCTGCCACTCCTTCTCTGGCAACACAGTCTGTAATGTACCTCCAGGTGAATTTTTGATGCTGTAGTGCACCAGGTAGTGGATCAGAACTGGCCTTTCCTTTGAGAGTCATTACTTCAGAACTCACAACTAGTGCTCCAAATGCACATACAGAGCACACTTCCAAACTAACACACACCGTGTCTGAAAAGTGAAATCTCAACTTTTATTTCTTGCTTTTTGGCTCCAACTCACAGCTGCATGCAAGCCCCCGTGGAAAGCTAAAAATATTGGAATGTGATATTTCTTGTATGGTTTCATTACACAGACGATAGAGACATTATGTTCTTATGCTCTGCCACAGGCTTTTCATACAGGTCTTGGTGTCTGGGCAGAAGTGGAGATACTGATAATTAGCAGAAATTCGAATTTAATAGGCAGAATATTAGCACATGATAAACAGAGGAAATACCATGTCTTACCAGACAGAAAGTCAGCCAAAACTGCCTTCCTTTTCTTGCCCATTATTTTGTTTTATCTCTTCCACAAAATAAGCACTATAAATTTTTTTATTCTCCACATGACCACTCAGATCACTCTTTTCTCAAATTCCTCTAATTTTTAAAATTTTTCTTCTTTCAAATAGTTTTAACTACCCTTTTCTGAGTATTTTGAATTGGTACATGTGGAATATGCCTGGGGCATTCAGCAAGGTTTAGGACTCTTTCCAAACCAGTCAAACCAGTAGTGAATCAGCTCATGGTTGGTGTCTGTAAACCTCAGCCCAGCATGAAGGTCAGCCAGGCTCAGTTTGAGAGTTTGGGCTGTTTATTTGGAGCAAAGGTTGTCCCTGACATGTGGCACAGTGGAGGAGGGTGCTGGCAGTCAGGCAGGTGGCTCTGCTCACTCAGTGCCACTTCTGTGGGACTGCCAGCTCTGAGCCACTGCTGACCTGTGGGTTTAGGACCCAACTCGGCAAACTCAGGCTAAGGAGAGCACAGGTGGATGAGGCTGGGATCATCCCAGGTTCAAAAGATGAAAATGAGCAAGTAGTGAACCCTTTCAATACAGTTACCTGGATGAGAAACTATCACGTTTTATCATTTGTCTTGAACTCATAGATGTTCAAGAAAATAATGTGATGGACTGTAAAAAACAATCTGATTATTTGATAACCTTTTCTCCCCATATATCCATCAATTTACCTCGGGTCCAGCTTCTCCCACAGTCCCTCTAACACCAGGAGGCCCAATTGGCCCGAGTGGACCAGGATTTCCATCTTTTCCAGAAGGACCAACTGGACCTGGAGGACCCTAGAAAATATAGGAGAGAGATGGAATGTATTTTAGCATTTAATAACAAAGTTTTAATGAAACAGCTAGCACATTATAAGAAATATCTTGTCAGGAAGCAATCTGATTACTTGTGCCTATTACCAAACCTCTAAAAAATCACCTTTTTTTCCCTTCTGTAAAACTAAGAAGGCAGTTTAAGAGCTGTTCTTCTCAAGAATCACCTCAGATAATATAACTTGGCTCAGCTGCATATCTTTTTCCTTAATCATTTAAGTGGGGTCAGTTCCAGATTCCAGAGGCTGTGCAGACTGGAGTAGCTGCTGTACACCCACAGATACAGGCTCAGAGGCAAATGTAGTTGCCCAAGGTACAGTATTTCTGCTTTATTTTTGAGTAAATTACATACATGGGGGATGAGAGGCAGTGCAGCAATTAGCAGAGCTGCCACATCCATGGCTTTTTATCAGCTGCAGCAAAAGTGTCTGTAAAAAGTCTGCAGCCCTGTAGCCATCCTAAGAGGACATTTTTATGTACCTATAAACTGCAGTCATGACAAAGCTTTACTGTATTAAACAAGGAGATGTCTCAGTGAAAGATATTAGGGTGATCACCATATGATACTAAAGTCAATAAAAGTCATTGAAATAAAAGTGATGTAGAAATAGACATCTGAGTGAGGAAAAAAAAAAAAAAACCAAAACCAAACCCCAAGCAATAAAAACCTTAAACGTTTCACTCACCCGAGGACCAAATGGGCCTGGAATGCCAGGACTGCCCTGTTCACCAATTGGACCCTAAACAGAAGAAATTATCATATCATTGTGCCATTTAGAGCATACTACTGCAGTTTTAAGGCATTAGTGTGTGATATACACAATTTGGTAGGAGTAAGATTAAAATGTACAAAATAATGGGTGGTACCTTTATCTTAATCCCTCAGTAACTTAATAAAATTTACTGGTGCTTGACTGGAAAGCTGTTTCTCTAGAAAAGCCCTGGTTTTGAGGTATTTATGATCAGAGTGGCTTACAAGAGAGTAAATGACAGTGCTATCACCAAGTGAAAAGATCATTTGGGTCTTTTTGTTGCTGCTGTTCCTGTGTGTTGAAACTTCCAGCATTTGCACAGCACCAGTGAATAAACGTTTTTAAAAAAAACAAGTTTTCCATATTTCCATTCAATTGAAATCATGAAGTTCTTGAAAATATTAACAAGAGATGCTCTCACAGTCCTCTTGGGATTTTGCACTTGATTCCTTGACTCTAATGAATGCAAACACTGCCAAATAGCATTTCACACTCTAAATTGCTTATCTGAAACTACCAGCTTTTGTTACCATCTTGTGCTGACAGGTCATTGACTGTAATTTGAAAGGGATTGGCCTTGCAAAGGGAAAAAGATCAGGAGAACACACATCTTGCAACAACAGGTTCACCTCATCATACAACAGTAATTTAAAATGGCAATTAAACAAATTAGCAAGTACAGACACCAGGCCACTCAAAAACCTTATAAGGAAAAAATAACCAGTTTGCTTTTTTTTCCACTTTAAATAACTGTGTTCCTGATACACTATTTAAGTACCAAGCAAATAAAATTATGGTAAAAGCAGAACAACTTACAGGAGGGCCAGGAAGGCCTTGAAGTCCAGTGAAACCCCTGTGTCCTTTCTGGCCCCTATCACCTCGATCTCCGTTGTCACCTTTGTCACCACGAGGTCCTTGGGGACCCTGTAAATATCAATGATGAAATATAAAATTCTGAACTGGGAAAAAAATTCCAACCTCAAAACCCTCTCATTTGCTTTTAGACACTGCATTAAGACCTCCTTCCCTTTAAAAGCTGGAAAGACGATGATGTTGAGGCAGCTCCAAGAATCTTAATTTTTTACCAAAGAATAAGTAAATAATTACAGAAAACTGTGCTGTGCTTTAATACAGTTGTAGCAAATTTACTCTACTTAGCTACATAATACAGTAAAAAAAACCACAAATCTGTGCTAATGATAATAATTTACAAAATGAGTTCTTTTAATATTCATATATTTCTTCACTTTACTGTATATGGCAAATGATTTTGTTGATGAGATTGAAATATTAAGGATCTCTCACAGACTTATTATGATAAAGCATATTTTCAGTATGAAATCATCCATGCTGCATCTTCACTTCTCACGGTTTCTTTCAGGTTCATTATAATTAAAGTACAACTGAAGTTATACTCCCTAACTACAGACAACATCCAGGCAGTACAACTACCTTGCTCCTATTACTGTCACAATTTCATTGTTGTTAGTTTTGATAATTGCAAACTTCTTATACGAATTCAAGATCATTGGAAATCGTGGCTGCTGTTTTCAATTCTATATTTCTCTGCCCAAATTGCATGCTAAATTTCTCAATGCCAGATTCCAAATAGTTTATCAATAGCATCATTATCACTAACTATTCAATAAACTTTACGGTCTCTCAAATGACATCTGCTTAGGGACAGGACATCATTGTTTTGAATTTGCAAGTTTGTAATTAATTTTCTGTTCCAGGCTTGGATTGTAAAAGACTTATGTAACATAAAAAAGAGGAGTTTTGTTTATTTTCCTTTTCAGACTGAAGTTGGCAGTTCATGATTTGAATTAAGGCCTTTTAAGGGGAACAGGTGATTTTGTTATATTTCTGCCATTTTTATCTAAAAACATCCCTTTTTGTTCAGCATTCATTTCTTTACCCCTTAGTTAGACCAGACTCCAGCCATTTGCTAACTCAGGTCCTACCATTATCCAGACAGCATCATGCTCCAAAGAAAGAGGCTTCCAAAGCATTATTGGAGTATCCAAACACAAATATCCAAATTTGTGCACCTTTGCAGCTCAGAGCTACCTGCACCCACTTGCAGTCAGAACACAAGGTGAAGCTCTGCTTGGCATTCTCATTTGGGCTGAATTCCTCACACACTTTCCTCAGTGGTATCTCAGACAAAACCACAGTGACCATGGGCAACTTACAGGCAAACCTCTTTTTCCTGCACGACCTGGGGGACCCATGGGGCCTCGAGAACCCTGCAAAGATAGCAAACAGAAAGAATGTGAGGTGATGCACGAAAACTATACACAGTAGTTTTTGATAAACAAGGCATTTTATTTAAAAACCTCACTTACAGTTTCACCTCTTTGACCTGCATCTCCTGGAGGGCCGACAGGACCTGGAGTTCCTGGACCTCCTGGAGAACCTGGTAAGCCTGCAGGGCCAGGTTCACCACGATCACCCTGCAAAGCAGAACTTCAATTGTTTATCCAAAGAGGACTGGTCTAGACCAAAGCAACAAAACTGTAGCACTGACAGTCTACTTTTGACTATTGCAACCTACAAAGGTATTCCTGCTGCAAGAACTCAAGTCTGAGTTTGTGGAGGCAGATGTTCTTAGCCTCTTAGCCAGGCATCCTCAGCTTTGAGAGATACTATATTCAAAACTGTAATACACTTTCAGAACAAGCTCTCCAGCCAGGTTAACTGAATGAAAAGAAAATCTACAATAAGTCAATTATAAAATGGGGATTTTCAGAAGAAAAGTAAGAAAAGAATATATTCTTACACGCTCTCCAACAGCTCCATCTCGTCCAGGAGTACCGTCATTACCAGCAGGTCCCTGGAGTTATGGAATAAAAATAGAGCTATTGATTAACTCTGTAATCCTGTATTTCTAGAAGAATTAGGAAGTTGTTCTCCATCTCTGGCTTCAAGTCAAGGAGAAGGACCACCAGTCTTGTGGTGCATGCTACAGTGCTATAATACTTACTTCTGGACCAGCTTCACCCACAGGCCCAGTGGCACCTGACTGGCCAATAGGTCCTGGGGGACCTTTGTCACCAGGTGGCCCCGTGGGACCTTGCTTTCCTGGAGTACCCTAAAAAAGACAACAAATATAACATTAAAATTTTAATCACAAAACAAAGAAAGCACTAAAAACCTACCGTCTGCCAAACTATTCATTAGTCCAGATAAAATACCATCTACATTTGTAAATTAAAAAGACCCTGATATTTAAAGAAAAGGTTCTAACAGCATTTGAATACGTATTTAATATACTTGGTATTTTTTTAATAAGTTACCGATAAGTCTAATGTCATTGTCTGCAATAGGTATGGTGTTTTAGATTTCAGAAAAATATAGTGCAGTTTGAAATAATTAATATGATTTTTCTGTCTCAGCACCTGTAAGAATTTCTGGCCAACTTTACCTATAAAGTGACTTAATGGATCCAGTAGTAATGACAGATCCACCATACCAACCCTTTTACTATTTAATTGCTTGATCTACTGGATCATGAGGCTATCCAACAAATATCTGTAAATCCTATATGAAAGCAAAGAGAGCACAAGTGGCAATTTGGAAGGCTGTAGTTCACAATTTATGAAACAGTGCATACAGAGTACCTAACTCACATTCAAGTGACCTTTGGGTACCTTAATGAGAGTGTAGGGTTGTTTTTTTCAGGGATCAAGTTTTAGGTCAAATAGGAACATTTTGGACAGAAACCTTAATGCTACTACTTACTCTTAATTCAGGTTCAGACTTTCTATAATGGCAGAAATAAAAAAGAAGAAAACCTTCCACCTCATGCAGTTGCATGAGATTAGGTGCTTGATTATCCTCTGTCTGTTCACTCCTGCAACTGGACTTTTCCAGCTTTCTCCCCACGCTAAGGAGCACCACACTGCAAACGCCACCCAGAAATTCCAGTCCGGTGGCACACGGAGTCATTACTTACTGCAGGCCCTGGCAGCCCAGGCATGCCTCTCTCCCCTCGCTGTCCTGGCATTCCAACAATTCCCCTCTGACCGGTGGTGCCTGCTGGCCCAGGGGGGCCATCGGGGCCCTGGAATGCACAGAGGAACCAATGTCACCGTCATGTCAGCAGCAATGAGCAGTGAGAGAAGCCTGCTGGAGGGACAGTGGAGGGCCGTACCGGCTGCCCGTCGTCCCCTGGGTCACCCTTGTCTCCAGGGCCACCAGGAGGGCCGCTGGGCCCGCGATCCCCCACGCGCCCGTGGGAACCGGGGTCGCCACGAAGGCCGGGGGGACCTTCTTTCCCTGGTTCACCAATCGGCCCAGCAGGCCCCGGGGCTCCCTAAAAAAATGAAAACACAGCATTACAATGGACCCTTTTCTGAGCAGGACAAGAAAATTCTAAGGGCTGGGTTTCAATTAACAATAAACACACGCTCTGAAGCTAACAAATGTGAATGAGCTAAAAGCTATTATCATCTCTGTTATGATCAAATAAGAGAAATGAAATAAATCTCATCAAATTATGTCCAACCTCCACCCATGTCCCTCCCAATTTTCAATTCCAAACCCATGCCTTTAAAAGACATTTTTTGTTTCTCTCTTTTTTGTTTTTTTTTTCTTTCACCTCACATATATAACCACTGCTAGAAAATTCACCCTTGCCTGTTTTTTCTAATATCATCAAGCTCAAGTCCATATCCAAAGTTTTCATTTCCATGGCACAAATTAGTGTTTCAACAGACCTTTGTTCATTTCTCAAATACTCTTAAAAGACTCCACAGGTATACTAAGTTTTCCATAAACTTCACATTTGATAACCTGATAATGACTGAAAGTTGATTTTTTTCATCATAACATTAATAGGCATACAAAGCATGACACAGTGGTCTGTGTGGAGGTCAACCCTCAACTTGATCCACAGCTAGTATTTTTTATGCTGTTTCTGAAAATGTTTGAACAGAAGAGATTTTGTGTTTGTGCGTTTGTTTTGCATTTATTTTAATGGAACTTTTGAGTAATTCCACCAATGACAGAGCCCAGTAGAGGCTCTTTCTTTTCCAAAAACTGTCCTAATTTCAGTTACTAGTAAAAGGACAAAAAAGTAAAATATAGAGGAAAATATAACTTGGGTTTTTTTATTCCTCTAAGCAGTCAAGCCATTGGAGCAATTTAAGCAGCAATTTGAAAACCTACTTAACCCAATGGAAAGTCTTGGACCAATATCAGGCATTGGACCAAGCTGAAGACTAATTAGCTTTACTTAATGATGCAAACAGCCACAGAAGTCAGTGTTGACAAACTGCCCTCTTCAATAGCATCAGGCCATAAACACTGCTTCACCTTTCTTGCTTTATTTAACCTTCAGATTTTTGGTGACCATTTTATAAAACATACCTCCTAGGAAAATTATTATTAACTTACAGTAGGTCCTGGAGGTCCAACTCTTCCAGCAGATCCTGGGAATCCAGTAGCACCCTAAAAAAAGCCCCTTTTTATTGCCATCTTTATCAAAAGAAACACAGTACTAGTTACGTCAAATGTTCTTGGCTAAATTAGTGAGCAAATTATATTTACATACTGAGAAAACAAGCTGAGATAAGGAATAATACACACATTACATAAAATTTTGGTATTAGATTATCTGCAGTAAAGTCTCAACACAACACATCTACTTACAGGTGGACCCTGAGTTCCTCTACCACCTTTCAGACCAGGAACACCTGGAGGGCCCTAAAAAGAAAGAAGAAAGAGAGGGATGATTGTGAACACCCGGAACTTTTTTAATGAACAAGAGCAGCCTGTGTCACTGGTTCTATGATGATTTTATTTGTGCTTACTGGGGGACCATGAGAGCCAGAAAGACCCTGTGGTCCTGGAGATCCAGCATCTCCTTTTTGTCCAGGTTCTCCAGGTTCACCTTTCACACCAGGCTGACCATCAGGGCCCTATAAGAAATAATGTTTGGAAGAAACATCAGGGCAGGCAACACCAAATCTTTCCTAACAAAATAATTCTGCAGAGAATTTCTAAGAGAGTAATAAAAAAAGAAATGCAATTCAGTCCAAAAACACTGCATTTGTTTAATGATTCAGCATGGTCTTCGGATGATCACGCATGACATTTTCTAAACATACTGTGAAGCCAGTATTTCCATTTTAAATATTTTACTTATCTAGCTCACATTTTTCTTCTCTTTATGTTTTCTATTTTCCTCAGCAGCTACAAAACAAACATTGTCTCTTCTAGGCTTTTTTTTCCCAGCAAGGGAAGCAGGTGCAAGACTGTGAAAGGCATCCTGAAACAGGATATTTAGGCTGTGGGAAAGCTTAGGGTATTCCAGTCCATCTGGTCCATCACCTCATTCCAGCCTTCACTACTCATAGTGCAAATCTATTCCACCTTCAGTAGACACTTTTTAACTTCCCTCATTTTAATCTCAAAGGAGCAACATAACATACTAATAAAAATATGAAATCTGGTGAGCAATTACGTAATCTTAACAAGAAAACCACTTTTCAATTAACTAGGGTGCTTATTGGCCCTCTCCTTCACTTGATATACTGATGGGAGAAAGAAACAGATCTTTTTGCAGCAAAAATGTGATTCCTGATCCAAAACACCACAATATTATTCATACTAAAGGAAATGAAGTGTGTCAAAGCATGAGTAAAGGAAACTCATTAGTGTTCCAAAACACCTACCGGGGGGCCAGCAAAACCAACTGCTCCAGTTGGGCCATTTTCTCCTCGGGAACCCTGGTCAGAAAAATCGAAATAACTGTATTTAACAACAACCTTTCTACAGACAGTATCAGTTACAGTTCAATGGATCAGAAAGGATGTTAACTATTTACCGCTATAAGTGTCATTATACTTTTGCTCCATTAATCAGAATCAAATGATCTTTTAATCATAAAATAAGGGATATTAGCTATGATGTTAAAAGCTGACGTGTTCAATACTATATTGAACTTTCAGAATTCAGAGATGGAAGGCACAGGCAAGCTTTGACACAGCATTAGGAGGAATTCTGGTTACAGTCCACCCCTTCCAGGGATGGCCAAAGAGCATACACTTCATTCAGCCTATCACTCCAATCACACTGGGGAAAAAAAACAGTAGTTCAAAGAGGTACTCTTCTATAAGGTCACAGCAGGCTTCAGCTGAGCTTTCCACACAACATTTGCTTGGAAAAGAAGTAGCTGAAGGCTGCCAACTGCAGCGCTCCCTAAAAGGGTGGAAGCTGCTCCAAGTTATACTGGAAATAGGAGTGTTCTGATTTATGACAGGGACATAATCAATTTCAAGCAGTATGAAGGGTCTAGAAGGGCCGAGCCTCTAATTCCCTAATTGAAGTCAACCCTTAAAATATTTCAAATCACTAATAGATGAAAGATGACTAGAGTTATATAACCGGATGAACTACGGATTACCTCTGCGCTTTGCCCATTAAATATTTGTTTATGTCCAGTGGTATCTGCTAGGGGCATGCTTTTAAAAACATTGACACAATTACAAGTGGAGGCATAGTTTCAGGAGTGAGGTAAGTGAGGATAACTCTATAAAGTTTGCCCTAAAACAAGTATAGGTCACAGGAAGAATATCTGGTAATACTTTAGCAAGTGCACAGCAACAAGTCAGAACTTCACATTTGGCTACCGAGAGAGGGAAAGAAAAAGGGGAAAATATATCAGCAAACAAGAAAAATGCCTGGAGTTTGGATCAGCGTTAGGTATTGTTAACTTATACCAGACAAAACTGAAGCATGTTTACTCACAGGGTTTCCACGAGAACCAGGAGGACCAACTAGACCTCGAGGACCTGGTTCACCCTTAAAATAAAATGAAAGGATTTTATTTCCCAAGTAACTTACTTGTTTGCTCATTAAAACATTAATGATGTCTGATAATATTAAGAAACTTCAGTAGGGAATGGAATGAAAACTGTTTACCTTTTCACCAGTGGGACCTGCTGGACCCATTGGGCCTATTGGACCAGGGAGACCCTTTTGAAGAAATTAAGATGAGAGGAAATTAGAAAAGTGATGCTTCAAAAATTATAGTTTAAAACTTTTCATATATTGCCATTCCCTTTTTCATTCCTTTGAAATCTTCTACTTTATCTCTGGAAACTTCTTTTTTCTTCTTTATCTAAAATTGACTTACCCCCATGATGAAACTCCCCACAAAAGATCTGCTTTCCTTCATTCTCTCTTTCTTCTCTAAGTTCATCATCTGCTTTATGCAGTATTCATCAATAAGGCCAGCGATATAAAAAAAAAGCCCTAGCTTTATTTTGCTCTCTCAAAAAGAAATCAAGTCTTTTTTCCCCATTTGCACAAAGCTCTGTTTCTTTGACGTTAGTATTTAACTTTTAAAATTAATTTTAAAGTATCCATCTTTTTTTCTGAAGATTCATTTAGATCTTGAAAAGTACTCAAAAATGTCCTTTATCTCTTCATAAGGCAGGCAAAAAGGTTGCAAACTCTCCATCCAAACCCACCAATTCCACATAATGATCCTTCAGCTCACCATTACTTCACCTGTTCATTAACCACAGCAAGCTCTAAACATCCCTTACAATGACTAAGAACTGCTCTGTATCTTTGGATAATGTTTTATTTAGATAAACAATTCCAGCTCACAGATGATAATTTTATTAGAGCTTCTGTATGGAAGAGTGGTCAGTGCATACAAAGAAAACCCAGTGCAATTGGGACTATTGGACAGGGAGTCTGTGCAGCAGTGTGTGCAATGTGTCTTGAACACATCTTTGAGCAGACTAGAGACCTTATAAATGCAATGGAGATCAAAAACTTTCTGGAATTGCCAGCAACTTACTACTTATGTGAAGCTTAGTACATTTACAGGAATTTTCACCTGTGAAATTCAGGACAGATTGTGGGCATTGTAGACAATAAGGAGGTATCTGCCTTAGTCCAAGACTGAGAGCTGGAAGGTTTGCTTTTTGCCTATTCATCTCTGCCTGTTCATTTTTTCATATTTTTTGCTACAGTCAACTAGACAAACCCCAAATCAACTGTGAATCCTTTCCACTGAGCTCTTAACTTGCTTTATTGATGATACCAAAGAGGGGCTTGAAACACAGACACCCAAAAACATTGTGCACAGCATTCTTGAAAATTTGGAGGGTGAGGTAATGACTGTAAATCCATGACATACCATGCTAACACTGCACAGTGTTATCACTCTACAAGCAGAGTGCCCTAGCACAGTAAACAAACCTGTGTATGAAGAGTAGGTCTAAAGAGAGTGACAGATTTACTTACTCTTGCCCCATCGTTGCCAGCTGTACCTTCAGCACCTTTCTCACCTACGCCGCCCTATGGAAAACACCCAGAAAGTCCCAGTTATGGCCCTGGATGCTGAGCAGGTCATACCCTGCAATAACTGCAGGGTTAGGGGACAGGTCATTCTACTCAGGACAGCAATAAACAGACTTACCCTATCACCCTTAGGGCCAGGTGTTCCAGCAATCCCTCTCTCTCCAGGCATGCCCTGAAGGCCTGGTGGGCCTGGATCACCAGGTGTCCCACTAGGGCCTGGGCTTCCCTGCAACAGAAAACAAATTGTTGCCTATTCATCTGAGAAGCATCTTTGTCTCCAGGCTGCAGAACATGTTGTGCCTGTGTTGAAATCTCTGGGGTACAGCTTTAAGTAATAATTTTATCAGAAATCTGGACTTTATTCACATCCAAATACTTTTCTTTTCCCATTGTGTTACTCAGGAAGTTCAACTGTAATACTGTAGTTCTTCCAAATACATTAATATTTAATCAGTGCATACTGGAGATGAAAAGAGACAAAAAAAGAAACTTGAGCTTTCTTCCTTGACCTTGATGTCTCATAGTTTAGTACAGAAACTAGGTACAGGTAGAAGTTGCTGGGGCAGAGATGCTCATATCTATTACAGGTCTCACATAACTATTGGCAAGATTAGTGACACTGCAATGTCATCGTTTGTCTAGTCAAGGGTAAAAGGTTCTTGGAAATGGGAGAGGTAGAGAGTATTTCATTCAACAAGTGTCTTGGGCTGCAGTATCTAGTCTATAACTAGAGGCACTCCCTGCCTGGCCTGACTTTGCAGGCCTAATCACATCCATAGCAGGTACATGCATGCAGGTACGAAGTTTTCAGCATTTTCTTTTGACTGCTTACACCTGCCAAGTGTCTGTGTGTAAACTGGCATGGCTCTTACAATATTGCTAGAAGGTTTTCTGCAGTTCAGAAATGGCTTTGCCCAGTTCTACTGTGAATTCTCAACATTTAAGTAAGTTGCATTAAGTTGCAAGTTAATATTGTTATAATTGGAATTGTGGGTCCTTCCTCATACAACGGATGCACCTTTCATATTTATAATAAAAAAAATATCTCTTATGTTCATGCAAATGAGCAGAATTATACATCACACCACTGCAGCAATGCAAATCTCTGCTCAGTTTACCTTTGGGCCATCAGGACCATGGCCTCCAGCCATACCCTTTTCACCCTGGAGTCCTGAGGCACCTGGCTCTCCCCTTTCCCCTGGATTGCCACGTTCTCCCTATAAAATGGAAAATGAACATTTATTTCCAAAGCAGGGTAGAATTCTGGTAGTCCAAATCCTAAATACACCATAAGTGCAGTAGAGCCTGTGGACAAATTCTAGGAGAACTGATTAAATAAAAACTAGTTTTATGCTTTTACTGTTAGAGGTGGGGGAAATATGTCACTCAGACAACTAAAAACTCTCATTTCACAGCATAAACCAAAACATTCAGCAGCTAGTACTCAACACCACTTCAGGAGCTACAAAATCATTAAAGGTGGTAGATTTTACAGAAATTATCTTAAAACATCCATATTTACAACCATTTTGTTGGCAGGGAAAAAGGTCAAATACTGAGTTTAGCTGTTAAAGTCCATATTACACATCAACTTCCAATCTCCGAGAACTGTTATGAATATTTAAACTCTGGAAGAAAACACTTACCCTGGGGCCCAATGGACCAACAGCTCCAGGATCTCCAGGCACACCCTAAGAACAAAAATTCACCATTAGAATGAAATCATTATTCATAACTTCATAGTTATGGAAATTAGAGAGAAACATTTTTCTTTCCAAAGCACTGTGAATGGAGATGACCAGTTCTAAATCCTGTCAATGACAAGAGGTGATAGTCCAGCTCAGTCCAATAACACAGATTCTCATAATTATTTCATGGCAAAGCAGTTCTTAGCTTGCAGACTACATCAATCAGTAAGTATTTTGAAACAGAGTGGGAAATTCAATTAGAAAGAGAAAAAAATGCAAAACTACTTTATAAATTGTATTCTTTTTAATGTTAAGTTACACATACGTTACCTGATCACCTGGCTTTCCTCCCTCACCTGGAGGACCTGGTGGCCCAGGCAAGCCCTGTAAAAAGTAGATAAAGTGGTCATTAACATCATAGAAAGCTAGGTAAATCCAGACTTAACTAGGGCAGCAAGAGCATGAATGTTGCAGTACACTAAGTACAAGAGCACACCCTCAGAGATCCCCAAGGGAAGAGTTATATGAATATTGCACCAAAGTGTTTCCCCCTCTCTAAATGAGATGGCAGCCCTTCCTTAACATTTGCAGGACATCTCGACCCTAGAAGTGAATTCTCTATAAACAGATACTCATTTAATTAATAGTTCATTATCAAGACAATTATTTTGCTACATATTTGGAACTTTTTTTGAAAATCTTCAAATTTGAACTGATTGATATCAAAGGTTTTCTCAAGAGATACAGAGCTGGTATTTAGGCCTTTGCCAGTTTGGTTTAGTGTAGAGCTGATATGAAAGTTATGGATCATTAATTATTCTGAACGTCCTTGCCTTGGTTCTGAAGTTGTGTAGTACATTATACATCACTTGTTTGAATTTCTCCAATTTAAGTTGATAAAGACATGACTGTATATTTTTAATTTAAAAATATAAAAATGAATGCACATACCTGAAACCCTGTAGGACCTGGAGGGCCTTGTTCTCCCCTTTCTCCTGCCAGACCCTACACAAAAGGAAGTAGTAAGCAAACAGAAGAGGAATATAGACAGGCTCCACAATTTTTCTTTTCTCTGAATATGCATATTTTCAATTAGTTATCCATTTATTATACATTTTTACTTATCACAGGACAAGATGGTCTGTCTAAAAGATGCAATAAGACATGTATCATTTCCTTAAAATCCTTCCCCTAAAGGTTCTCTGGTAACAGGAAAACACTCAGTTCCATTAAAACCAAGAAAGAAGGGAAAATTAACTATGGTAATTTTTTACTCCTTGCACTGTTTTATGTAATGGTTAGTAAAAGGAATCAGACTACTAACATATATATTTTAATACAAAGCTAGCAATTTTTCTAGGACAATTTTTTTTTCTTGGAATTTTTTGCTTGGGATCAACAACTGACATGAAGGTTGATAAGAATAGAAGCCAAAAGAGGAGTGAGTAGATGGAGTGCCAGGCAGGCAGGCAGAGAGGGAAAAGCTGACTTACTGGTGGGCCAACAGGACCGGAAGGGCCAACTTCACCATCTTTACCAGGGGCTCCCTACATTAAAATGACAGGGAATAAATCTTGTATAGTGAACAGACATAACAGAAAAGCACCATTTTCTGTAATCACTGCAAATAACAGCCACACTCACTCTCTGTCCTGGGACTCCTGCATTGCCTGCTTCTCCGGGTTTTCCAGGATCACCCTAAATTGCAGTAATAAAAATGACCAGGTTTAGATATTTTTTCATCCATTAAAATATACAAAAATGGTTAAAATCAAACAGGGATTGCCATACTCACACTACTACCCTTTGGCCCAGGGAGGCCCATGCTGCCTGGCTGACCTCTGATGCCTATGGAACCAGCTGGACCTGGGCGTCCATCTTCCCCAGGAGCACCCTGCAGAGACAAAGCATTTTCCACATTAAATTCCAAATGTATTTATTCATATGAGCTTATTAATCCCAAGAAAATGCTTTCATAAATAAAGAAAATAACATTAACCCGGTTTGAGACTCCACTTTTCAGTCAAAATGTCTTTAGAGCAGACATAGCAATAGCCATACTGCTGGACTTAACCAAATGCCATGCAATTACTAGAACTGAATCATGTACAGATAATTTATTGTGTCCTTCAAACAACAACTAGAAAGATATTTAGTTCAAACATTTAACAATGATGCAGCAGCTGGTAAGCACGAGACACTGCTACACAGACAAAACTAAACAAACATTATTGGTACTAATTTTGAAGTTAGGAATGTAAAGTGAACTGTCAAAGGGGAAGATGAGCCTTAATAAATAAAGAAAACTCATGCTAATGAAAGCAATTTCGGTGAGGTGGGACCTTTGAATTACTGTGACATTAACCTAAAGGACTAATTTTTGTCACTTACCAAGGGGCCAAGTTTTCCTTCAGGGCCTTGAACACCTGGATTTCCTGTCAAACCCTAAAAGCAGGAATAATATTGGTATTAGGGTTAGGTCTATAATTCTATAATAAGAAATATAAACAAATCCCAAAGAAATGCCCAGTTACTACCATAGCACAGACTTCTCTGTGCCAAAGGGCTTCATCCTTATCTTCACTTTACAGCTTTATCCCTCACTCTTTGGTCTTCCTTGTATTCTCTTTTCTTGCTTTATACCTTTTGAGCTACTCACAGGCTCGTCTTTATTTCTGCCACTGCTCCCTTTACCCCCTTTTCTGATATTTTGCATTGTCCTCCAATAACTTTCCTGAAAAAAATCTCTAGGTGATAGGTACCACTCTATCTTCTAGGTTATTCATCACCAATTTAACGAAGGTTGGCCTTCAATCCATGTTACCTGTTGCAACTGTGCTTTACAAACACACATCCTTCATTTGCATCAGCTGTTCTCAATCAGGGCTATTTTTCCAAGGCAAAACCTGTACTTCCCAACATCAGCAGGAAATGAGGACAGGTCTTTTGGCCTTTAGCCCCATTGAAACCAGTCTGCCCTTGTACAACAGCTTCTGAATTCCCAAGCATTCATTGCTGCCTTTGAAAAATGAAAGGTACCACGGTTTATAGGGTTCTGCTGTCAGTCCCTTACCCTTGCTCCTGGAAGGCCAGGCTCACCAGGACGTCCAGGATCTCCCTGACCTCCTTTAGGCCCAGAAGATCCTGCTGGACCACGCTCTCCTTGTGCTCCCTAGAAAGACACCAGTGAGCTACAAGTTAACAGCTAGAAGAGTGACAGCAGGAAAAGGTTAAATAAAACCCCTATCTTCTATTAAGGACCTATTTTTGCAGATGAAGTTCCAAATAATTAATAATTTTACTATCATTACTTTCCTAATTATTATCTTTTCTCCTGCAAAATTATTACTTGAAAGTTGTCTCTTCCTTAAAGCAAGTTTACATAAGCATTTTAGAACCCCTGTATTTTTACCAAGAAGTTAAGAATTTACAGAAGTACTAGACAAATGTGAGTCACTTCCTTGGAAGTGTTAGAGAAGTTAAGAAAGCCAGATAAATCCATCTTTTTTAAGGGACAAGCCTAGAAAATCACACCACACACAAAGAATAGGCAAATTTTCACAGAGCTCCCTCCTACACAGCAATGTATTAAGAAATATAAGAGTAGAACAGGTCAATCCCTTATCTGTGCACATTTCAAAATGAGGGAGCATTAAGCCAGGGACAAGCAAGCAAAGCTGAACATCATAGAAACTGGAAGCTACTTTTCCCAAAAAAAATTTGTCTCAAAAACATTCTAACCCCTTTTGGCATTTGTAAATTGGATCTGCCTTTTTTTCCCAGAAGCAGATATTTTTAATGGATCCTTTTCTTTTTTTATGTCCAGATGTATGAAGATTTAACAAACTATACAATAAAAGATGGACACTTTAATTTAATTTACCTTTGGTCCAGGCAAGCCATCAGAACCTGGAAAACCACGGTTACCAGGAGCACCCTAGGAAAAGCAGTAGATATGAGACAACTACCTTAATTTCATTAACAGTTATTACAAATAAAGGACCACCAGCCTTATGGATTGAAGATTCAGTTCATTTCCTTACAATTTTCTTAGTTCAGTACTTTACTTGTGGGGCTGGGGTGGGGGTTATGACTTAGAGTGGTAAAAATATCAGTGTCTCACTCATGCATGCTGGACAGCTCCTGCTGTGTGAGCAGCCTCACTGAAAGCAGAGATGAGCAGTTGGACAGGTGTAGGAAAAAGTCTGCATGAAGATGAGCTTGTCCTGTCTCCATCCTTCCTCCTACCATACTATCCTGGGCACTGAATCTCCACATAAAGTATCCAGTGTAAAAAAAATAATACACAGTAGTAACTACTGCTAGGAAAATAAGGTTTGGCTACACCCACAGTCAAGCTGTAAGAACATCCATGGGTAGGTCAAAAGGTTTTTCAGCTTAGCAGTGCATCTCTTAAGCCATATTATTCCTCTGGATTTCTTACCCTCTCTCCAACAGGACCTGGTGGACCTACTGACCCTGGATCACCTCGAGGACCTCTTTTCCCTTCTTCACCTATGGGGCCAATGGGACCCTGGGGACCTTGTGGGCCCTAGTGAGAATAAAATGGTATTTTAAAGAACATTGTTAAGCTCACCATTTCTCAGGCATATTGAAACAGACTGTCTTCTGGACACTATAAACATTTTTCCAAATACAGGAGAAAAAGTTAGTTATGCTTTAGATCAGTTATAAATAACAGCTTTTCAGCATCTGCTTTTCTCTTTTACAATGTTCATAAGCTAATAAACTGTAATTCTGCAGCTGGGCTGTACACTGCTTCTCATAATCACCCACAATAATTTGTATTTGGCAAGCTGCAAAGGAGTCAAAATTCAGTGAGACGCTAACAGAAACTTTCAAAGGAGAAGGCAGTGGTAAAGAAACTATTACTTCACCTCTATATTTTTGTCAGTTATTACATGATTATTTAACTGATGAGAAAGAAAAGCTGAACATCAGTTGATAAACCAACTCAAACTCTGCAGAGTTAGTTTTCTCCCACCAAAAGTTACATGAGTATAAGCCTCTGTATTTCCTCTTCATCTTAAAAAGCATATGGAGACTTACAGGTTCACCTTTGGGTCCTGCTTCTCCCTTGAAACCTGGGACACCAGGGTCTCCCTGAAAACAAACACACGAACAGTACCAGTAAAGCTAGAAGTCTGCATAAACCACTCCATTATTTTGTATTATGCCATGAAACAAACATTTCCTAGTTTAGTCACTAATTGTAGGCAGTAAAATATGATGCTTATAATGGTTTGTCTTTACTGTTATTATGCTTGTTTATTATTATGCTATCAAGACAAAAACTTAAATAAATCTATTTTCCCAGGTTTATAAAGACACACTTCTTTTTACAAGAAGTGATATTTTGGACACCTAGCAGATTCACAGGACCTGAGTCTTATCACTCTCCCTGGCATGCTACTGCTGTGTTTGAAGGAAGCCCACTGCTAAGGCCTGCTTCAGTTCCATGGGGTGCCACGTGTGCCAGACACCACAGTTCCCAAAGAGACAAAGATCCCGTTACCGGCTGGCCCCGAATCCCGGGGGGGCCGGTGCTGCCCTGTGGTCCTGGGGAACCAGGGGGGCCCGAGAGTCCAGGGGGGCCTCCAGTGCCTGGAGATCCCTGCAAATACAACCAGCAAGCACAGTCAGGGAACACGATCAAAGTAAGGAAATAAAAGAAATCAACTTACACAATTTCTTCCATAGGAAATATGATTACTTACAGTAGGGCCCTTTGCACCGGGGGAGCCATCTGTCCCTTCAGTACCCTAAAGATAAGGTATCAGTCATTAAAAATCATTTTAATGAGATAGGCATCAATCACAAAACCAGGAGATAGCCATTTTATCCACTTTTCAAGACCAGAAAATAAAGGCTATTAAACAGAGGCAGCAACATATGCAAACACTAAAAAAGAGCAATAAAGCATGCAAGTTAATGTGATTTTTAATGTTGAAGATCTTAAGCTTTAAAGTACTTTGAGGATTGAGACTGTATTGAGGCTGTGTAACTTTCAGTTTTCCAACTTGTAATAAAATAACAAATAGTTATTATCAATACAATTAGCACAAAACAAAGGAATGAGACATCTTTTCCTTAGGAAAAAAGGTAATTTGAGTAAAATTCTGTTGTCAGGTGGGGCACTGAAAACCCCCACAAGCAGATGAACATGCACAAAGCTGAGCACTGAAGGACTCAATTCTTGTACTTACAGGAAGACCTTGTGACCCAGCTGGGCCCTGAGGACCCGTTTCACCTCTTTGTCCTTGAGGACCTTCAGGACCTCGAGGACCTGTTGGACCTGCTTCACCCTAGGATTCCACACAAGAAAACAACTGGAGATTATTTTGCTCTAAAAAGCAGCACACCAAAGTAACTCAGGAGGAATACTGAGCTTATAACAAAAGAACAATTCATGTTTGAAATAGTTTATCGTACTTAAAATACAATTTTGCTTACCTAATTTTGCTTCTATCACTTCTAGGTGAACGCAAACATTAGAAGTATAGACAGGATTTTTTTCTCAATGTATACAGGAGAAAGAAACTGTCTGCAGAAAAGCAGCATGATCCAGGAGTCCAAATAAGATCAAAAAAAGACCTGTCTCTCTAAAATCCAACTATGTGTCTGTAATTTTACAAGGTTTTTTTTAATCTTCATTAACAGTAAGGCTTAAAATTTAGATATGGTAACACATCTGGGATTGGTTGATTTGGGTTGGTTTTTTTTTTTTGCACAACACAGATAAACTCAGTTACAGAACTATATTGAATATCAAATCTCTGTAAGATTAAACTGGATGATAAAAAGTCCTTCCAGCATCTTCTTTGAATTTTAATTTTATATAGGAAATATGCTTTTTGAGACTGATGGCTGTTGATATCACATCTTCCTAAAACAAGTCCACATCTTCATTGTATAATCTGCTGAGCTTTTATGAGTTCAAAGCAACTATTCCAATTTTACATCATCTGATGATCAAACTTGAAGGTAGCTTCTCCTTTTCAAAAACTCTAAGTGATTCATCATGTGACAGCTTTTTTAAACATTTACTTAGGTAAAATCATGCTGAACCATACTAAAACATTTTATGACATGCACTACAAGGGCTATCATTTAACTGTGCACTCCTCTTGTCTAGACTGTGCTTTTTTCCAAGAAAGGTTGGAGCAGATGATCCTAGAGATCCCCTTCCAACCTGCTATTCTCTGACTCTTTGATTAAGTTGATACTGTTATTAAGACTTGTTTCCAAGCAGTGTCATGAATGCTGCCAGCTTCACAACAATACAAAACATCTGCTGATCTTGGCTACCTGACCAATTGCGAGTTCCTTCTTGTATAACATTTTCTTATCATGTTTTAGGAGCATAAAGGGAGAAAGAGGAGCAGCTGGATGCAGGGCATGTGTAAGAAGTTGCATGAGTTGTATATATGAGTTATATGAGCTGTATGAGTTGTCTTTTCTATCTTTAAAGATATTGGCTCATGGCTAAGAAGTAAGAAAAAATAAAATGAGCACTTTCTTGAAAAGCAAGAGAGGGAAGTGCCACAAAGACAGTGCTGCAGCAAATAAAAGCTTTTCATTTCACAGCCCAATCACCCCAAGCCATAAAAATCAGTAACTGTAATTTGTTCTATTATGATGAATCTCACATCTCTGTTGAGTTCAGGCATTTCTTTTACCAGTCTAGATCATATAAAAAAGTGTTCTTGGCCAAAACTAGAAGTTTCAGCACTAGAAGGTCCTTCCTCCATACTTTCTTTGACTTGCCCTCACAACCTCACTTTTAGCAATGTATCTTGCTATTCTTTGAATATTCTGCACAAGATTCCTGAAGCACACCATGGCAGTCATCTTATAATCATCCCTTGACATGAACAAAAGGGAAAGCAAAGTATCTTAACAGTGGTGGATTGCAATTGCTTCATTTGGCTTTGGGTTATATCTTCTGTCTGAAGGTCTTGACTAAGACTGATTTCACAGCAGCTCCTTGGGTTTAGTACATGTCAGTCAGAGCTCTGTGTAGTCTAGTACACATTTTTAGTTGTGTGCTGTTAGACATTTTAAAAAGACACTTGGATTTTATTTTTTACCTTTACACCAGGAACACCAGGAAAACCTGGAGATCCAGTTATGCCGAGTGGGCCCTATAAGAGACAGACACACAAAGCTATAATTCAGTGGTTTAGATCACACAGATTAGTATCTCATCACTGGGTAAATTACATGTATTTTTTAGTCATAAAACATTTGTTTATAACAAAACGAAAATAACTGTAAATATCAGGTTTTTAAGCTATACACACACATTTTATGGAATTGTGGTGCAGCTCTTTAATACTGTGTTTGTTGACTTCAGCAAAGCTACAGATCTTGATTCAGCTATTAATGCCTGAATTGCAATATACACAATTAACAGTGAACAATTATGGGAATTAGGATATCTAAATTCACAGGCAAATTCTTTTGCAAGCTGTAAAACACAGATCTTGTATCAAAATTTCAGGACTAGAGAGACAAAAATTATTCCATTTCCATAGTGTCTCTTGTGCTGAACAAGACATTCACAAGAGAACTTTCTACTGTATTCCAAAGCCTTGGGATGGCGGCACACAGTGGTTATTAATACTCACTGCAACAATCTTCCCAGATAATTCCTCTTTATCTTTTCCTGATTTTCTGTCTTTTTGTAAAGTATGATTCATGCTGAGAAAAAATGTTCTAAGTAATAAATCTCTCCTGACAAACTTAATCAGAACAATCTGTCCCACTAAGCATTAATTACAGACAACATTTCTGCCCTGACCTTGCACTGGATTTCTATAGAACTGATGTAACAGCTCACCAAGTATCTTTTTGAAAACCTATGTCCCAGTTTATTGGATCACAGATAATGTCTGCCAAATCTCTCTCTTGCTGTAGGAAGAGTTCCAGGATTATGCTGTACCACTGCACTGGCCCAAATAACAACACATTTCATTAACGCTTTCTCCAGTGAGAAACACGTGCATTAAGGACGAGTATCTCCCTTGTGACACTTCATGGGATTTTCCAGAAATATTAGCCAACCACTTATCATGTCCAGTGAAGCTGAGCTCGCATTTTATGCCAAAGAAAAATTACAAGCTTCGTGTAAAACCTCATGGCTTGCCACCCAGCTTCTTTTAACTTTATAACTTATTTTAAATACTGAAAAAAAAAATTTTCTTTGAAAGTTTCTTCTAACAACTTACCTTTCCTTCATTTCCTACACTAAATAATTGAGTTTTGTAGCTTTTAGGCACTTACACTTATTTTTTGAGCTTCTATTACAGTTAATTATTTCTTAATGTAGTGTTTAATAAAACAGTCTGTTCATTAAGATGACACAGGTAAATTATTTTTTCTCAGAATTTTGTCACAAGTAAATAAAGAGTATGCACAGAATAAAATTCTAACTGCAGGCAGGTGTGGTTTAGGGTTTTGAGGGTTTTTTTTGGTGCAGTGGTTTTGGGGTGTTTGGTTGTTGGGTTGTGTGTTTGGTTTCTGATTTTTTCTAAGCTGAACATCAGAAAATGGTAAAGGGTGACTATGGGTATCAGTCATCAATGGGTAGAAGCTGTTACCCATATCCTACAAGTGATGCTTTCAAAAAAGGCAAACAAAAATACAACATTTTTAAAGTGTAAGTTGGCCTTGCACAAATAGTACAAAATCATCACCAGCTACCACATGCAAAAGCAATACAAAATTAACTGTATGTGTGGGAATAATCCCTGACTGACATGAATTCACACAAACGTGTTTTGCAAATGCAGTGTGAGATTGGCTGTAGGATCCAAACCAACACCCTTTGCTGCTCTGAGTGTAAACAGCCAGGTCTCCCTCTGCAGCTCTACTGCCATGGGAGGAGAACCTCAGCAGCCCTGCAAGCCAGGCTTCCTCAGCTTGGCAGACATTCAGGCATCTGCCCTTCAGTTCAAAAAGTGACTGTCCTTAATTAAAAGTCCCTTTGACACATCTGGTAATGGAACAATTGCAGGGAGCAAGTGGTGCTATCAGCGAGTGCCTTTCTTCCTGCTGACAACAAGCCTCATCTGCCAAGTCTGTATGTGAAGGAAGACAATGTGCAGTTATGAACTGCTTTAGATTGCAGTGCATGCACCTGGAACACTGCCCTCCCTACCACATGGGCTCCATAAGAGCAGCAGGGCAGCACCTCCCCACGAGATGTATGGCCAGTTTCTCTGCAAATTAAAACCTTTAGATGAAGTAAACTACTGAGGACAATTTTGCAGAGGGCAGCACTAAAACTGAAAGGAGTAGAACTAGGAATCATTCTCATATAATTAATTCCAGATGTACTTAACTGGGACCAGTGACTGCCAGCATTTTTTTATTTTTTTTTTTATTTTTTTTTTTTTTTTGGTAGTGTCAAAAGGCAAGTGGAAATACGAAGTGAAAAAGTGGGTGACTGAGAACCAATCACTTACCATTGGGCCTGGCTTCCCAGGCATACCATGCTGGCCACGTCCACCCTAGACAAGAAAATAGAAAACACAGAGTATTTGTAAGAACTCAACCTATTTTTTTAATTATTTACCATCAGAATTTGTGATAAAACTATCTATACTAAAGTGATTGAAGAAATGCTGGATTGCACATTCCTCCAAATGTCATGGAAAACTTCTGGAAGAAATTATGTTCCCATTTGAGTTAATGGATTTCTCTATTTTCTAAAAAGACAATATTTTGAGAGTATCATTATATGGGGCACATGACACAAGTGGATCACATAAAAGTCACAGGGAGAAATGCCAGAAAAATGATACTTGACTCTGGATGTAAAAGCAGCAGGATGAAAGTTCTAGCTCAAATATGATCTCACGTCCAAGATAATCTCTCTTTTTGCTGAAAATCAAAATATTTTTAAGATAGCCTTATTATCTGGAATTAAATTTTTAGATTTCATCCAAAATGAAATCTGCATTGAAAAACTTCATCTAAACTTTCATTTAAAACCTTTTTCCAGACAAAATTGAAACACATTATTTCCTGTTCAGTAATATTTGCTGAAAAGAACCTCCCACAAGAAATCCCACAGAAACATAGAAGACATTCTTATATCCCAGAAAATCTTACTATGAGAGTATTTGGACTCATGGGCAGCTCTGCTATGAGAAATTACCATACAGTTACAACTATCATTTTAAAACTGTTTTTAACTTTTAAAATTTACAGTAAAAATCTCACCCCAGAGAACTGCTCGGCCCTAACTTTCTTAAGCTACAGCAAAACTCACAACACAAGTGGCTAGCAAGTCACATGAACACTTCCAGGCTCAAGGATCTAAATCTATGTTAACAAGAGAAGAATTACAAGAGAGAAGGAGGATTCTACTTACAGGGGCACCCTGTGGACCAATTCGTCCTCTTTCTCCTGGCATTCCCCTAGGCCCCTTGAAGAACAAAAAGTGCATTATTTAGAAGGTCATCATGTCAGAATAATTTAAAGGGTTGGCTTTTTTCACTCCTGCAGAAGTAACTTATCTTGTCCTATAGCAGAAAAGAAGTAGCAGCTTATAAAAATCCTTACAGCCTCATAGGCTTGACCAGTGGAAACTTAACAAACTGTAATTTCTGTTTTTCCATTCCAACAGTGTTTCCAGTTTTAAACACATTAGAATAAATTCTATATACACTCACCAGTGACAATAATGCAACTTCTCTCACTAAATCTCATTTACAAATTAGATTCCTCTTCAGAGATATTACCTTTTATACACAACATATTACTTCACAGAGAGAGCCCATTATCTGACATCAGAAAGAGGCTTCACTTCCAGAAGCACTGCTGAGAGTCAATTTTTGTCATGTAACACTACTCACACATATTCAGTTGTCCAAAACCACATGTGAATGAAAATTACTCTAAAAAAAGTTTCTCCATTTCACTTCCAGGTCATGCAAACTTATCCTCACCATAATCTCCAAAATCCTCTCTCCATGGTTTTCTTAGCTGATTCATTCCTGATCTAAATTACTTCAGTTCTACCTCAGAGCAACCCGAGCCAGTTTTTCTCATCTTGAAATTACTCCACATGAGGCATCAACATGTAAAAAAAGAAAAAACTATCACCCTACACTTACGTGAGTTGGGAAACCATCACCACACCTACAGCAAAGTCTCTGCTGAGCCTTCTGACTTATCATTATTACCTATGTCTGTGGCTGGAGGGGAAGAACAGCTTACAGAGGAACAAATTCACTGTCAGAGTAATAGAAAATGAAGCCTTCATGAAGAGGAGGTTCAGCTCCATGAGCTCAAATACACATCTCAAACCCCTGAAATTCCCATTTACAGTCTCTTCTGCAATACCCCAGGCATGTGACACTCACCAGGGGACCTGTTGGACCCATGGCTCCAGTTGGTCCCGACTCTCCCTAGGAAAGGAAATGAAATGACACAATTAGAGAACTGAGGGAAAGGAAAATTGAATCACATTTCTCTCCCCTGTCCTCTGTGCTTATGTTGGACCTCAGGGACAGATTTGCACAGGTACCTGTGTGCATCACACATGGCAAGGACACTGTTCCCCAAGCTGGTGGAAAAGCCATGTTCATGTGCTCTCAGTGTTTATGTGTTCTCTGCCAAGACTGCTGCTGTTGTTGCCACCACAGAAAGTGTTAGGAAATCATGGGAAAGAAATCTTTTATTTCACAAACTGCCCTTAACTACCACTCTCACATTTAAATTTAGATTTTGGTAGATTCACTTCATTTACTAGGTTTTTAATCTAAAGGAGTAGTTCTTTCCTATTCAATTATTACCTAAGCCAGGCCAAAAAACATTTCAGCATCAGCACTGATGAAAGTGGAAAAGCCTGAAAAAAGTGTTCTATGCTCTTTTAAAACATCTTTTAACCTATCTTGAAAGGACTGACTCCAGCTGGTTACCCTGTGTTACCACTGCTTACACTGAAGTTGTAAGAGTGGTGCAGTGCCAATAGAGATCAAAAATTCTAAGAGAATAAACTAATAAAATAGTCAGTTTGATTAAAATATATCCCCTCTCCTCTCCAATGCCTGTTTCTTTTAAGCCAATCTATCACAGTTTGAAAGAGGAGAGTCAGGTTTTAGTTAAGCATTGCGTTATTTGATTATATTTTAAAAAGTTAGAGCCAACAAGAACCACGAACTATCCAAGTGGAGAACTGTAAAATGTGCATGGCCCCTTTGTTAACAGACTCTGCAGTCTTGAGTGTGTGTGACACAAATGGAGCACTCAGCTCACCCAGTAATCCCTTAGAGGCCTCAACAGCCCCAGCCAAAGTTGGGACTGGCACTACTGAACCCTCTCCCCATGTAAAGGTCAGAGAGGGTACAAAGCTGTGTTCAAAAGACCTCCTGCCTTTCAAGATATTGGTGTTACACAAAACATGATTAACCATTTAGTTGTTCAGGTCATAAAAATACCTTTGCTCCAGCTGCTCCAATTTCACCTTTTGGACCGTCAAGTCCTTTCAATCCCTGTAAGTTATAAAAATACAAAGAAATTGTATTTATATATGTACACACAGAGAGAACTCCTACTATTATTGTTAAAGTAACTTGATACTAAAGTATTAAGAATGGATCTGAGGTGGTAAGAGTAAGAAAGGAAAAAAAGAAATAAAGAAGAAAGAAACCCAGATGGAATAAAGTTTTTAAACATTTCATAAATGGAAACCATTTGTACAAGGTACATTTCCTTGGATTTGGTTTCCTTTTTAAAACAAGAAAGTTTTTTTAAAAAATCCTAAAACAACAAGGAGGAGGCTCTGAGCCATAGGAAACCAATTTATTCCTCCCTGATGTAAAACTCTGGCCAGAAAACTTGGTAATTTGTAATCACTCCATGTTGCAAACATATCCACCTCTCAAGTTCCCCACCCTAATGCAAGACTTGCCAACAGAGAGAACTGTCAGGTTTGTGCCTCCTGAAGCTTGGCAAGGCTCATGCAAGCTCCTTCCAGATTCCCAAAACATTTGAAAATAGAGTGAAGAAAGCACTGGAGCATGTAATACAGAGGTCAGCTTAAAGGGGAATAGCACGGATTTTCTGGAAGGCCCTCTTGCTCCCAAATGCCAATAATTCTGCTACAGCTGCCTCGTCTGTAGTGTAGGCAAATTCTGCACAGATACAAAGAAAAATCTTCATTCTGAAACTGCCAGGAAATATCATCTATATCAGAGGGAAATCCTTGTCTCTTACTCGGTGACCCTTGAGACCTGGGAGACCGGGAGCACCAGGAAAGCCTCGAGGGCCCTAGATAGGAAAAAGAAAAAGTCAAATACAGTCTTGATTCTCCAGATAAACCCAGCAATAATGGCATAACAGGGATAAGGGCAGCAGCAATTGCTAACACTCCTTCACCTTCATCCTAGTGAGGAACAGCATTTGAGCAGTTCACAGCCTTGAAGCTATTTTCAGCATTATACACATTTTCATTGACATGCTTTATCATTTATATTTTTGCGTGATCAAACTTCAAACTTCAACAAAAGTAATGAAATAAGATCAGTGGCAGGTCAAGCTAACATTAATTAAGCTGAGATCAAAATTTAGAGCAATCACTTAAAATGAAATAGAAACTCAGACCTACAAACCTGTCCTTTCAGAAGAGGTCAGTCCAGAAATATGATCAACAACTGCTACCAAAACACATTTAGCAATCAAACCAAAGCTCTCTTGCACTTAGCTTCCTACCAAGTTTCTCTGGAAAGGCTAACAGAAGGGAGATAAGTGCCTTGTGTCAGACATGAATTTAGAACAGAAATCTCAGATAACAACAGTTATCCTCTCAGCAACAAAACAAACACCAATCTGGAGCCTAGGAGTGAGCTAAGACAAGGACTTCAGAACGTTACACTCATAATTAAAAGCAATACTGATGGGTCACATCGAGATGAAGCCATAAGGAACCAGTACCATAGGATGACATATGATTGTTCTGCTAAAATTTAAATAATCATGCTCTTACTGGAGATCCTGGAAATCCAGGCTCACCGGATTGTCCTGGTCTGCCAGGTTCACCCTAAGGAAAGAGGAACACATTAAAACAGGAGATTTGAAAATGGACTTTTTGTATCATTCTTCCATTGAAGCAAATGAGGACATTCACATCAGTATTCTGCATCCTCTCTGCTGTGACAATGTCAGCAACATAAATCAACTGCATATGTGCCTAGCAAATGTGCAGTAGACACATTAACTCATGAAGGGTTTTTAACCAAGAACTGGGGAAACTAAAGGTTGAGCCCACAATGTATCCCAGTCATCAGGAGATGGTGCTGCCACCTGGTTTTCTGTGGAATTAATGAGGCAACCTTCTGTCATCTTCACACAGAGCATCAAATTGCTGTTATTTCCCACTGGAACAGCAATTTAAAACTACCTGCATTGTAGCTTGTGACTCTCCTTCAGTTTAAATGTTTTAATACGTGTATAATTCCATTCTAGGACAGTGACTATTTTCTGCGTATTGCAATAGGAAAAAAAAATATGGTGAAACCAAACAAGTGTATTTTGAAGATGAATCAAAGCCCTCCAGAGTCACAGCCAAATATTCCTTTACATGAATCAACCATTTCAAACACACCCGGGACACCAGGATGTAGGAATATGAAAGGCTTCAGAAAAATAGTTTCAGGTCAGAGAGAAGGCAAAGTGCTTCCCAAATGCAATTAAAGACATAATAAATGGGGAAAGTTCTTAGAGCAGCATCAAAATTTGACCTCCCTGCACTGAGAGTTAACTGTTGCCAAGGATCCTTAAAAATCCCTGTACAGTTTAATGGGAATGTAGTTGTTACACAATTAATTTCTATACAAAAATGGCATCTGCAGTTTTCTAACTAATTTCCAAGTTATAAATTACAGTTCAGATGAATTTTAGGTGATTTGCAAACAAATAATGTATACCTACCAGTAAGGTCTTAGGTTACTGTTCAGCAGTAGATATACACTCATATAGTATATATAAAACATACATTTCATATATATATGTATGCATACGTAGATAAATAAAAAAAATCAGTTAGGAACATAATCAATTATCAATTTTTAAAGAAATTAAATACTAAAATCTTGTCCAGACACATGTCTGCTGCCATTACAGCTCTTCTAACCCAGCATGCAATCCCAAAAGAGAGGAGATGCCTCTAAGTGATGCCATGTGATTTATTATTGTGTTTAATTTCAAGAAAGATTATCTCAGTTAAGAACTTACTGAGGCAAGAAATAGAGATGGTGCTTAGACTTTAGGTATGATGCTGACATGTAAGGAAAAGAAAGGAGGGGTTGGGAAATGGGTGCCAAGATTCACAGTTGTGATTCTGGATTTAATGAGGAGTACAATTACAAAGGAAAGCAGACAATAGTAGTCAGAACAGGCACATCTGCTCGTTAGTCACTGTCTCAAAGATGCCAATGTTTGTTTCATTAAAAATAAAACAAGATACAAAGAATAACAAACTTACATCTTCACCAGGTTTGCCTGGAGGTCCCTCTGGCCCACGAGAACCAACTGGCCCCTAAGAAATAAATATATTTGTTAAGAAGTCAGTTTAGCCACCACTTAAATATCTATTTACTCCATTTCAAAGTCTGGTTTTACAAAAACAGATGTAGAAAAACGAAGATTTTATGCCTAAGCACATTTGCTCAGTTTTGTGGTGCTCTTTGCAACCATGAAAATCTGAACTATATTGCATGAAAATACAGGATGGATTCTTTGGGGAAAAAAACAAGAACATTAAAAATCACAATTGCTGTTGCTTCAAACCTCTAGCTCTTGCTTTTACTCTTGAATCATTTTGTTGCCTCAAAAAATATTCTCATCATGCTTTGTGTAAGTTACACTATCAGGTATGGTTTTGCCAGTGCCTATCCCTCAGGCCTGTCCTGGAAAAGTTAGAATGATTGTTTCTAATATAATCATTGCTATTCACATTCAAAAAAACTCAAATTCACTGATCCAGGACAACATGCTTTGAATACCATAGCTCTTCACTGAAGTTACTTAAGAGTTTCAGCTGAAACAACAGGACAAAAATTCTGGTCTGAAATAAACTATAGCATATTTGCAATTCTATGGTAGAAATGTTTGCATATATTGGTCTTACCATAGGTCCTGGATCCCCAGGTTCACCAGGTGGGCCTGTGGGGCCAGCACCACCCTAAAATTAACCAAAGATTAATACAGTTACAAATTCCAAAAGCAATTATAAGGATATAATGTAAAATCCATTAGCAGGAAAATCACAGCCTATGGGAGAGTCTGGATTCTAATTCAGATCCAGTTCACATTTCCATATGAGTGAAAGTTGGATACTAAAACCCCTCAAGCTGTAGATAAATCCTGTGCCATACACAATCCCCACTGGAAACTTAACACCATGCCAATACCAAAACCAGAACAGTCTCCATTTCCGTTGCTGCTCACTCATTAAAAAACGTCTTGGGTTAAAACCCTGTTAAAGATCTAATAAACTGTTCTTTTGGAGCCAATTCCTGTGTAGAGTGTCCCTCTGGAGCAGAGCCCTTGTTTAAATTCCCTTCTGGATGAAGGTGCATTCAGCCACAAGTCTCTGAGGGTGGACACTGCCCCAGAGATGCCCAAGCCCTGCTCACCACGAGCTCTGCCTTCGGCTCATGACAATTAAATCCCCTGAGGTGAAGCACTCACTTGTTTTCCTTGGAGACCCTGAGGACCTCTTGGACCCACTGGACCCTGTTGAACAAACAACTTGTTACACACTGGAAAACAATCTTTTCCAAGTAAGATTCACCCTACAAAGGGGGAAACAGCCTCATGGTGACCACCAGCATTTCTAGAGTCTGAAAGGATTTTACTCTGGAAACTGGTGTTATGAAACACAAATGTATGTTGAATGAAATATTCAAAGTCCAAAAGCCACAGGAGTGTAATTTCATTAGCAGCTGAAAATATGGACTTGGCTGCTTCCTGTAACCTCACTGTCTCTGGAATCACAATAACCAAACTGTCTGTCTAGCTCCATGAAAAAAATGTAGTAACAAAATAAGAGTAGAGGGGAATAGTCTTCACTAGAAGGGAAGTCATTATTCAGATGAATCTCATAATGGAATCAATGAAAAAATAAATCTTGTTCTCAGTCATGAGCTGAAAAGCAGTAATGAAAGGACGTGTTTAAATGTATCATACAAGTCACCAAAAGAACTTTCCAAATCATTGTGGTTAGTTACACAAAACTCAGATTGTCCTTTAGAAAATGTCATGGGACTTTCAGGAACAATCTCAAACCTAATTGTAACTTGTAACATGAAATAAACATTATCTGGTTTGAAAGCAATTATCTTGGTTCTAGGAATACAAAAATATCTGTAACAGACAATCATTCATTTTGACAGACATTCAAGACTTCTTTTAAAATTCTGTATTTTTTTACCAATTTTTGCAAAGAAAATGTAGAAGAGTTAGAAATGGGCCATTTAAAAAAAAGCTAATGAACATTAGAAACAAAAGGTTTTCAGCTCTCTGTTACCACCCAGTTCACAAGAGAAGGAAAAAAGAATGTCACATAACATGATGAATCAATCTAAAGACAGCGAGTGCCAAGCGACTTTAGCAGAATTTGTGTAAGGCCATAGATAAATTAACATTAAATTTAATCATATAAATTAACATTAAATTTAATCATATTTGAGAATGATAAGAGAAGAGGTGGTGCAAGAGATGCAACACCTTAAGAAAAATGAGTGAAAGGATTAAGCAAAACAATGAAAGCAACAAAGGACAGACTTGTGGAAAAAATCATTTTATGTTCAAAAAGCAAATTCACTGAAGAGAGACATTCATCGAAAAGTTCTTTGAAGAAATCACTGCAATAGTTAGTCCTAAGGCAAAATATCAAATTGTCTTTAGAACCTTTCATATGGTATTGGAACTGATTTTGGAAACAACTAGTGGGGACTTGGATAAGATTCAGATGGGCAAACTCACTAAAGGATGCTTTCCTTCAGAATGGATGTTAAAAGTATCACCAAAGAGGGTAACAGTATTTCCAAGTTATCAAACAAGAAGAGAAGTATTATCAAGAAACAACCCCAAGAGTTCCAGAAAAGAAAACTTAGAGTGGTGAAACAGCTCTCACAGACAGTAGAAAATTTCAGTGTTACCATTTAGCCCCCCAGTACATTCAAAGTAAAGGGTATATCTAAACAATGAGGGCTGCCAGTGAAAAAACTGGGCCCACTGGAGAAACAGGAAGTCTGTCTTGAAATAAAAAAGCATAAATTTGGGATAAGAGTTGGTTTTGGAAGTAATTTTTTTAATTACTACAAAAAAATCCCTGATTTGATGTCACATGTGAAAAGAAGTCACATATTTGTGTGTGTTATACCTGACAACCTTCAGTCACTCTGCAGTGACCCAAGAGGAGCTGTTTTTTTCTCCTGTACTTTACTGTTAGTAGCTGCTATATTTCAGGAGAGATGGATAGAGGTGGGAGAAGAAGCTGCCTTTTAACAGAAAAACACATTTTTTCCCAGGTATTGTGCAAAACTACACAAGAATATACTGTACATCCACGTTCTAGAGGCACAGGAAGCTGTAGAGGATGAATTCCTCTTGGGTTTTTGGTTTTCTCTCTTACAGTACAGGGCTAGTGTGGTCTTACCACTGCACCAGGCATCAGTCCCATCTGACTACCAAGTCCAGACTTCTCATCCAGTCCTGCCATCTGAGCTGAAAAGGGCTGGAAAAATAAGATGTAAGTCATTGTGATGGTTTGCAAGGTAAAAATCCATGCAATCACATCTTCATTATTTACCTTGCTTTTGCAATGTTAGCTAAATTCTTGGTTTAATCCCTAAAAACAAAATTTGACTTTCTCATAAATTTGAGGTGTTTGAAGTTTCAAAGTCCACATGAATATATTATATGCTTATTATTCTATTTCCACTTTAATATTAAACAACTGTAAAATGACCTAAAAGGAGGAAAGGCTCTCAATTATGTTTTTTCATGACCTACAAACCTAAATCAAAACTGTCATATTCCTTCATGTCTTCTAAGGCTTCCTCTTTTCTCACCATGCTCCAAGTTCAGAAATATCTTAAGATAAATGGAAATGTAACTGATTTAATGATGAAAAATTAGAATTTTTAAGCATCTTGCCCTTATCCAGCAAAGCTGAAAGCCACTGCTCTACCTATCTATTCACAGAGACCAATGAGCTATAAAAGGGAGAAATTTCAGTGTCCTCCTTCTTATGCAAGCAAATAGTTGAAATCAAAAGTTTTATTTTGCTTCATTCAGGCAGGCCAGAGCTTACAGGAAGTGAGAACAAGCAACAGCTCAAATGTGGATTCAAATCTCCCAACAGTTACAGTTAGTTCCTCATTAGATTGGTTCCCAAACACATTTTCTAAAGGCTGGATGTTGCCTGAGGTCAGAGACAGAAATACAAATAAAAAATGTCTTAGATTCCCACCCACACGTTTCTTCCATATTTTCTGTGGAATTCTATGTAGGATAACAGCCTGGCACCCATTCTGGTGCTTCTGTGATTCTAAGAGATTCCTGTGTGCTGAAGACATTTACTTGGGCTGAGTCTGCTGAATTCAGAACTGTTAGGAAACGTGGTTAAATCATGAAATGCTGCCCAAAGTTGCAAGCTATTGGTCTAGCACAAATATTGCAGATTTTTGTCACTGTAACTATTGTTTTCAGTAGCATCTCAGGAACAATGGAATGAGAAAGCAAAACAGGTGTCAAAACAGCTATAAATGTGTAACTGAATACACTTGACAAATTCAAACATGTATTTAATTATCAACCATTAGTGTCCAATACAAGGAGGAGGAGAAAAAAGTTTTGCAGAATTCCTTGTCTGTATCTAATGCTGGTTAGCACTGCTTTCACAAACAATTTCTTACTTAATCTTCTCAGTGCTGGTCTGAATATTTCCAGCAAGAAGTATAATCAACCACATTTTAGTTTCTCTCTTTATTTATAATTCAGCTATCTCAATTTTCACTTTTCTATATTCCTAATTTGGTGAACTCATTTCCTCAGTACTATTGCTCAGATCCCTTGGCTGGTGAAAGTAAAAGAACCCTTGTGATGGTTCTAGATTAGGGCAGTTTGGCTTTGCTAGATGCTAAAATCTGCTGTGAAAGGTGCATCCTTTCCCAAGTTTCTCCCATTCAATTTGTCCCAATTTTTGGCAGAATTTGCAGCGCCAGTAGCTGCTGCCCCTCGTGACTGGGAGACAGGAACTGTGAGCACAGCGTTCCATGGGCACAGGAGCAAAGGAAAATCACCATTTATATCACATGGATCTGGTCCAACACTCCACTTTCAGCTAGAGCAAATGTAAAACTTACCCTGCTTATCCCATCTGGTCCTGGGTGAGTGGGATGCCCTGGAGGACCAGGGTCACCAGGCTGGCCAGGGATACCAGGTTCTCCATCGATCCCTTGAGGACCACGAGGACCCTACAAAGAAAATCAGGAATGCCGGCAGTGTGCAAAGGTATTCACTGAAATCATTGTAACTGGCAAACACCTGTCTCTTTGGGATAAATCTGTATTTCTACAGATAGCTCTTGAAACAAACAGCATCCCTAAAGCTCTGTTCCCACCTTCAGATCAGAAGCACTGACTGAAATTAATCATTAATCTAACACTTAAGTAACCTGCAGTAATTTCCATCACAGGCTTTTTTAGAAACTCAGGCTTCCTATCATTCCATACTAGAGTACATTATTCCTGAAAAACTGTGGCTTTGCCACTGAATAGAATGGAGATAATTCACTTCTAAAATGTGTACAGCTCAGATAAGTATAAATACACACAGAGGCTTAGGAAACTCCAAAGTAATGCTGAATTTTTACAGTCTACTTGATATTATGAATGGTTTAGCCAGTTCATACCACTGTTGAATTCTCAACACAGTTATAATGTTAGAAACACAGGGAAAGCTACCTGGTGTTGAAATCACCTCTAGCTAGTATTTACAGGATGAGTTAGAGCCCATCCTGTGGCTCTCACTTTTAATTCCTAAATTGCACTCAACTCATATAAGAACTAAAATTAAATATGGAAGCAGCTAATAAAACATTAGAGGAACAAAATGAGTAGTAATGGGGCCACTACAGACATGCTTCAATCACAAATACAGACTTTAAAGTGCTTGTTACTACATTTTTTCATTGGAATAAAATGCTTGACCAAGGCAAGGAAAAGTTTTAGATTATGTAATGAGCTTTTTTTTTTCTGTTTTCTGGATCTTTAAACACAAAACTTTAGAAGCCTGGCTCACTGAGTCATCTTTTCAAACACAATTAACAATCAGACTGACTGCCAGGATTTCCATGAGGTGAGGACTGTGCCTGCAACACATTTCAGTGGAATTTATGTCTGAAGTGGTATGGTTTGAGCTAGTAAGGTCCACAGAAGGAGCTGTGAATAGATGGCATTCTGAACAAATGACAAGATCTGTGCATGTTGGATGGAAGCAGAAGGTTTTAGCACAAAACTTCATTCTTAAATATATTATAAACACAAGTACACATTGCCAAACCTAAAAGTTCTTACTGTCCCAAGGAGGAAAAGAATGATTATCTGATTGTTCTCAAAACAAAAAGAAAACAAAGCTAAGCATTAGAGAAAAAAAATCCCACAAAACCACAGTTGCCTATGAAGAATTAGGCAAGTCTCTGTAGGATTGCCAATTTTCAGTACCCACGCAAGTCACCTTAACAAAATCTAATAGACAAAAAGGCCTTTTTTAATTTCTTTTTAGAAAAGGACTTACTTATTAGTCACCAAAACTTAAGCTGTTTCAAGAGCAAAAATGCAACTGCATACCTCAAAACCAAAAAGTCATCAAAATTCATGTTTGTACCGGTAGGTAGCAAGTAACTAGCGGTATATAAACAGTTTCATGGGTTTTTAATAAAATATTAATTACAATTTTTTTTTTACAGTATTTATATATTTATATTTCTAGAAAAAAACCCTTTCGTTTTCTTTCACCAGTTCAAGATCAGTAAGGTTTTAAAAAAAAGGGGGAAGAAAAAAGGAAAAGGGAACAACATTCTCACAAATGCCACGAGGTGGCACCCTTTAAACACACAATTTTCTCATTCTGGCCCGCCACTGCTGCTGGTCAGGATACAATTAAAGGTTTGCTTGTAATAAAATAAAAGGAAAAAGCAGCTCATGGTAGGCCACTCCCAAATTCTATCTACTTAAACTGCTACTGCAAGTAAAATTGAGTGTAAATCCACATAGAAATAAAAACATATGAATAGTTCTGAAGAAGTCCAAGTTTATTTTCTGTTTTCAAAAGACCATTTGTTAACAACTAAAATGTCATCATGTTCCAAAACTCCCCCCCCCAGATATATTCTGAAAATGCATCCATACTATCCCCTAGCTGTCTCTCACTGTTACACTAACAAAGAATCTGGTGTAAAAAATACGCTAATATTCCTGAATTCATTTTACATCCAAGGGTCCTGCTTTTGTAAAAGGTGGAGATTCACACCAAGGTTGAGTTCTTTCTGCTCACTAGGCAGGAGGAGTCTGACTTTAAAGAACAACAAAAAACAATCTGAAGAAATAAATAGCCAGCTTGGAAATGCACTTAGTGCATTAGTAACCTCCCCAGTCAGTAATGTATTTAACCAGATCAATTTTACACAGGCAGTCTGTACAAGGTTAACTGCTTTGTGAGGGGTTATTTTCATAATATAAAGTGCAGGTGTGAGCTAACATTTCTTATCCACATGTAAAAATCATCCCCCTGCACTAGCAGTGACTGTGTCTCTGACAGCAGTGCTCTTGGTGGCAGACCCACACTCTGGCATACACACAGCTCATCAGAACCTCTGATGGAACATTTGCAAAGGAACTGACTCCTTCTCAATCCTTTGTTATTCCTTGAAAGCAGAATAATAACCCGTGTCAAAAGGACTCAAAGCCATTTACAGCCTTTTGATATTTTAGGTGCTTGTGGCCACCACTCTGCAGAGATGCAAGCAACGCATGGCAGGCAATCAGAATTTATTTCGCTTCAGACACAGTCTCATTCAGAAAACACAAATCAAGATTTACTCTGTGCACCCCAAGACTTCACAACTACTCCCAGAGTTCTATTACGCATTAATGATTAACTAATAATTAAGCATTTTGATACTCATTCTTCTGACAAACACCTTCTGGAGTTGTGAAGAGCAGCAAGTTCTGATGCTTGGCAAGCATCTCAAACAGGCTGCACACCCACTGCACTGCTTTAACAACGTCATTGCCATCTACAGACACCAGGCACACACTGGAAACAGGGCAAGGGAGTCTGGTTTAGGCCTATGCCTAACCTCAGAATTGGCTTGCTCTCTCCTGAGGGATAGGAAAATATCCACGTTGAAATTACAATGATTCGACTCTCAAACCTGCTTTTAGCAGCTTCTGCTCTTTGACCCAGGTTTTTCAAAAGGAACATGTCATCTGGGGTATTTTCAATCACTCCTTTTTGGCCTTTCTGTGGTTCTCCACATGCAGACACCAAAATTCCCTTATGAAGTCTTTATTTCCACTGAGAAATCCTGGTTACATTATTCACCAGCATACCAACAAATGTAGTCACATATTTAACTCCTGCTAACTTCTGACCTTTGTCTTTTCTGCAGTGCTCTGAGCCACATAGCTCACAGTGCTTGTGCTGCACAGCAGCCACCAGCAAACAGCCATCGAGTTCTAATCAAGGGAACATGATGTTCCAGTTCTGTCTCAGAATGCTTGTTGAGAGACTATGGCTTTGGTGGAATTTCTGCTAAAACCTCTGCCCATTTCTTAAAAAATTCAGGTTCCAATCTACCCCAGCAGTGATGAAATAGAAATGTTTTCCTGTTTGTTACCTGAGTGCTGGAAAATACAAGGACAGTTTTGGTTACTCTAGAAGACATAGAGACAGTTTCAAGCCATTTAATCTTTTAAGGTTTCTTCTGATGCTTTATTTCTGAGATATTTAATAACTTACAGGTCTTCCCTTTGGTCCTCGTTCTCCTCGTGGACCTTGTGAGCCTGGAGGTCCCTAAAAGAAAGACCAGAAATATCAAGTCTCTTTTAAATTACCTAATGATTAATGAAGCTCTACAAACATGAAATCCAATGCTTATTTAAAAATTAATTTGTGGGGTTTTATTCTACATCATCATGAAGAAAATATCTATAACCACCAAGTATTCAATATTTCTTCTCAACTGTACATTGCCTGAAAGAAGTAGAACCATGATGGAGTGATCTACAAAATGGTTTCATCTCTCATGTGCTGCACAGGTTAATTCAGCAGAGGTTTTCTGAATGCCAGAGATGTACAGGTTTGAGACACCCTCCCTGCTGGTCCAGGACTGCTCTGTGCTCAACCACAGCACAGAGCATCCTGCAGCTCCTCCTGCTCCTGCCCAGTCCCTGCTGGAGAGGCATTCCCCAGCCTCCAGCCAGCCCCAAGGGCCTCAGATGTCTGTGTGCTACAAGCACTCATCCATTCCCTCCAGGCATGGGCTGACCTGATGTTGGGGAAGATGAAACAGGAAAGCCTTATAAATATGATTGCCTGACAAAAGATTTTAAGAATATGGAAACTATAA